>JAVYIG010000266.1:277500-700291 GCA_035222895.1 Strongylocentrotus droebachiensis | reverse complement strand
TCAAGTGACTTACCGAGTTGGCCGATCGTCTTCTCTTCTAGTAGTCTGTTGATCAGACTGTTTGCTTTCTCTATGGTGCATATTGCAATGTCGGTACTTGCCAAGCCCCCGGGAGGTGAATGACTGCCCATGAATCCATCGACACGTACCCCAGCCTCAGAAAACATAGACTGGAAGCAGAAAGGGGGAACAAAAAAAAAGGGTAAAATTTCATGGTTACAAGAGCGAGTAAATAATGGGCGCCATTTTAAATTGCAAGTGAATATTGCGAGTTACTTTTACTTTATGCGGCAAGCAAAGCGCATGTGTCAATATGGCGCAGGAAGTGACCAAACAATAAACTCGCGTCTGAAACATTGATGACGCAATGTTTACTTGCAAATCAAAATGGCGGCCTTAGCCGTGAAGGGGTGTATTGTATTTTAAAAAATTTGTAATGAGACAACCATCCCATAAAAAAAGATCGCAACAAACAAGTTTAACAATTTGTGCCTTGATAAATTTTCTCACAGTTTTGTGTTCTTTAGTACAACACTGTGGTCCTGGAGTCGTTCACGAAGTTAACTCATTAATTCAAATACTTTCAACATCCAAAGCATATTTTAAAAACAGTAACTAGATATATAAGTGTAAATTTCGAAGAAGGTATGTTAATTATATATGTACTTTAAAGCCTGCATTGACGACCACCAGTATACATGTATACAGACAACACAGCTTTGGTTTCCTTAAGAAATATATCTCAATGAAACGTGTACCGGTACTAGACGAAATTGTACTTAAAGACCATCTGACAACAAAAAAAGACCGCTTTTCTCATCTCCCAGGATTTCACTGTAATTAAAAAAAAAGGTTAAGTAAAAGCTGGATATTTCAGCAGAAAGAAACTACTTTTTTTAAAACTTTGTCAGGTATTTTAAATTTTGGGTTATGATCTTTTTGTTATGCTCATGTGTGATTTTATACTGATTTTTGTTTGTAGAAATCTTAATGATCAATAAACACATACAAACATAATACAAACTTGTACATATCAACCAAAAGCCTGCATACATGTACATACCTGTAAGTAGAACATCTTCTCCCTTGTAACCGATACAAAAGGAAGTATAATCAGGGCTTTCTTTTTAGTTTCCAGGATCTTTTTCAAGACCAGAAGCTCTGCAACAAGGGTTTTACCTGAAAAGACATTAAAGGCATCGTTTAACAATGTTAAATCTGAGATGCACGGCCCTATGTGTTATCAGTGTCTGTGATATCGTGTTATATTGAAGTCCTAAAAAAATTGCGCTTCAAAATATCAAGAAGTGCCTCAAAAAAGTAAAAACCTTGAGTGGCCGGATTTACCATACTTGTTTCCCTCGATAGACTGTAGTGTTATGAAAACCGTTTGGCAAACGCAAAATTTGATTTTGATTTGCAATCATAAATATCTTGATAATCAGACAGGCGATCAGCTTGTAAAAGTCATGGGGTTCCTGACTGACCTAAAGGTTTTTAATTATCATTGCAGCTTGAGCTAAATCAGGATTTTGTTAAAAGGATCTAAGACAAAGTTACCGGATCCCTTTAAATAATAACGAGTGTATACATTCAAAAAGTGATGAATTTCTGGGTGAATTACAGACTACTTTTGTTGCTTTTATATTATACTGATATTTCTGTGACAGACAATAAAATTAAGCTATGGCTATTGGTTCATAGAATGATAACAAAAGAGGTTCTTGCTAATAAATGAAAACTACATAATCAGAAATAGCAGTGCACATAAGTTTAAGTAATCACAGTTTCTTGTTTTAAAGGCCGGCTGTATTAGTTTGGCCAGGAGGCATTAGACCACACAGCATGGTGAATGACAGGTGGTTATCTCATCAACTCAGCTCTCAATTAACATAAGAAAAAGAGGATCATGGGGGACCAATGGTTACTGATTAGGCATTGTATTCTATATAGAGGGTACAAGTAGCTACAAGTAGTGAAGTCCCATTTTAATGTACATCTACATCTCCACAACGCCCCTGCTCTTACCTGCACTGGTGGGTGCTGCGTATACCAGGTTCCCTCCTTCCAGGACCCGCCCCGCCCCCAGGCACTCCACCTGCCAGGGAAACATCTTGGTGATGCCAGCCCGGTGGTACTGCTGGAGAACAACGTCCGGCAGACCCCACGACGACAGGAGCAGCTGGTCACGGGCAGGGGAGGTGGAGGGAGGAGGGGAGATGGGAGTCAAGGGAGGGGATCTCTTGTGGGTGGAGCGATTGACAGGTTTGGGCGTGGTTGCAGTATGAGGAGTGGGACTTGTTGATGAACGACGGGTTGCATAACCTGTAATGGAAATAGTTGATGGTGGAAAAGAATTTAATCAATCCATATTTTTTGTCTTGTCTTTGAATACCAACAGCTATATGCACAGCGCATCAAAGTGATACCGTAATTAACGGTGTATAAACCGCACCTTTTTGCTGTCGAAAAAAATTCAAAGTCGGGGGTGCGGTTTATACACGGTACACCCAAAAAAAACAAAAACAAAATTAAAGTTTCGATTTATGCCCCTCCACCTGGCGCTATGCCTGGCAATGTCTCCCAGCTAAGTAATCGGTGTGTTGACTCACCACTCGGAAACTAGAACAACACTCAAATTTGTCTGTCAAATTTGTCTGTGATCTCAATATGTAGTTTATAATAATATTTCCTCCAATTTTTCTTCTATTACATGGTGTACCACAAGGTTCTATCCTAGGTCCTCTACTGTTTTTATTTTACATTAATGATCTTACACATTCAGCTGCACCTCGCAGTTAAATGAAAGGCCTTCCCAAGTGGGTTTTTTAACACGGACCAGGCTTGCTGCCGACAGAGTCGGCAAAAAAAAAAGTCGAAAAAGAGGGGTGCGGTTAATACACGAGGGCGGTTTATACAACGTTAATTACGGTACCTGTAAATGAATTAATTTCCTATGAATCAAACATTTCTGCAATTTAGGTAAAAGAGAGAACAAAAAACTTGCATAATAATAATAATAATAATATGTCTTGTTTACCCAGGGTAGCCTCATCAGTATTCATACTGTTCTCTCTGAGGGCCCTGCAATCATATTATTACCCCGGTCATCGGATTCAGGCTTACCCGCACACAATGTATGCACATTCTCCACTCCCTGGGGAGCATTCCAGCCAGGCGTCATTTTTACGAGCATGATACTGAATAGTAAAATGCAACTGATGAAACTAATTCAACACAGCAAAGGATTTATTTCATAAAGTGTATCAGCACTCAGCAGAGGTTCATAAAGTATCCAACAAGCATTTTGTTGCTATTCATCACATTATGATGAACACTAAAAACATATCTTTATTTCATCTAGCACAAATTCACTTAACCTAAATACATGTATATACCTACAATGTATATATATTTCAAAATAGAAAATGAGATTCCTGTTTCTAATGGTCTGTATGATCTGTAGTGTATACCACATTCAATGGCCCGAATTCAAAAAGGAGGTTTAAATTTAACCCACGGTTCAGATCCTCATTTACATAGCCCATGGTCTAAAAATAGCGCAAAATAAGCGTGGCACAGTCAGAGGTCCAATGTTAGGCGCGCGCAAGGCAACGTTTATTTTGCAATAATTTTTAAACCATGGGTTATATAAGTGAGAGTTTAAACCATGGGTTATTAACTTAAACCTCCTTTGTGAATTCTGGAAAATTTGTTGAAATGATTTTAAAACATTCCTACATTGTGAGATTTGTAACTGATTACATCAATCGGCATACCTTGAGGGTTCTTCTTGCTTGCCTTCTGTCCAGTCCTGACACTTTTTCCAGGTGTCGCACCTCTTCCAAGAAAACTAGCTTGATGAGACTTCACACTACATGTATGCGGGATTTTCACAGGGTACTGGTGTTTCCCTGACATAACACCAGTCTTTGACCATGGAATATCATTATCCTGATCTTGCGAGTCTTCACAGAAGACTATGGCTTCCTTCTGCCCATCTGGTACCTCTGAATCTGCCACCAGTATTGAATCAAGGAATGTGCTAGTGCTTCCTTTGAGGGTAAGACCTTCTCCTGAATGTCTCACCTCATCGGATAAACCTTGTCTGGAAATGTGCCCTTTGACCTTTACTGGTGAATGGGCAGAAGAACTTTTAACAGTAGTCTTGAAAGTTTTTGTGGTAGCTTCCTGAAGTGGTTGGTTGGAAGGTGCTTGCTTTCCTTTCTTAGTGCTATTTTTGTTCAACTGGCAAATCTTTGGCATGTGTGACAGATCTGAAGGAGAGGCATTACTCTTTTGAGGGATGCCACTGTCTCTTTTCGCATCTGTAGCAATGATTGCTGTGTATCGCACTTTTGGGTGAAGACTGACCTCTCCTTTCCTTGCAGGGCTACTTCTGACATCTACTGCATGACATGGGGAGGATTTTCTATCATCTATCTCTTTCAAATTTCTTGCCTTTGTCCTGTCCTGTTTATTTACAATTTCACCTGCTTTTTCAATTCCAGAATTTCCTCTAACTGCTGACTTACGTGTAGACTCACTGACTGCTTTACAACTAACGACAGACCCTGAAGAAGTGCCTAAACTGTTCACAGTGTGACGAGAAGATACTTCTTTCTTGCTAGAAATGTCCTCTTGAACACCCAGTGCAGTTCTTGCAGGGGACGCGGATTCACAACTCTGTTTTGTCTGAGCTCTTTCTTGGAGAGGGGCTTTTTTCTTGCTAGAAATGTCCTCTTGAACACCCAGTGCAGTTCTTGCAGGGGACGCGGATTCACAACTCTGTTTTGGCTGAGCTTTCTCTTGGAGAGGGACAGCAACCTCTTGAATCTTGTTGAAGTCTGCCTCTGCCTTCTCAACAGCTAGAAGTACATCATCGTCAAAGTCAAAATCACCACCAAACGACGACTGTAAGGAGTGGTTGAGCTCTACGGGCTGTTTGAATGAAATAATTGCAAACACACAACAGTGTCAAATTTAACATTAAAATAACTTTAACTTTTCCTGTTCCACTCAAGGACACTGCACCAAAATTCACTTACATTGTTTTTTAAGTTTGACTTTGACATAATTGATGAAGTCGAAATAATATAATCAATATTTTAGACATGAATTCTTCATGAAGATAAGATACATGTATTTGATTATTGAAATATTTACTAAACCAAATATTCAATGCCAGTGCATTTTATCAATCAACGCTCCCCAATCTCTGATTGATATTCTAAAGACATAATTATGATCTTTGATACAAAAATATGAAAAGAATCTGTTATATTGCTTTCACATCATATAGGGAAGACTGACAGAAGACTTACACGAGGAGAGCGAGAATGGTCTCTTTCTTTTTGCAATCGAGGTGAACGTCTTTTGCTTTGATCACCAACTGCACCTCCAACTTTCCTCTTCTTTGCAAAATCTTCTTCATTCTCCTTCTCTCTTTTCTCTCCCTCTGCTCCATCCTGGACTGGCTTTGGGACCAGCACAGGTACAGCTTGTCTTGGAATATGCTGCCCCAACCTCTTCCGACTTCCTCCACTGGCCGATGGGGCGGGTGCTGCGGATGTGGCTCCATGGGAGCTTGTGCTACCTTGGGATATCTTGCCGCCATCTTGGGATGGCACAGACTGGGTCTTGCTGGCGGTGAAGGAACTGTCCCGTAGTTTTGACACCTTCTGTTGCTTCCATGTCTGGGTCAGTTTCTTCATTCCACACACACACGCACACTAGTACTAGTAGTAGGTCACAAGATCGAGGAGCCAGGGGTGGAGCTGATCACGATCTAGTGATTGAGAAAAGAAATTCCGCAAAAAATACATGAAGGACCCAATTCTCTTCTTTTTTTGGGGGGGGGGGGGGGGGGGGCAGGGGCCAGAGGGTAAACTAAAGTAAATATACAACTTGGTACATTCATGAATTCCACTGTTAAACTCCACGCTGGAGTCACGGGTCAAAAGTATTAGGTCCCCATACCAGACGGTCTAGTATAACGCAAAAGGCCGGAGCGTCTAGCAGCCAACCAACAACGTCTCTCCTCTCCCCACTAAATGATGTAGGCCTACGGGCAGCTGGACATAGACTATCAAGACTACATCCAACCTAAAACGACCAGAGATAGAAGAGTGCATAATAGGCAATTTCAACAAACCCACTCAAGAACAGCTACATTTGCAAACTCGTACTTCATGAAAACACTGCGTGATTGGAACCAGCTTAAACCGGAGACTATCAGTATCACTAACACTGACCCTGTCAAATTCAAAGTAGCCCTGACGTCGATCCCCCCCCCCTCCCATCTACAAATTAATCCACCCTATCTGCACCTCCAGTTAAAACTCAGACGAGTATTCACTATTGTGGAGGACCAACCAGGCCAAGTACCAACCAAGTACCAGCACCCGATCCGAACACTAGACTGCAGACTGCCCGCCGCTCAGCGGCCCCAGCCACCAGGGCCAGCCGCCCGCTACTTTCCCCGGCTACTACTACTAACGTTCCGGCGTTCTTGAAGCTGTAATTTGAATTTTGAAAGCCAGATTCTATAGTACTACTGTACTAGTACTGTACAGGTATTCAGATACTAATTTTAAACAAGCACTAATGTAATTTGTATCGTTAGACTATGAAGTGACACATAAAAAGGCAAATTACTTACAATTTCATCGTCTTTTGACGGACATCTCGAAACGCCTTGCGCTTGCCTCAGTCACCGTTCACGCTTGTTTATTTTTTGTTGATGAAAATTTAAATGGTCCGCTCTCGATGTTCCGCTTTTGACGTAGAGGGCTTTATCAAGGGATTGCTTTATCGAATTCGATGGGATCTCTTTCAGTCTTATCGGAATATAATTCACTACAAATATTGTTATCTTCTGTATTTTATATGTCAAAACTTTTTATATAAATATGTAAGAAAGTTTTCTTTTTATTTAGTCAATTAAAGCATAACATATCAAGGAGTTAGTCAAGCTTTAACCACATAGATGAACATATTTTTGCAATAAATATTGGGATATGATTATCTCAGTCATATTTATAGCTCTATAGTATTCACCTCCTAGCTCTCATTCAAATCCATTGTCTTTAAATTGTGGAAAGTACATTACAACACTAGCAAGAAAACAGTTCTTGTATTTCTTTCATACCCCTCTATACTAAACTGTATATAAGAAAACGCAAATCATTACAATTCAATAGAACTATAATACGTTAATTCCATTTTTGTTCCATGTTTTTCAGCAGTTTGAAACTACACATTGCTGTCTTCAAAGTTCTTTACTTTTAATTCTATTTTAAATTTTTGTTTACTTTGAGGGACCATTGCATCATTAATTATGTTCTTTTTTTTCTGTTTACCGGGGTACCTTAATTAAAAAAAAACATCAGACAAGGCACACATGCACACACACCAAACTATTAATAAAGAAAAAAAGAAAAAAAGAAAGAACATTAACATTTTTTCTTCCAAAATCTCATACTCTGCCTCATGTCACAATATCATGATACTTCTTGAACTGCAAAAACAATAACAACAAATCAATGCAACACATGTAGTTTGATACATGACTCATTTATTGCAATGAATGCGAGCAACTGTTATTGATGCATGGATGATAACGTATACATTTAACACCCCTCCAATATGGCACTTAAATAACAATGGTATGATGATATTCACAAACATATAACTCATTATTTCAAACAGTCATGGTCATATATGAAAACCATTCATACCTACATGATCATTATCTCAAGAGCTAGGCTAACCTATTTTGTTTCTGATACGTTACCGACCACATAAGTACAGGTGTCATAGTCAAGTGGTTTAAGTTTAAGTGAAATGCAAAGGTTGTGAGTTCCATCCCTGACACAGCACTAATGTTCTTTGGCAAGGCATTAATCTACATTTGCCACTCCATACCCAGGAGAGAAATGGGGACCTGGGAGGATGACGAACACATTTGTGTTTGTAATTGCCATAATTATGCCTCACAATGACAATATGGTATTAATACTCCTCAGGGAGTGGAGAAGGTGCATTAACGGATCTGATGACCGGGGTAATAATATCTGTTAAGCGCTATAGAGAAAGTATTTCGTATTAAGCGCTATATAAATCCAGATTATTATTATTACTGTTATTATTAAGTGTGTATCTGGTCACAGCATTAAGTTGATAGAAATACTAGAGCTCAGCTCATATTTGAAATGAAATGAGACGTTTGATGTCGATTTCATGTTCAGAATTCAACATATTTACGAGGTTCTCATTCATAAAAAGAGATACCCGGTAATGCAGCGACCATCAAAATTTACTTTCAATTTCTACGGTACCCATAGACTTCATTTCATGCTGTTTGATAATGTCTTTTTATGCAAAAAAGTAAGTTGAGCCAAATAAAAAGTGATTTGCACACAAGCACATATCTACATTCAAATATATATTTCATTTTATTTAAATATAACTCTAACCTATGCACAAGCACTTCTTTACACATACAAAACTATTTGATAATAACAAATACAATGATCATTTCTATTTAACCTTACTCTTATAGACATTTCATACAAGTTTTGACAATGTTATTTCTAGGTCTTAATACAACTGTATCAACTTCTTTCTTTGTTTTTCTTAATAAGATTCCTTTCTTGGTATGAAACTTTAAATACCAAGATAATTAGCTCAAGGAGGGTAATAACAAACTATTTATGCTATCAGAATTACAGAAACAAAGTTTTTATGTTTTATTTATTGATTGTTAGGGGCAGGGAAGGGGGCAGGTGGAAACATATTTTCACTATTTCTGAATTTAATAAGAATGGTTTTGATTAAAGGATTTATATTGGCCTTTTCCTGAGGATACAAAGCGCTGTCACTTAATTTAAGGACAAATTAAGAATTGTAGAGGTTTGTTTTTTGAAGAAGTCATGTGAAGTACTATTTCTCATGAACAGGGAGTTTTGGCAAATAGGGTTAAACACATAACAAAAACAATTATCAATGGAACCTTGCATAAAATAACAATACATGTAAAAAAACAAAGACTCGAGAGCCAATATGGCTCAGTTAATAATTATGAACAAAATAAACCTTGTAATATACAAGATCTTTTAGCACTATTTTATGCTGCTCTTCACATGGCCACCAAAGCAATGTATTGCTCATGGTAGTAACAACCTTTTTTGGGAGCAGCCAACAATATAAAGCTCTGCCTTCACGGGGTGAAAATATTAGGGTCTCAGTTCTGTACTCGCACAAATCCATGAATTTGAATTGAATACCGATACAAACAGCAAGACTATTAAATCACACAGATACATTTTCTAACACTGACTGCAAGACAATTGATTTGCAAATTCAAATCCTTTTGCAAGGAGGTGTTGGAGATGTTTGAACATTATTGACAATCTTTAACGTATAAAATATGAGTATTTCACTTTTGGGGTGACCCGACTTTGCTCCTGTGACGTTAGGTAAAGGGTGAGGGCTAGGTTGTCAATTGGGTTTCAGCTTAGGTTTAGGGTTAAAGGTATAGACCAGTTTTGGAAATGCCCCCCTCTCAAAAAAATGAAATGGAAGCTCTTATTACCAATCATGTGAAAGAATATGTTTTGACTAATACATAATGATACAAATTTTGCCGGGAAACCGTCTACTAATTGATATATTTGGTAAATTATCATATCGATCCAGCCTGGATAGATATCGCGAATGCACTTAAAAATTTAACATTTGGGCATATATTTCTGCTTTTTGGCGAATGTAGGTTGAAGTATTGCCATCTAAACCTCTGAAGGCAATATTTAAACAATATTGAACGGATATTTTGCACCCAAAACCCCCAAACCGCAATTTTACCACAACCGGTCTATATCTTTAAGGTTAGGTTGCTATTGGATTTTAGGTTAGGGTTAGGTATGGGATCGGGTCGGGGCTGAAGTTAAGGATGTGGTTAGTGTCGAAAATTGATGCTGAGCCACTGTCACAGGAGCAAGTGTCGTAAAACCCCCATACGGAGATGGTGAACGCTTAACGATTGAGCAAGACACAGACGATTAACACGTGACCCGTTTCAAACACTGTGGCATGCATAAGATACGAGTTGATGCAGAGCATATTTTAACATTTTGGTTATGAATACAACAATGTACACCATAGTTAAAACCAGCATTTACTACAAATAGTAAAGAGAACTGTACAGATAATCACATAATCTTTAACCCCTTCACTAAACAAATTTCTCTTCTTTGGCAATAAACACTTCTTGTACAGTCAATAGCATTTTACACAGAGAGTGAGAACAACACACCTATCCATAATACAGTGAAACCTGCTTTCAAATAGCGACCACCTTTGTATAAAGACCACCTGTCTATAAAGACCATATTTTTAATGTTTTCCTTGACAATTGTTTCTCATAGAAACCTGTACAAAAGGAACATGTTCATAAGGACCACCTGCCTTCAAGGACCACTTTTCTTGTCCCCCTTGAGTGGTCTTTATAGACAGGTTTTACCGTTTCAGTGTATTTAGTTTCTTACATGATTAATGATTAGAAGGACTGAATACATAAGCTTATAATACAAAATGAGGATATACATTTTGTTTGAGATTGGTGTACCTGTATACCTATTTAATTTTCTAGCCCTCAGGCTCAGGTACAAGTACATGCACCATTTTAATAACCCACAAAGTATATTCATTAAACTTTGAACTATTTATTTGTAAGACAAATATTCTTTTTAGGGTGGCTACGCTTTACAAAACACACCGCTTTCTTGTAGCTTCCCTTTTGTTTGCCTCTATTTATATTTGTACGACTTTACCTTTTGATGTAGTTTTGATACGACGATGAATAAATAAATAAATGAAATGAATGGAGTTCAAAGTGTGTAAAGTTAAATATACACAAAAGAAAATTATGCTGACATACAACTTTTTATGTACATGTACAGTACCTCTATCTGTATATCATTCTGTTTTGCTGTTTCCCTATTAGAGTCTGAACTGAAACAGTAAGTAAGAGGAGAAGATATTTGTATCTCATAGGTGAACAAAAGCTACATAACTGATTGCTTGCTTAACAGGAATATGAATTTTTATATACGCACCAATTACATACACATGGGATTACTGCCACAGTGATAAATTTGAAGATGCATAACCTAAAGTAAGAAAAGAAACACAAACATGGCGTAAGAAAAGAAAACTCACAACAAATTATTCTAGAAACCAGCTGCAAAGGAAAACACATTACATATCACAAAGTATAAAAAGTAAAAAATACAAAGAACACTGGGTTATACATACAAAATAGTTTGCTCTTGTGATGATTGACTACAAGATAACACTGCATTAAGTTGACTTCCTAGATCAGAGAAGATCATTGATGCCTCTCTATAGGCCTGTCTTCATCAGCTCGAGTTTGCCAAATAAAACACTATTTTAACTATCCAGATTGCAAATTAGCCAGTTAATTTGCGTCTTCATTAGCCCGCAGTTGAAATTAGCAGGATATTTGGTTGAGAAATATCCCTCTATTTGGCGGGCTAATTTGCGCCCGCCCGAGCTAGTTTGTGATGAGTGTATCGGTCTGGTGAGGATGCAATTTCGAGCTTCGGGATAATATCCCGAGTCTGAAAGTAGCGGGTTATTTGGCAAACTCGAGCTGATGAGGACAGGCCTCATGACATTTGCTCAAGATATCTGCCTACAATTTACAATTTAATTTACATCAAAATTATAACTGAACTAATTCAACCAACAATGTAAAGACGGTGAAAAACTGATGAGTTTCTGTTTGAGAGACACATATTCAGGACTGGTAAGAACTTAGTTTTTTCACCATTTTAATGTCCTAAAACTGTTTGCATGTTTTTTTACATTTTTATGTATTATCTGCTTGTTATACTCTTTGTATGTTTTCTGATTGGTCAAATAAATAATAATAATAATATACACTAAAATGACAAATGACAAAAATCTCCCCCCCCCCCCCATTATTTTGTGCTCGTGCATGGCCTGTAACAATTGTTGTTTTTCACATTCAAGACCGAACGAAGAAGCAGAAAGCAGATGCATCAAACTCATATCTACATGCCATATTTGGAGGTGACAGTCAACTTAAATTTTAACATAGAGAAGAAAGACAATTATCTATAGGTATAACAAAAACAAAATCAATTATTACGACAGAAAAGATTGCACATAAATCTGAAATATTTCATTCAATAAATATAATTAACTGTATTTCACATCAATTAACTACCAGGGTCCAGTATTATCTTAATCAATCTTCTTCTAAACTCCTTAAAAAATGTTCAGCAATTCAAGTTTGAGCATCGATATCCTTCTTGTTAATATACATGCTTTACCAAACTTGAGTTAGGTGTCATCGAAAAGCCTGCTCATTTCCCTTTACAATGACACCCCATTTGTAAAGATTATGTAATTATGGAATGTGCAGTACACCTGCATATGGGGCGAAGTCAAAAGTGACATGTTGCAAAATCAATGTATTGTTATTGTCAAGAGTGAGATGTCTATTTGTTTGGAGGATGGACTGTTTAATAATATCGAGGCAGTCATTCATGAATGTCAAAGGTGTATTCTCCTATTCCTTGAAGGTTGAAACATGTTTTGTGGTGCCGGGTCACATATTCGCAAATACATTTTGTTTGACTAGGAAAGCGACTGCCATGAGATTTTCATTTTTAAACGCACTTATGAAGGGCTGTTGATCCTAAAACTCCTTGCTTATACTGCAGCATTCGATTCTTAATTCTTATACAGAAGATAATCAATTACCTATGGAAGTGGTTATACCTTGCAAATGTCCGAAAATACAATTATCAAAATATATTAAGGTTTAGAAAACTGATGGCAAGAAAATGGGACTACATGTACTTGAGCTAAGACAGTTTTTCAGATAGGGACATTTTACGATCATCTGAAATATAAATTATGAAGGAAATAGAAAACAGCTCATTTTTTCATACGGTACTATGCATAGAAACGGTTGTAAATCTATCAACAAATTCTTTCCTTGCTTTGCGAGAGATTTTAAATAGATGCAGAAATTCCGAAGAAGTTTGCATATTTTCCAAATTTAAAGAATCATTTGCAAATGCACACAATGAAGCACAGAAAAGAGTCAGATTAAACTCTAAAATGCCTTGTGAATATAAACAGATACGAAGTACATCACAGACATGAAAAGAAAATATACCAAGACACCTACATGTACATGTAAGTGAAAACAAATCTACTTCGTTCTTGATAACATATGCTCTCCAGAATGACTTTCATGCAGTACCCCAGTCACCCCGCCAAACCGATTTCAAATATTCCACTCACTCACCCATTTGAGATAAAGAGAAATATTGTTAAGTCGCTTGCTGATATGGTGTAAGTCTGGTTTTGGTCTTCTCAGTGTTAAATACTGAGGCATTAATTCATCTTTACAATTTATCTTTACATCTTTGAAGACTGTGGAAGAAAGAAGACTGGAAAATACTGAAAACATCATGCGGCAATACTTCTTTTTTCTTTTGTTAAGCAAGCAATAATATATTCTAAGTCTGTATGTTCGGGAGGTGCTAACTCTGATCCTGTACTATACCGGAGAGTATACTTTCAATGTTTCTACTGATCTGGGACCTGACTTCATGCTTGCAGTCACAGTCGCACATGCAATTACACTTGTTACAAATCTTGGAAGAGTTCTCTGATCCCGAGAGGAGGGGCTGGGAGTAGTCCAGCGGTTGGACCTCGCTGCTCAAGAGTTCATTGATGAAGGCTTCCGTAGAACAGCTGTTGCTTCTCGAGGGAGTCCGAACTGCCCGTTCCCCGTGGCTCTTCCCCCGACTCGAACCACAGCTGTCGACGGACGGTGGGGAGAAGACATCGTCGGAAAGATGGCTGCTGGTGCTCGGTCGACTATGTATCAAGTTAGGAGTCTCAGCAACCGATATTGAAATTGGTTTGATTGTATTCACAGTAGAGGTTGGAGCAATGTTTGCGACTGTCGGTGCTTGGTACACAATGTGCTGACCGGGTCGAACAGAGGGCAAGGCGGTACCGCCCAACTGCGTTTGTATGGTGCCGAGCTGAGGCTGGGGTGGTTGCATTATAACACCCTGCTGGGGTATGCCCATATACTGAGCCATTTCAAGCGGTACCATCTGTGCACCGACTAGATTGCCGGTGGCAAAGTACTGGGGGATGAGATAGGTGCTGGATAACCCATTGGCACCAGGGGTCTGGACCAAGGTGCCACCTGCAGAGGGTAACCCACCCAAGATCTGTATGCCACCCTGAGGGGTGATAGATACCGGTATAGCCGTGGGCTGGAGCTGGTGCGAATGGTGCTGGCATGGGGGTGCTGGGAGGACCTGCGGTTGGGGTGGAGGTTGGGGCGGTGCAACCGTCAGTGTCCGTTCATCGGTGGCGATACCGCCGGTGATGATGTGAACCTGAGGGTGCATCTGGGGCTGGATTACAGAGCTTTGGATAGGCTGGTTGGAGAGTGCTACAGTATTGGCTGTGGAAGCAGGTTGTATCTGTTTCAAACAAAATCAATAGAATATTTGGTTCAATGTTCTCTTAAGACATGTTCTTCAAATCAATTCAACACAAACAGCAATAATAGCTGACATATATGTACGAGTACATCACATCCCATTTATATCAGTAAACATGATTTGTATTTTAAAGGGTTCTTCATTTACAAGATCTCTTCTAGGGAATAACTACTATCAGCCTCAACTTTTATTCTTACTCATACTCATATTTCCCATAATGTCAAGAGTCTTTAAATTAGAAGAGAGAGAGAGAGAGAGAGAGAGAGAGAGAGAGAGAGAGGGGGAGACAGAAAAGAGGGAGACAGAGACAGAAAGAGAGAAGAACAAAATTGAGAGAGAGAGAGAGAACAAAACCCAACCAACCAAATAAACAACCAAAAAAGAAAGAAAAAAAGACGGATGAGATAGATGAGATTAAAAGGAGTCCTTATTAGGGGACAACATTCTACTTTTTTCTTCCACCACTATTTTCCCATGTGACACCAGGCTTGCAAAAATACCCATCAATAGATCGACTGGAAGAAATGAGTCCATACAAAACAAAGAAATGTCCTTCAAAGCATTCATCTTCATTTGCCACACTCGACCCAGGTGAGGTAAATGGGTACCTGGCAGGGATCAATTCCTTGAAATGCTAGAGCACTGTAATGGCAGCTAGGCTAAACCCGGGGTAATAATTAATGCGTCTCGGAATAGAATTTCTAGATAGAGGGCGCTATAGAAATGCCTATAATTATGAATTAATTATCATTTCTTACCCTAGCAGTCTGTTGCACCGGTTGTGGAACGACTGATTGCTGAGTTGTCTGTGTTTTAGGCACCAAGGACTGGAGTACATCCGGAGTGATGACCAGCTGGGTGGGAGGCACAGAGGATGAGGCCCCTTGGTTGATGGTGATGACAAGGTTCTGGGTTCCGTTCCCGCAAGGAACGTTCTGGACTGTCACAGTCTGCGCTTGGGAAGCTGTGGATTTTAAACGGAAATGAAGATTTTTCATTGAGAGTTAGATTTTGTTTGAAAAACGCCTTCTTCCATTCATGAACCTTATTTTCTTCATTATACTAAAAAAATAGCAACTACAACAAAAATGGGAAAAGCAATACAATCTGCAATTCCTTTTTTCAAATGCACTACAAATTTGGGCATTTTTATTCAAGAAGCTATCAAAGAGTTGGGGACCTAAGAGAACATTTTCGCCATACATAATTCATGTACACAGTATTGGTGCTTAATCCCATGTCCTATGAATATAACGTACATATACAATACAAATTTGTATAACCTGCACTAAAAACTGTGGCAGAATCTTATGCTAGTATGAGTTATGTGTGTGTAAACTGGTTTTACAGACATGTATGAATTAGATATGATTACTTAGGTCTAGGAACCAACCTATAACATCACCATCTGAAAGACATGACTCAAATATAAAGCCGGACTCTGTCAGAGTCATTTTGTAGGAGAAGACAGATAGCTGACCAAACCAATAGATCAACTCACACCTCACAGCAAACTTTACATAACTTTTTAATTTTTTAAAATTACTATTTTAACTTATTAATTTTGTACATGTATGTCAGGACCCCACTGGAAATAAGCTCTCAAGCTTTCGTGGGTTATCCTGCTCAAGTTGACATAATTTTTGATTTGTTATTCTTGTATATTGTTGTACATGTATGTTGGAAGCTTGATGAATAAAAATCTATCAATCAATCAACATACATGCCAACATTTGAAAATCAGAAATCTGTACAAATTATGCTATTTTAAAAAAAAGAGGAACAATCCTAACTCTCCTATTCAATGCTACAGACAAATTTGTACAGGAAGAGGAACACCTGCATTAAAATGGTAATTATCTTCTCCCAAAAAGAGGAATGTTCCTCTTTAATCTGAACAGTTGGCATGTATGAATCAATCAATCAATCAAATAACTGCTGAAATATGTGATGTCTTACCTGCTTTAGGAGCCTCTTGTTTGACCGAGATGTGGGTTTCAGGTAGAGGGATGACTGTGGAAGATGGAGCTACGTTACTAGGCTGAGTCTGGATGATAATTGGCTGACCGTTGCCTTCTAAATTGATGTCCTGAATCTGTGAACATACATACAAAGGATGTGTTTACAAATAAATGAAAATTTGTCAATGTCTTACGAATATACAGTCGAACCTGCTTTTAATAGTGACCACCTGTCTACAAAGACCACATTTTTTGTTTCCCTTGAAAATGATTTCTCATTTAAACATGTACCAAAGGAACCTGTCTACAAAGACCACCTGTCCACAAAGACCACTTTTTCCTTTGGGCGGTCGCTGTAGACAGGTTTGACTGTATAAGGTTTTGGTACACCACTCCAAGTCTATCTTGAATTAGATTGATTTACTGATTTCATGTGGCTGCTTTTTGGAAGTACGTGCAGGCAGGCAAGCGATCTACAGTTTCTCATCCTATCTGAGGGACGGCATCATTCAGGATTTGTATTGCAATGGTGAACTGACTTGGTTCTACAGCCACTTGATCTTTCGAACCATTTTGGTCTTACACTGTCAAAGAACAAGTTCTAGGCTAAATCACATTTGATAGTTCACTGGAGGAAGCCTGGATAACCTCAGAAATACCCATGCCAAAAACACCCATCATGTCTTCAATATTTGACCAATAGTGGGACATTTTTCAGATTAAAGATAAAGTTGAGATCTGGTCATGCGATTGTATTGTGAAAGAAACTGTGTGGAATCGATCAGAAAAAGTTGAACATTTTTAAGCTGCTACATGTCTTTAAAATATGAAGGCATTTGAAGAGCCATGCTTTGCGGGAAACTTTTTTTCTCTGATGTTCTTCCACACTTGTATTATAACAATGATATAATGCTCACAAATTAGTTTTCCTCTCTCACCAGAACTCAACCTTCTCTTTAAGGAACTGATTTCCGGATTGTGTATAAGTATTAAAGGTAAAGACTAGTTCTGGTCATGCGATTGCATTGTGAAAGAAACGTTCTGGAATCAATTAGGAAAGGTTGATCATCTAGCATATAATTATTAGTGTGTACTACAAGGTTCTGGCATCATCAAAATGATAAGAAATTTGGCCCAGTCTTGGTAAAGTTACAAGTACTGTACACAGAAAGATGTATATGGGACTACGCAACACGTGCGCGATATCTATCCAGTCCAGATACAGTAGATATAATAATTTACAAAATATATCAATTAGTAGGCGGTTTCCCGGCAAAATTTGTATCATCACGTATTAGTCAAAACATATTCTTTCACATGATTGGTAATAAGAGCTTCCATTTCATTTTTTGAGAGGAGGCGTTTCCAAAACTGGTCTTTACCTTTAAACCCAGAGGCACAGATGCACCAGTTGAATTCACTTCCAACTTGTTTCAAAGACCAACGGCCAAATATCTACTAAAAGCAAGTAGACTTTCATAATGAACAGTGGCAAAGGGAGGATAATTTACCTTTGGTGTTTCGCTTGTGGAAGCTTGAATGACTTCAGTTGTGGAAGAAATACCCATGCCCAGAACTCCACTCAGTGTGTTCAATATCTGAGCTGCAACCTCATTGCTAGCCTGCATTCATGTAAATACAATTTAAAAGATTCAGTAAGTTAATGTTCAATCATCATCAGGGGAGTGTTTCACAAAGATCCTAAATTGAACTTATCCCTAAGTTGGACTTGCCATGTTCTTGATGTGGAATTTATAAAAGTCTGAAATACTTTATTTTTCGCTTTTTATTATATTTTATTTTGAGGCTACAAATGGCTCTGCATAGTTTTTAAGTCCAACTTAGAATTAAGTTTGACTTAGATCTTTGTGAATTGATTCTCATGAAACTTGATAAGAGTAATCATCTATGTCAGGTATACAGTGTACATGTGTACATAGGAAGGCTACTCTACTACAAGAATGAAATTGTTAACTGTGATCTAAAAGCCTCATAGAATTTATGGAATGTTATATAATCTAAACAAAATGTACTGTACTTATTTTTGATTATAGTCAGGTTTCATTCATCTACAATTAAATTTAGCTCCAGACTGGACATATCTGCTGACTGCCTTTTTATTTACACATGTGCGTTGTGTATGTGCTCTGCTAATCACTTTCGGCCACCTAGGTTTCACTACAACCTCAAGATATTGGATCCTGAAAGAGCGACGTTTCATTTACATACATGTACAGTTTTTTGTATATACACTCTACACACATACATGTACAGAGCTGCCAACCTCCAGAACAGCAAATCAGAAATCACAAGGCTCAAAATCATTAATTTTGGGAATATATCAGTAATTTCCTATGCGGCGCTATGAATCTAAAAAAAACACCACGCCAACACTGTGCCGACGCATGCGCGCATGATTGTCTGGAATTTTTGGTGATTTTACTCACACAAAGTTGCTAAATATTGATTTTCAAGTTATCACAACACATTCTTTGAAAAATTGGCTTCTATTAAGAGAATACTTTATATTTTTCTGTCTTTCTCAGCGAGTGTTGTATGGCCGCCATACTGCACAGCACTCGCTACAATAAATCATATTAATGCTTTAAAAAAAAAAGTTTGGAAAAAATGATCGTTAATTTCTGTACAAGTTGGAAGGTTTGTACCGGTACATACACTGTACATGTACATGTAAATTTGTTCAAAACTTAAGGCACAGGTTTGACTAGGGTAGTACATAATCAAACTATATACAGTCGTATATGTACAATGTGAGTGAGTCTCCCGACTTTATAATAATAATAATAATAATATTTAATTTTTATATAGCGCTTACCGTAATGTCTCTAAGCGCTTTACAAATATACTATGGAAATTGGAAACTACAATTACATAATACAATTGAGATGAAGCAATGGCTCCTTATAATAATCACCTGCACGACTTGCTCCTCCAACGACTGCTCATCACTAACGCTTCCAGCTCCACTACCATCACCACCCTCTCCTACTCCTCCCCCTGATCCCTCTCCATCCTCTTCCTCCCCCTCCGGATGATCTCCATCTGCCTCCTCCTCCAGCCCGGAGAGGCTGGTGGCATCCTGCTTCTCAAGGTGGCCCCTCTGGTGGCTCTTGAGGCTGTACTGCGTGGTGAAGGCACGCTTGCAGCCGTACTGGACGCAGGTGAATGGCTTCTCACCTGGATTCGTGGACAAATCAGAAGAAAAAACTTAGAAATTTAAGACTGATTTTTTTTTTTTTTTTTTTTTGGGGGGGGGGGGGGGGGGAGGGGGGCGTTCTCTCTTTTTCTGCTTTCCTTGAGGATTGCTTTACCTGACTGCTAAGAGAGCATCTACATATATGCTTGTAAATAGGGGACCAAGGGACTGACACCTTTAAGTCCTCTCTGAAGGACTTTGTAATGAGGATGAAAGCCTTACCAAAGGGTATGTGCGCAATGACTTGGTTTCGAAACCCGGGGCCTCCTGGTTGTATGAGACCACTGCTCTACATGACTACATGTATGCCTTCGCGTCTCGTTGTGAGAGCAAAAAAACAACAGACTAAAGTTTCAACTACACAACAAATATAAAAACAAGAAAAACCAAATAAAAAAGCACACAAAACAAAGCAAAGTTTTTACGATATCAAATAAACGATGCTGTTAAAAAAAAAGAATCTTCTACAAAATGGCTTTGTCAACTCAAAATTACAAAAGGGGAAAATCTAAAACCTCACAGTTGACCAAGTACTATACATTTACGTGAATGCACACTATTAAATAAAATTACTTTCCCTTCTCTGTTAAGCATTCTTTTGCAATTCCTGAAAACATATTTTTGTAACCATTATTCATGAAATGAAATATCAGTCAACCTGTATTAACAGAATGTTGATTTAAATGTTTTACTCTGCAGTACGTATTACAGAGTGCAAGAGAGAAAATTTTGAATGGTAATCAAGTATACCTGTATGAGTTCTTATGTGCGTCTTCAAATGATGACTTGCTACAAACGCCTTTCCACAGGTTGCAAAGTCGCATCTGTGCAGAGAGAGAGAGAGAGAGAGAGAAACGGTTGTTAATTAAAAGAAGCACTTTGCTGGTATTAACCAACTAAATATGATATGAGAACAATGACATTATATAATTCACCCATTTCTTTCACTGATTAACTAAGGAAAAAAACAACACTTTTGATCAATATTAACTTGAACCTTACAGATTTAAGGAAACAGAGGTCCGCACATTGTGAAAGTGAAGAATATTCTGATAGCATTAGTGCTGTAACATCACGGATATCTCCAATTCCGTTTAACCGCCAGTCAAAACCGGACGGTTTTCGGTTAAACGATTTATTTATAAAAAATAAAAAAAAAAAAAAAAAAAAAACTTTTTTTTTTTTTTTTTTTTTTTTTTTTTTTTTTTTTAAATAATTTTTTTAAACTTTTTTTTTCTTCACCGACTCTGTCGGCAGCAAGCCAGGTCCGTGTGAAAAAGCGGGAAGGAATTCCATTTGTGCTTGTGAATTTGTCATAAATAATAGTAACAATGTCAATTTTAGAGGAATGTGTAAGATCATTAATGTAAAGTAAAAACAGTAGAGGACCTAGGATAGAACCTTGTGGTAGGCCATGTGTTCAAGTTGGATGAATTATTAATATAAATTACATATTGAGATCTATTACAAAGATTACTTTCAAACCAAGATGACAGACAAATTGGAGTGTTGTTCTAGTTTCAGAGTGGTGAGTCAACACACAGATTACTGAGCTGGGAGACATTGCCAGGCATAGTGCCAGTGTAGGGGCATAAATCGAAACTTTAAAAAAAAATATATAAAAAAAAAAAAAAAAAAAAAAAAAAAAAATTAAAAAAAAAAAAAAAAAAAAAAAAAACGGGTAAACGAAACCGTCCAATTGAAAACGGAATCCGCCATGGGCGGTCGGATACCGGACGGTTAAACGTTTGACTACAGCACTACTCTTAACTAAGGAATAATTTTGTTAAAGGTACTATGTCCCTTTTGCAGCCAACCTCAAATTCTGTAGAACTTTGCAGGAATTATGAATATGTCATGTACTGTACATGTATGTCCTCTGTGAAATTTAAATGTTAGCAGTGTCCTCATATTCAAATTATGCAAGGAAACCTGTTTACTTGCTAGACTTCACTGTCAGACACTACTGTCATTGACTGACTAGCTTTTTTTCTTCTTTGGTATTCATCCATAAAATAAGTTGTAAAGGGTACATGAGCATTTGTCTACATTATACATGTAACCCACTTCTTGTGATGGCCAAAATTGAACTGATTGAATCTTTGCACAGCATAAAACGTATGTCCATTTGGTACAATGGTCTAAAAATCAAGACTATTACTTATTGTTTCTATAGCTCCTAAGTCGATTTGACAACTAATAGTCGTTATTTTCCCACTTGAAGACATTTTCAAGCCCCACATTTTTTAGAGAAGTTCTAAATTAGTATTATATTTCAAATGCCGTTGGAATTTAACCTTTTCATTTTTTTGGACATAGTACCTTTAACTAAGGTATAATTTTGTGAAGGTCTTTAAACTTTTTAATCAAACCAAACTGTATATTTTTCTTAAATTAGAAATCCATATTTCCCATGTACAAACAACACCTGCAACATGCTACTGTGTCAGCAGCATAAGAATTTTAATTGTACACTATGTACTATGCATACAGTAACTTCAGCTTCAAAAGAAGAAAGTATTTAATTACCCATTGAAAGTTTCAGCTGTCAAATACTATTGGTACTTGTGTGCAATTACCGTAGTACAATGTACATTACACAAGTACATCATCAAATGAGTGCTTTCGTACTTGCAAAGTCCATTGTGTTTCCACACACATACATTGTACATAATTTTAAAAGTCAGGTGCTACAGTACTGGTCAATTACACTGTACATGTACATGTACATGTATGATGTACATGTACAGTGTATGTACTGTATGATCTCTTTCATATGGCCATAACCAAAACTGTACAAAAAAGAAAACTAATTAAACTAGAGACTTCTGGCTTTTAATAGCAGATTGAACGTTTTATTCTTGTTGGCAAGGCCAAGCAGGGTTAAAGGGCTGGTAACTTTGTCTCAGATTCTGAAACAAAATTCTAGATTTAGCTCTGTCGACATGCTGCAATGATAATTATAAACCTTTAGGTCAGTCAGGAACCCCATGACTTTTACAAGCCGATCGCCTGTCTGATTATCAAGATATTTATGATTGGAATGACAAATATTGAAAACCATTTGCCAAACGGTTTTCATAACACTACAGTCTATTGGGGAAAACGAGTATGGTAAAACCGGTCACTCAAAGATTTTTACTTTTTTGAGGCACTTCTTGATCATTTTGAAGCGCAATTTTTTTAGGGCTTCAATATTACTGTACACCATATCACAGACACTGATAACACGTAGGGCCGTGTATCTCAGATTTAACATTTTTAAACAATCCCTTTAAAGGTACCTTACCAGTAGGTTATGTGTCATGGGGTTTCCCACCTATCGTTATTGTAATTAAAAAGGATAAATTGTTCACTGCGATGGCATTCAATCTTTAATAGATTTTTAAAGAAAGAAAGAAATCACCTGCTTTCTTCAATTAATGGCAAACATGTACCTGTACAATGCCTAGTACAGTATGTACAGTATGTACATTTGTATACAAATGTCGTAAATTCTGAATGATATAAGAAAACACTATCTAAGAAAAGCAATTCTTAGACTTACAGCTAATCATATGTATACCAGTATGTAGCATTGTACGGTATGTCTATTAGGGGGTAACAGTTTCCTCATATCCTAAAATTACTTATTTCTTTGAAGGGTGAGAACATTGAACTTTATGCTTTGTCTTCACAATATACATGACCATTATGTATAGATGTACAGTACATGTACATGTACAGTGTACATGTGTATGAAATCAAAACAAATGTTACAGTGAAGACTATAGTAAATGTACATCTATGTGATGAAGTGCCAGACTACTTTCCCATTCGATTCAACACACAAAGTGATAACTTATCAACTTTTCAAAATGTACAATTCAAGAGGGTCTACTCCTTTTACAGGACCTATACAAATATGCTATACATATTTTGAGAAGTGCAATAATGATATTTTTGTACACAACAAATGGGAGATTCGTCCTGTGACTATGTCACAACCAAAAGACCAAATTGACGATTTGAGATTCACATGGATTTAGTGATCTCATATTTCAACATTTGTAACCTTTATTATTGGCCTGATTTATTTAAAACTTTCGCCATTTTGTTAGTCAAACTTTTCTGCTTCTATACTAATGAAGTTATTACAAGGGTTAAATTGCCCTTAAACTATTAGTATTAGGGTCGAAATCTGATGTACAGTTACACTGTATTTCCTATTACTGCATTACTTCAAGCGTAAACGAGATTTTGTATACTGTACGTGCAGAATGAGATTCTGCGTTCTGATCCTCCTTAATCCTAATTTGCATCTGCTCTGTGGACTGATTGGTTTAAGGCATGTACTTATGTTTGACAATATAATCATTTTTGATGCAGCACTTTGCACAATTATTTATTGTTTTACCTGTTGTTATACTAAATATACATGTATGTGGTTGAATCTTTAAAACAGAGGCATAAAAATATATACTGGTACAATATACATTCCAGCAAGAAAATAGATGGGAGAAATTTAGCTCTTCAAAGCTTAAAAAAAGCTCTGGTAAATTGAGAAAATAAAGCTCTGCTGAACTAAAAAAAATAAAACATACATTGCACTAATTTCTAAAGGAGCTCACCCAAACAGAAAACAAATTTTTCACAGATACAATCTTGTATCCTGTAACAGACGCAACCATACAGTCTGTGTCTCCATTCCGTTCTCTTTCTGCCCAGTCTGTTCATATTATCCCTTCCTCTTTCTCTGCACCTTCTCATCTCACAGGCATTTTGCCAAAAACCTACATTTTTCCTATTAAAAGGTCATGACAGCTTTGAAACCACAACACAGACACTGCGCCAAAAAATGACTATACTCACTTGTAAGGGCGTTCCCCTGTATGTGTTCGGACATGTTTTCTAAGATCACTGAGTGTTGTGAACACCTTACTGCACCCTTCCTCGTCACAGTTGAAGGTAGAACCTGTGTGGATTCTCTGGTGAGCTTTTAATCTGTAATTTATGAGGAAATATACAAAAAAAATGTTGATGCTGAGAAATTTTTGATACTGATACTACAGGTTGTACATGTACTTGTAAACCTTTAGAGTAACTGTTAAACTCAAACCCAACCGTCCCAACATGCATATCTTTGAGGCTGTTCACACCGGCAGAGATAGCGCGCGCTAGACCGCGCTATCTCTGCGGTTAGGAAGGTACAACGTCGTTTCAGTCTGCCCAACAGCGAGCCACGGCGAGCCAAAATGGTGTGCCACTGGAGCACCTCTTGGGGGTGGTCCACTAGAAAAAAGGGGGTGCTACGATAGACCTTATTGCGGTGTGAACAGCCTCTACGATGTGATTGGTAAACAATGGGGAGTCAGGGGACACAATCACATAACAGCCTGGAATTGCCCTAAAAGATAAATACAGCTGGTTATGGTGAAACAGTACAATTTCAAACACGAAACGATAAAAGAGGAAACATTTTTTTTTTATGAATGAAACTATGAAAGTGAAACTCAAAAATAACAAAAAGCAAAAGACTGCATGAATGAACATGTACATGTGCAATGTACAACTGTAGAATAATAGTGAATGATAAAAGAGGAAATATTAACCAAAATAATTGTGAAACTGAAACACAAAATAACAAAGGGCACATGACTTACAATGTACAACAAGAAAACAGAACACTCAGTATGACAATTTAATAAAAGGCACTTCCTTTAAAGTCAGTCTGCACTAGTTTGACCTCCCAGCGTGATCACTGATACATGTACATGTAGGTGGTTATCTCATCAAATCAGCTATCAATTAACATAAGATAAAGAGAATCATGGGGGACCAACGGGTACCGCTAAGGCATTGTTTTCTATAGTGGGAGCAAATACCGTAGCTACATGTACAAGTAGTGCACTGTAGCTTTTTAGTTTGCATACATGTACTGTACAGTGTACATTGCACTGTGGCTCGGCTAATCCTCTTATCACAAAGCACTCAGACCACTTCATAATATTATGATGAATCTGAATATGTGATGGTGGTTGTTGGTGTTGGTGGTGGTGTTGTTATTATCAATTTTATTCATTTCAGTGTTATTCAGCAATCAGCAGACTGATTGGTTTTTCTACCACATTTTCCCCATTTAATGTGTTTGGTCATTTCTAATGTTGGTTGTGCTGCATATTCCACATCTATAAAATCCATTTTACAAGTCAATAGCCAAAACAGTGCTTTTCCACCTTAGCATATTTGGGAATATCTTGCTAGAAGAATTGGGGAAAAGTAATACATGAAAGTCAAGATGATATATTCTTTTCTTTTAATTCAACAAAAGTAGACAAGTTATTCTGAATGGGAACTTTTTGCAATATAACAACATTCAATACAATCTCTGACTAGACTACATGTACACTGTACATGTACAAACAGTAGGCCCTACAATACATTTTTTTTACAAGTTTAACTACAATATTTTTTTTACAAGTTTAACTACAATATTTTACAACAAATTTACATGTACATGTAAGTACAATTTATGTTTTACAACAACCAGAAAACATACACCATGTACATGTACAAACTGACCTCCATACTTTTCTTTTAGTTTCCTTAACATGATAATAGTTGTCAAACATATTTGGTTATATATAATTTTGTAGTCTGTTTAATTTGTCAATTAATATAATCATTCTTTTATTATGAAAAATATGTCTTTAGATCTAGTGTACATGTATATTTTGTTATCTGTATTGAATCTGTGAAGTGTAAAACCAATATAACTCAAACTTCTTTCTCACCTGTACAAAGTATTGAAAGATTTTTCGCAGCCTTGCTTGTCACAAGAATACGGCTTCTCTTTTGTATGTACACGGACATGGATCTTCTTGCTGTAAGATGTGAGAAATGCCTTCCCACATCCCGTTTCATCACAAACAAAATGATAATCGCCGGTATGAGTTTTTGTGTGTGTCTTCAAATTCCCCGCAGTACTGTAAGAACGCGTACAACGTGGATATTCGCACACAAATCTCTTTTCTTTCGAAGACTTGCCCTGTTTGCTTTGACCGGATTCAGTCATTCCCTTCTCACAATCCCCATCGTAACAGATCACACTGTAGTCGCCGGGGTGCGATTTTTGATGCGAAAGAAGATTGTCCGCTGAGTTGTATCTTTTGTCGCAGCTTTCAAAGTGACAATGGAACTTTTGAATCATCTTCTTCTTTGTTTTGGGGTTCTTTGTTTCAAGTGTCAAAGTAGCTCCTTCTATGTTTTCAGCGCGAGGCATGAAAGCATAGCCAGGCATGATCTGCATTTGAATTTGATCCGCAGAAATGGTGTGCTGAATGTACCCGTCCCCGTCGAAATCCCCACCGCCTCTCAACCGGTTGTGATCTTCGTCTCCATCGTCGCTATCTTGGCCGTCTCTTGACGTTCCAACATGACCATCAATCATGACCGACGTTCGATCATACCGACCCGATTCGATGTCCATATCCTGCTCTTCATTATCGTGCAACATATCCTCCATTTCCACTCGAAATTGCCCCATTTCTTCCGCCGTCATTTCACTAACAAGCTCCACACATTCAGCCATTTTGGATCGAGTTAATACGTCATGAATACAGTAATTTTTTTTGCTCGCTAGCGCTGACTTCGGATACTCGAATTTCCGGCTTGGGCAACTTTACACGTACGTGAATGGCACTTTCATCGGCCGGATATAATGTATTTTCCTGCATAAAACCGGATCGTGCCAAGTCACGGTATACCTCTCATTCAACTTCATTTCAGCTGCAAGTCGACTTCGAGGTACGTTATGAACGTTTATTGACTATATTCATTGTCGTTTTCCATTTTCAGTAAGACTATATGCTGACTCATTTACTACTGATCATTTTATACAACGTAGGTTATTAACTAGGCTATACCAGCGACTTGAATTTAGATCCAGTTTAAGAGCAATCGTTATGATTTTATTACCCCTATCCGGTGTGTTGTTGGGAGCGAAGGGTGGCAGGCGTGACCCCGCCCATTTTAATGGTAGGCACTAGGTTGATGATTATAACAGTCGGAAGGTAACCCCCCCAAAAAAAAATCATGTTCAACGAGCATAAGCATGTTAACTGATTTATGAAATTGACAAGTATAATATAGGTATATTTTGATTATAAAAGTCTACCATATTCATACTGCATTATTTAGTAAATTTGTAAATTTGTAGATGTATTTCATCATATGCAGAGTTACAGGCGCGGATCCAGGATTTCTTAGGGGAGGGGGCCCAACTTTTTTTTTTTTTGCTCCCGAAAATTTGAAAATCGCGCCGGCCGAAAAGTCGCTCAGGTGGGGGGGGGGTAAGCGGCACTTTTTTTTTTTGGGGGGGGGGGAGTCCAAAAAAAAATCGCAACGACTCAACCAGCCGAAAAGTCGCTCAGTGGGGGGGGGGGGGGGGGGGGGGGGGAGGGGGGGGGGGGGGGGGTAGTGAGCACATTTTTTTTTTTTTTTTTGGTCCTCGAAAATTTTAAAATTTGCACCCCCCCCTTGAGCGCCAGGGGGGGGGCCCAACCCCCCAAAAAGGTAAAAATCGCGTGATTTTACATGATTTTTTTCTCAAGGGGGGGGGGGGGGGCCCGGGCCCCACCGGGCCCCCCCCCCTGGATCCGCCACTGCAGAGTTAGGCTACAGTTGTTTATTTTGGCAGTGTGCCACAGTTTTACTTGTGCAAGAGTAGAATCACTTCACCTGTCAATGGGTAATGGCCTGCACGTACACCACACTATTCATATGCCCCTGCATTTCTATTTCTAAATACGGTAGGTATGAATTCCTCTTTACAAAATTGTTTACCCCACAAAAAAGTAACATACAGAAAGGGGTGTTAAAATTAGGTTGCACAATTAGTGTCTCAATAACTGTTTCATCTTCAATATTCTATATTTTACAGACCTCAACTAATTTCATCATCATGACTGTTCTTTCAACTCTGCCCAAGGAGTACGGGTACGTGGTGCTGGTGGGAGCCGCCAGTGCCTTCATGGTTCAGTTCCTGGCCATCCAGGTTGGGAGGGCTCGAAAGAAGTATGGCGTCGAGGTAAGTTATTATAATTGGGCTCTTCATGTTACATGTATGTATCTCAATTTTCTCATCGTACCCTACCAATCTGACAGCACCCTGCTACATGTTCCTCGAACATACACCAAAGCTGGCGACAATGCTTTCCGTGCATGTGCTCCTCGACTCTGATATGAGCTTCCACGTTTTATTTGATTAGCACCTTCGCTGGATGTCTTCCGAAAATGTCTCAAACCTCTCCTCTTTGACCATGATCAACAATAGATTCTTTGATAACTTTTATGTAAAGCGCTGTGAAACAACAGTTAGTTTGTAAGAGCGCTATAGAAATGACTTTATTGCATTGTATTGTATGTATCCTACGGGATTGAATGAGAGGGCGTTCTTGGAATTTGGAAAGCAGTTTTGTTAAACTGAATGTACCTCCCTCTATTTTAAATAAAACTTGAATAAATAAATAAATAAATAAATAAATATATATCTGAACCACGTCTCAATACATGGTGGCAGCAGTGGGATATCCTTAGAATTTCACATTTTTCACTGCATCTCAATACACTTGAGATGGGATAGTATGAATGATACTATATATATTATATATGGCTTAATGTTATAGTTGACCAATCAGAAATCATTTTTTTTTTAAATGCATGTTGTCACAAACTCCCATCTCCACCCCTCCCCCTCCCCCCAAAAAAGAAGCGAGAAAACAGAAAGAACAGAAGATGTGGTTAAAGGTTATTATTCTCAAGAGAACAGAACAAATCTTATGCAACCTGTGGATATATATTCCAGTATGTTAGCAAATGTACTCGTAAAAGTTGCTTTTAATCTCTATTTTAAAGTGTAAATTCATTTTTCTGATGCATGCAATATCTTATAACAGGAGTAATGGTAGTGGTAGTTCATATTTCAATAAATTAAACCAACATACAGAAGCTAATATTCTGTTGTGATTGGTTTGTTTTAAAAGCACTTACAAACATATAATGTTATTTTAATTATGAAAGGGCAGTGTTTAATATGGTTCCTCTTTTCATCATCTCATCATAGTTCATACCAAAAACAAAAAAAATCTACTTCGCAATCTATCAACCCATTTGAATTTAAAGTAGAAACAGTGTATTTCTTTCACCATGCTCTTGCTCGAATGAGATGGCGCTTTGAATGTCGAAATGGTTCTATTCATAGACCTTCTGTCCCATTAGGCTTCTGATTTAATGGTGGTATCGTTGTTTGAATGTCACAGTATTGTTCTATTCGTAGGCCATCTTTCTCATTTTGTATTCATTCTGATTTAATTGTGGTATCGTTGTTTGAATGTCACAATATTGTTCTATTTATAGGTCATCTTTCTCATTTTGTATTTATTCTGTCTTAACCGGTGGTATCATTGTTTGAATGTCACAGTATTGTTCTATTTATTGGCCTTCTGTCTAATTTTGTATTCATTCTGTTTTAATGGTGGTATCATAGTTTGAATATCACAGTATTGCTCTACTTATAGGCCATCTTTTTCATTTTGTATTCATTCTGATATAACGTGGTATCAGTGTTTGAATGTCACAGTATTGTTCTATTCATAGGCCTTCTGTCTCATTTTGCATTCATTCTGATTTAATTGTGGTATCATTGTTTGAATGTCACAGTATTGTTCTATTCATAGGCCTTCTGTCTCATTTTGCATTCATTCTGATATAACGTGGTATCAGTGTTTGAATGTCACAGTATTGTTCTATTCATAGGCCTTCTGTCTCATTTTGCATTCATTTTGATATAACGTGGTATCATTGTTTGAATGTCACAGTATTGTTCTATTCATAGGCCTTCTGTCTCATTTTGTATTCATTCTGATATAACGTGGTATCATTGTTTGAATGTCACAGTATTGTTCTATTCATAGGCCTTTTGTCTCATTTTGCATTCATTCTGATATAACGTAATATCATTGGTTGAATGTTACAGTATTGTTCTATTCATAGGCCTTTTGTCTCATTTTGCATTCACTGTCTCATTTTGTATTCATACCGTTTTAATGGTTGTATCATTGTTCGAATATCACAGTATTGCACTATTCATAGGCCATCTGTCTCATTTTGTATCATTCATTTTTATTTAATCTTATGGTATCATTTTTTTTGCAGTACCCTACCATGTACAGCGATACCATTCCTGCGTTCAACTGTGTCCAGAGAGCACATCAGAACACGTAAGTGAAACAATTTCAGAGAGTTAAAGAATTACAAGAAAAGCTATCTGTAACTAAAAATAGAAAGCTAGAATTTAAGTTATAAATGTTACCTGAGAAAACTTATTATTGAGGCTTAAAAATAAAACTGTTGTTTCTTAGTACTGTGCAATCTTGAAGCATCTATTTGCACATTTTCTTTGGTAACACTAGCATTATACTACCATGTACTGAGGCCGCCATCATGTTCAAGCTCTAGCTTAATATGGCAGTCTCCTGCATTTTTTCTCCTGTGTTTTTTAAAGGTAGATTTTTTATAACTATTGCTTTAATTATGATATGATTATATATGTTTTTTGACTTTTGTTAATAATGTACCCAGTTTGTATATTACTTTGTATTTTGTTTAACATTGCAGACAAAATGAAAAAGTAAAATAATCAATTGAGTATTGAGATGGTAAATGGTCCAGTACCATCTCACAATATCATAATTGATGCTATATGAGGCTTTCCTCAACATTGCCTAAAGTGATATGTAATGTAATGTAATGTAATCATATTTTGTTTGTTAAACTATAAAGCATTATGTAAATATTAACTTTTATTATTGTATGATTGTTATTAGGAATTTGTTATTATAATTATGTATCATGTAATATATTGTTGTAATTTGTAGGTTAACATTACTTTAATTTTTTTGTTGTTAAGCGCTTAGAAACTTTGTATTAAGCGCTATATAAATGTAATATATTATTATTATTATTTATTATGTATGTAATAGCATTCTGAGCAGCAGAGAAGTTTATACTCACAGTCTGTAGTCAATGTAAGTTCTTCATCTAATACCTTATTTAAACAAATTGTATATATGTTTTCTTGTCAGTCCCAGGGCAGGGGTTGCACCGTTCATAAACCTTGTTTTTTTACTTCTATCAGCTTATATAACTATGTTTGAGACTCACAGTAACTGTTGATATGTATGTTCTTCTTTCATAGACTGGAAAACTACCCTCAATTCCTGATGCTGCTATTTTTCTCAGGGCTTGAACGTCCAGTAAGTTTTAGTTATTGATACAATTATACTCTTGCAGTGAATTCAGTTAATTTCTGTAATGGTATTTTCATGTAGAACCTGTATTTCTGGCACAAATTATTTCTTTAAAAGTCTTAAGTTAATGTAGAAGGACTAAAATCAAGAGCAGAAGGATTCATAAACGAAATTCCAACTGTGAAATGAATGTGCAAGAAAAATTTAGTTATAATGTGTACTTTTAATCTACATCACTGGGGAAAACACAACACACAAGAAGGAGTTTAATATAGTCTTTTCCAATCTACTAGTATGATGTCAACTATACTGTCACACATGTTACATTTATTTTCATCGATAAATGAATAATATGAAATTACCTAACAGTTGAACATTACTTGCTAAATATAGCCAAATTTATTTGTGCAAATGGGTAGACAGAGATCATTCATGATAGACATAAATAAACAATAAACATTTTTCCCAAGAAAGGAATTGCACAAAAACTGCATAGATTAGCACCTAGCTTTAATAATAGCAAATGTTTACATTTTGTACAAACTATAAGATGTATATTATTTTATTTTGACAGAGGGCAGCTGCTGGTCTGGGTGGTCTGTGGGTCTTGAGCAGGATTACCTATGCCTTTGGCTACTACTCTGGAGGTAGGTTTATATCCCCACATCACATTGAGTGCTTGGGACAATACATATAAATATTGGCTCGTTCAGTGACAGGAGTTAGATTGATTAAGAGTTGATTAAGAGTCGTGTCTTCAACGTACCTTTATGCAGACTGGATGAAGACAATAGTTAAAAGTTAAAAGTTAAATTTGGCCACTTGTAAAATATTAATGAGGGACATTGCCCAATCTCTAACTGCTTTGAATATACTTTATCAAAAACAACAGAGTTGCAGTGCATGAATGGAAAAATGATATACCACTTTTTCACCTATGATCTAAGATTTATTTCGATTCATGAATGATAAAGGGAAATAGTATACTCATTTCTCTTTCTGTGCTGAAAACACAAAGAAATCACTTTCAGTAGTATTAAATGGAGTGTAAAATATACATATGGATAGTTTCTTGATGAACTGTAAAGTGTGGTGAATATAATTTGTAAATCTACATGCAGTGCCTATGTTAATATCTATTCATATCTGGTCAAAGTCCAGTGGCAGTGGAAAATAATCTGCAGACATGTACTATATCAACCAAAGATCATTGAAATGCTTAAAAGCAAATACTAATTAAACAAACACACACCTATATTTTGTGAAAGACGATCTTCAGCAGTTCTATATCTTGCAATATTCGTTGCCGGAGTCATAGGTTTGTCAGTATATATATTTACTGCTATCAATTTTTCTATTGATTTATTTGACTAGAAAATCACGTTTGTATAATGAGAGTAGATTTAATGGACCAATTACAAAAAGGTTATAATGATATACCATCATAAAAAGAGAACTTATGATTAATTATCTTTATGTCTTTGATTGGTGTCTAGTTTTTAATTTTTAATCTCTCGCTATTGTATATCATTATTATCCTCCAAGATGTTCTTTCTTTTTTCTGCCGTTTCCTTTGCCTTTACCTAATTTAATTGTTTAATTTCCATGCCCCTATTCATTTAATCTTTTGTTTTTATTTATTCTTCTTCTTTTGCCTCAATTTTTTCTTCTATAATGCTCCTTGTGTCCTTTACTTACAACTTCTGTTCCTTTTCCTTTTTACTCCTACAACTTCCTCATTATATTTGCATAATTTTTTGTTCTTTCTTCCTTATCACCCTTTCGTCTTCTCTTCTCTTCTTCCTCCTCTCTCAGACCCTAACAAGAGGAATCGTGGAGCTTTTGGTTACATAGGCACAATGGGCTTGATGTCCCTGACGGTTAGGTCTGCCTTCCGAATGCTGAAATGCACCCCGCGATTGACCCAATAAGTGCATCGACTCCTCATCTCACTATAAACTACAGTAGAACTTCATTATAACAAACTCCTAGGTCTGATACAGTTCGAGGGTTCAGTGACACAAAGACTTAACTCTATATATTGCCAAAATGACTGAGTATTTGATATTAAAAAATTCAGAAAAATGTGGGCTTTCCAGGAAACACAAGGACTTAACTCCACCCAACACTCCATTGAAGTCAATGGCTAGTGAAACATAGACCTAACTCCCAAGTGGAACTCTATCTTTAAAGCACTTTTTCTCAAAATGGCCAAAATGGAGTTACGTCTTTGTGTCGAGTTGAACCTGCATGACCCTAGGTCAAAGAATACTAACAAAGGAAAACTAATTAGACCTCATGCAGACTACCTCTGGTAAAACTGATTTTAAGCATTAGCTTAAACCCATGCAGCATCAGGTTTTAAATTTGAGTACAATACGGGGCCCTTGGGACCAAGAAAATTAATATAATTGTTCGTAATATATGTTAATTATTGTTAAATGTAATGAAACTTTCTACATCAGGGATTTAAAAGAAAAAGGACAGAATTTCAAAGAAGTGGAACTGGCAAAACCTTTTTTTTTCTAGTAAAAAGATGCTATTGTAGTGTTCTTGATAGTTAGATTCCACTGTACTCCACAGTCACTCTGTAATACTTGATTAACTTTAAATTTGTATAGCAGAAGGTGCACTTAATTAGGCTAAAAAAACAAAAAAACATACATATATTGCTTATAACTACATCTGACCTCAACATGAAAACCATTAGTTGAGCGATTGTGAGGTTGTTTATAGCTGAATAATGTAGTGTATATTCTCGAGTTGTGTGATTCTAGCTTTGCAGTGACACTTTTGCACAAACACTCTAATAAATGTGCATTAATCTGAGAAATCATGATGTAATTCTAAAATTTCACATTTAATGTTTAATTGGTTTGTACATCGAGGCATTGTTTTGTTTTATTGCGTAACCAAAAGAGCAAGTAAATTTTACTTACAGGGAATTACTTTTCTGTGTTTTACTGTTAGCAATTATTTCTTAAAAAGTGAAAGTGTATATTACTGTGAGCAAAATAAAATGATTTTTTTTTACAATACTGTAATTTGATGATTGTCAAGAGAAATATCTTTCAAGCAGCTGATAAACAGATTCACTGTATCATCATCGTCTTATTCTCCCTCCGTTTATTTCGGAGATCAGCGATCCCATGGGCCACAAGACATATAACTAAACTGGTCACAGGAGCACAAGAGTGAAGCTAATAAAGTAATAAATGTATCACTGTAAGAATGCAATATCATTCCTTTCCATCTGAACCCTCTATAGCTAGCGCACGAGTGCATAGTCCTTCAGTAATATCAAATCACTAGAAAGTTTATTAATCATGTGATGGAAATGCATTTTGATAGTACCGGTATACTGGAACCTTATTCTAACAAACGGGTCTAACCATGGTCCATGGCCTAACACTACACCCAAGGAAAAGACCTTTATGTACACTGTATTTCAAAGTCTGTGACATTACGGCTAAAAAACACAATATGAAGAAGTGGTAATGGGAAAATTACCATGTTATATACATGTACCGGTATATTGAATAAATCAGAGTTTGATTTTAGTAGTTTTTTTGTAATGAGGTTCTACTGTATATTATGCATTTTTACGTTACTGAGTAAGTTCAGGAGCTTAAACTGCTTAAACTGACTGAAATGCCAAAAATGAATTAATACAATCCATGGTTGTATCGTCACTTTCGAAGTACTAGCAAATTTCAATCATTTATAATTAGAATTATATTTTGTGATAGAATTATATCCAATTTATCTGTGATTTATCAAGACTTAAAATTTGTACATGTTGGTCACCTTTATAGGCTTGTATGGATTTCTTGTTATGTGTTGAAACAAGAATATCTTTTTTGAACACAGATATGTCTGAAAGAAGAAAATAAATTGTTTATATACAATATACAACAAGATGAAAGAGTATGGAGTAATGGATGTGTGTAATGAAGTAGGTAAATATCTTTTGTCTATTAAGAGTCATTAAAGATCAGAGTATAATGATGAGATAACAGTTTTTGTTCTACTATAAATATATATTCATACAAATCAAGAAATAAAAAGGGTTTCTGTTCACATTTTGGTGTAGAATTCCATATATCTTTTATTATAGCTTCACTTTCATCGCTATCCCATTAGGATTTGGGGAGGGGGGGGGGGGGCAGCAGCAAATTATCCAATGAGCAAAAGTGTCTTCTAAATTTTAAATATGCCAACAGACATTTCTTGAACTCGTTCAGTTATTCATTTTGTTCACCACAACTACAGATAAAGCATTCATGCAGAGTTTCAAGACTGTTCATGTTGACCAACATAATGCTCGTGCTGCTTTTGGTTTATCTAAACAAAACTGAACAACAACACACACCCACCTCATCAAAGAAGAAGAAATACACATGTACTCGGGAGGGATTCGATTTCACACAATTTATTACAAAATTACCCGAAACAGAGACTCACTGATTGGAATGAAAGTATTGAGCTAGCAGCAATAACGTTGCAATGATAAGTGTTTAATTTGGTAAAATACACTAAAGAAAAGGCTGCTCATACGCATGGAAATACCCGATGTTAAAAACACAATGTGAACAATCGTAGGATATGAAAATGACATTATTTAATCTAGCTGAGCTGCATGTACAAGTCGTTGGGTGTATGCTTCCCTGCCGCCCGTATTGAGCAAGCAAGACAGAAAGGATAAAAGACCTAAACATAATTTGCCATGTTGTCTTTTACGACCAGAAAAATAAGGTTCAATTATAACTGAAATAAGGGAGTTATTCATTAAAGATGAATTAGTAAAACTTAAAACACAACATAATGAAATGATTTCTATTTTTTTTTTATAATCGGAAAAAGATAATAAAAAGACAGCATCTTCAAAAACAACGTTCACGGTAGTGAAATATTATTTGTTCTCTTCAAAGTTCAAGGTCATTGCCTTTTACAAACATTTTATAGTCCCATATAATAGATTAGATAATTTAAACACGAATTTAAAAAAATGGTTAGTCTCTTAAAATATTTCAAAGAAACATGTATACAAGAATAGGGTGAGAGAGGTAATGTTTCATCACTATTTCGTGGAGGGGGAAAGTGAATGCTTTTTGCTGGGAAGGTACACAGAGTGGCGACTTAGATAACTTCAAGAAGGCGAAGTGCATTGGTGACAGAGAGACCGATCAAACCAAAAAGTCCGATGTACCCATAGGCTCCCCACATCCTCTTACCGGGTTCTGCATGGTGGAATAAAAATAGGTAAGTAATTAATTAATTAATTATAGAATGAACACTTGCCGGTATTTAATTCTTGTGCCATTGCCGCAATTATGAGCATACACTAACACAATCCATACAGATCGAGTTATATCTTGTGGGCCATTAAAAGAGTTAACATACTTAATTTAGTTATTTCTTTAATGGACAATTAATTGATGGTAATTAAACTAATCTGACAGTACAATTTTTAACAAAATTAATGGTATTGTTCGTTTAATTTATTTCCTTTATCTTCGATCATTATTCTACATTCAATCACAATGCATATATACTTTAAAAATAAATGACATGATGATACGAAAACGACACTTGTAATTCTTTTTTTCTTCAAATCTAAAACATAGTGACAAGGCTTGACATAGAAATAGAAAAAAGTTTATCAAAATTCAATTAAAATCGTATAAATACGTTTGAGATTTTAAAAATAAACAAATAAAAGAAAATTTGTAGTTCATGAGACTCCTTGAATATGTTCAAATCTATATATTCATCGCAATGTAATTCCGTCTGTGTGTGTGGAACACAATGAAACCCGAAACTGCAAGAGCGAAACATTTAATATAGTGTGTGCGCGTAAAAGTGTGCGTGTAATGTATGTGGATCAATGTGTATGTGAGTGGGAGTAATCCGCGTGACTGAGCGTTGTCTTTATGTACTCACACCAGCGAGACGCACAGTAGACCGACAACAAACTGATCGATATTAATAACCCCAAATAGTATTTAAAAAATCAGTCAATTTGGAGTCGGTATGAATGAGGTATTGTTGTGCAAGCAAGATATTAATAGGGAGAGTGACGTTGTTTACATGTGCAGAAGGTCATAGTTTGAGGACACCAGACTTGGTAGGAACAGTAATACCATTAATGAGTGCACAAGTCTGCACACATCAAACCCGTAGTTCTATAAAGAACTCTCGAAGTGTCTCACTACCTCACTACCTCACTACCCCCTCCCCCCCCCCCCCCCGCCACTGAGCGAATTTTTGGCCGGCGCGATTTTCAAATTTCGCAGGCATGTATACTCACCTCCACTGTAGTAACCATGAGCATAGCTGAAGCGACTCACGATCCAGATGGCTCCCAGCACCGATGAAGCTCTCTGCAAAACAAAGAATGAAATACTATAGGAACACAATCTCTAAGACTTTCGTAAAATCACCCTAAGAATATATCCATAGACTGGACATTTCCTATTGAGTTGAACGAACGTAACAATGACGTGTTACGTCATCTGAAGATGGTATCTATAATATACATGTACATGCAGCCGGGTATTTGAAATTGGCTTCGAAAATCTTTTTAATAGTGTTTAGGATGGTCTAGGCTAGGTCGGGGTCAAGGAGTACTTTTCGACGGTTCCTTTTTTTCTCAAAGGATCATTTTTTTGAAGGATCCTTATTCTGAAGGTCATTGATCCGAAAGTGCTTTAATGGTCATGGGGTTAATCGTCCGGGATTTTCTGTTCTTGGGGTATAGTTTTCTGGGAAGGATAATATGACTTAAAACCCACAAACGTGTTTGGCATAAAGTTAATGTCAAATAGTACCTTTTTTTATTTAGGTAAAAAATGTACCGTATATCTATTGTAAGTTAACAATTAATATTTCTTTAATCTTAAGTATATTGAATATTAATTTAAATTATTTGTATGCGCCTTGAGCATCTCTAGAGATGGATAAGTTGCGCTTTATAAATATTGTTATTATTATTATTATTATTATTATTATTATATAGTTACTCTTTTTTTTTAGTTCCTATACCTTACGAGACTCGGCAGCTAGGGCACTGGAAAGATCAGAACCCGACTCGGTACATTGAAAGATGGGTTTATTATTTACATGGATACAAATAGAACTTCATTACGGCCCTTCCATTTGCTGAAGGATGTTTACAAAAAAATGGGTTCCACTTGGAGAAGACAATTCGGGCTTTAAACCTACCGGAAAACCAATACCAGCGAGAAGAAGAAACATCAGGAACTGAGGGTAATTCTCCAAACTGGGAAAATATAAAATGAAAAGGATGTGGTAATATAACAATCAAAGTTTCAGAGGTGAGTATATAAACTGTAAACTGAAGGAAACCATAATTTTTTAATCTTTGCAGTGAATGAATATTACTTAATTTGGATGAATGCCAATGGTACGATTTGCTTCTTATGTAATATACATCGACTTTCCGACAAGAATGAAAAAGAACCCCCCCCCCCAAAAAAAAAAAAAAAAAAAAAAAACTCTACCAATATACGTTATCATTATTAAGATGTAAATGATGTAAAGTATATATAGATAAATCATTATAACTATCATTCAGTAGACCGGTTTATTAACATATTCAAATCTATTTTTGTTACCTAGGGACCTAGTAACGAGTTATTCCATTAATCTGTTAATAATGAATGAGCTACTTGGAATCCAGTCTGAATGCATTACGTGTTGCTATGTCGGGCAAGCTTTCAGAACGTCAAGAACAACCTTTGTTTAAAAGGTATGCATAAAATTTGACTGTTATAGTAAACCGGTTTATTTGGTTTTTCTCACTAAATTAATACTTACGTATTCCCATGAGCACGTTGGAAACAGTTAAACAGCTGGTTGTCTGGGCTGTAAAATGTAGGATACTGGAAGGAAATTAAAAACAGAAACGGACGACCATGTCAATTTATCTTTTCAGAATGAAAGAAAGAGGGGGGGGGGGCTTCATGTCAAATTAATAATTCAATATGTATCTCTCTCCTCTGCTTTATTAAACTTGCGAGCAAAGAGGACTCCAAAGTCAACGGAATGATAAGCCACTTCAGAGATTTGGGCTTGGGCAGATAAAGGTCATTTTGTGCCAAGATTGTAAAACACATCGAGACGACTGCTGGATACTTGTTCATGAAAGCTACATTCTACAGTGACAGGTGGAAGTATTCTTTTCAAGATAGAAAATAAATGGTATTCATGAAAAACCACCATCACTTTGGCAGTGATTATTCTAAAAAGGACAAAGTGAGACTTATCATGTTTGGGGTCATTTTGTACAAGTGTTATCTCCAAAGCGGGTTATAGCTTTAAGAGAGAGAGAGAGAGAGAGAGAGAGAGAGAGAGAGAGAGAGAGAGAGAGAGAGAGAGAGATAGAGAGAGAGAGAGAGAGGGGGGGAGAGAGGGTGGGAGAGAAATAGAGAGAGAGAGAGAGATAGAGGGAGAGAGAGAGAGAGAGAGAGAGAGAGAGTGGGAGAGAGAGCGAGAGAGAGAAAGAGAAAGAGAGAGGGAGAGAGAGATTGGGAGAGAGATAGAGAGGCGCATGATGGGGCATGGGGCTCGGGAGGGCTAGGGGGGGGGGGGGGCAGGTGGCACTTCACAGCTTCATTCCAGATTAATTATTAATTTTCTCACCTCTACTTTGTGTGCCTTACGAGCAAAAGAGACCCTTTCAGCGAGGTAGCCGACCATGAAGGCACTGGCCACGGCTGTGAGGATCACATAGCCAAAATCAGCGGGAAGACCTGCCATAACCGTCATTTTGAAGAGAAGGAATTTATTTTCTTGTCACTGGAATGTCAGGTGAATAATCTGGGGGAAACAATGGTGTGAAAAAAAGCGAATTATGAAATGTATAAAAAAAAAAAAATATGGCATATTGTAACATTATGTTTCCGAGTATACGTACATGTACAATAATGAAAATGAGAACAGTCGTAAGAGACATAAGGCCTAAAATAAAAACTTGTTGTATTGCCCTTTAGGTGCCAAAACATGGGTCGGTCGGTCAGAATTTTTTTTTTTGTCGACCTCTTTGGGCCGACATTTTTCAGTTTTTAATGCTTAAATACATGTGTTTCAGAGTCATCATTCCATTCATATCTTTTTCACCTCATAATAATCCATGGTTTGCAATGTTGTGTTGAGACAACACTCTGTGCTTTCCTGCTGAAGAAGTTGGTCTTCAACTACTTGCTAGCAATGTGAAGATTTTTTGGAATGATTTGATTTTATGCATTTATAATTTTGGTCAAACAAAATACATATTTTGTTATTCATTTATACAAAAAATTCTAAAATAATTAATAATAAAAAAAAAAAACGGTTAAAAAAAACTTTTTTTAAATGCCGACCGTAGATTTTCAGATTTTTGGGTCGGTCGCAAAGGGCAATACAACAAGTTTTTATTTTGGCCTAATCATGAATGACGATAAGCATTATGGTTATAATGATGATCATCACCCCCCCCCCCCCCTTCTTCATCGACGTCACCATCATCATCGTCGGCATCATCATCGTCACCGCTATCATCACTACAACATAGTAAATTAGTAATCACCAGATCATCGTCATTTATCATGATCTAGTCGTACTGCCATTATCAATGTTGTCACCGTTATCACCATCACCACATCAACATCATGGCGTCATCATCATTTTTCACCTTTAATATTATCATGCGCATATTGTCCTCATCATGATATCATGTAAGGCATTATAATTATTCGCGTTTGTCTGCATAGCAAGGAAAGTATAGTCTGCACTCTGCAGGCATAAACCAATCCGGAGGGGGGGGGGGGATCACGTTAACTGTACATTGGAATTTTCTAGTACATGTAGTACGATGGACATCATTTCCGAATACTTTAATCCAGGATATCTATGCATGGCCGCACGGGCTATATATAGGCCTAATAATAGGCCCAGTGACGGATCCAGGGGGGGGGGGGGGCCTCTCCCCTGCCAAAAACACTTAAGGTTATAGCCATATTTTGTTAAAAAAGGAGACGGGCCCCCTCCCCTGGCAAAAAAAAATTGATGCTCACTATTCCCCTCCCCCCGCCCCCATCATGACCCCATGCACTGAGCGAAAAATCGGCCGGCGCGATTTTCAAATTTTCTCACGAACTGGGCCCCTTCTTTGGCCCCCTCCCTCGCCGCCGGTTGGATGCGCCCCTGTATAGGCCTATTATACTTATCAGCTGGCATATACGGCTGAGCGATATGCCTATTATCTATAGGCTATACGTACATGTTGTTCGAAAGTAGCCATACAAACATTCTACATCGATAATAAAGTACATGTTTTTCACCTAATGGAAGTATATCATTACACAAACATACTGTAACATACACATATATATGCACGCACTCTTAGACTGGATTGCATTGAATTATGTGCGTGCCCCGATCGAAGAAAGTGCGACAAGGCACGTACATGTATATATACCTGCACGTACGCCATGACTTTGCAAAAATGCATGCATGCACAACACATAGGCCTACCGTTCCCTGCAAATTATGTTAGTTGTACGAGAGAAACATATACACACGTACCGTGGGATACATAGAACGGCGCATAGATATTGTTCAAGAGTAGTATAACACATTTAACAATGTCGTTTGAAATCAAATGCAATACAAACCAGATGAATACCTGAATTATTACACGCGTTTTATATACTTACATTATTTCAAAGGTCGATCTTCTTAGACGCGGGCCAGGAAAATGGCATATACCACGCATATGCAACAAAGCTAAGGTAAACAATTAAGCAGGGTCGCTCTTCAGAAAGGTCACCAGACCGATAAGCTCCACGAATATTGTGTGTGATGATTTTGAGGTGTATATACCTGTTGGTGTATTGATGTTTAAGTAAGGGGGGGGGGGGGGTAAAGTTTTGCACGCACAAACCCTCGTCAGGAGTTGTGCGTATCAGTGTCTGCATATATGCACTGTGAGACTACACACAGTCTCTGTACTGTTATAGCCGCTTCTGTCACATCATGGACTTACTACAAGTCCCTGGTCACATGCAGCCAGATCGAGGCTGACAATCATATCTAGGCTCTGCTCAATTAACGCCTTAGGGATTGTAGTGCGGTAATCCCGTAGCATTTTTGTGCCAAAGTTGATTTTTTGTTTGTTGCTGTTTTGGCTTTAAAGGTACTATATCCCATTTGCTGGCCAAAAAAAAGAAAAAGTAACTCCAACTGCATTTGAAAGATAATACTCATTTAGAACTTCCCTAAAAAAGGTGGGGCTTGAAAATGTCTTTAAGTGGGAAAATAACGACTATTAGTTGTCAAATCGACTTTAGGGCTATAGAGCCCAAAAGTAATAGTCTTGATTTTCAGACATGTACCGAATGATCATACGTTTTATGCTGCGCAAAGATTCAATCGGTTTAATCTTGGCCATCACAAGAAGTGGGTTATTGATGTAGACAAATGCTCATATATCGTACCCTTTACAACTCTTTTCATGTATGTTATTACCAAAGAAGAAAAAAGCCAGTCAGTCACTCAATAGTGTCTGACAGTGAAGTCTAGCACGTAAACGGGTTTCCTTGCATAATTTGAATATGAGGACACTGCTAACGTTTAAATTTCACAGATAAGACATACATGACATATTCATAATTCCTTTAGTACCTTTAAAAAGGGTCCCAATTGACCAAAAATGATGGGGTTTAAATTTTCAGACCCCTCAGCGACAACACATTGATAAAACAACTTTCTTGGAAAACTATTGATCACCGCCGTGATTATTTTCTGGCTGTGCTTATGTTCAAAGTGTATAAAGTGGCATTGCTCCACCACGCTTATTAAACGAAATAGAAATGTATGTTGACCGCCATGGCCTTATTAAAATACAAAAAATGCAAACTCTCTATTTAGTATTGCCCAAACCCAATGCGACCTTATTTAAATAATCTCCTAAGTATGCTGGAGCGGTTAATTGGAAAAAGCTTGCCGATTATGTTCAAAATTCCAATTCAGTAGACAGTGTTAAACACCAATATAACAAATCTTCTTTTAATCGATAAAATATGTTCACTGCCGTTTCTTCTTATATACTACTACACTCTAAAAACTGAAATGTTAAATGTCAATTTAAAAGGGCCGAGGAGTGACCACTTTTTTAATCTGCTAGATTCAACCTTTATAGTGGTGGATCCAGCATGTTCAAAGTGTTAATCTACCATTTTGAAAGAGTGGTCACTCCTCGGCCCTTTTAAATGGTGATTTAACATTTCAGTTTTTAGAGTGTACGGCATTGTATCCAATAACTAACTAAAATGATTGCTAACCCTATTATCTAGGAATTTACATATACTTATGTTACGTTGTATATTTGATATCTATTTTATAAAATTGTTTGGTCGAGGCCTATGTACCTCATACATGTTTTTTTTCCTTCATTTTCTCAATGATTATTTTGTCAATAATAATTTTTGTGGATCCACTTATCCATCGATGTATTTTTCCTCAAGATGTATGCATATCTTTTTTCCCCCTCTTTCATTTTTTTCCTAGTGTTTTCTTATTTATGTGGTTTCTATTATTTTGTATCGTTTGTATAAACCTGCTATATTCCTTTTCAATACTCTTAATGTCAGTTCTTAAATTTGTATTTTCCTTCTTTATGCAGGACCATTATGTAAAACCGCCTGCGAGCTTATCAATATTATGTGTTAAAAGATGTAATCAATAAATAAAATAAATATGACTACAAAATATGGAGTTCTATCAATTAATTTAACTTCAAAAATGACATGGCGTACAAAAGAAGTTTTTAAAACACCAAAGTCCCATTAACTTTAACTTAATCACTTTAAGAGTCTGCTCATTTAATTCATCTTGTTTTGTTATGTTGTAGGTAATGATAAAAGGAAACTGCATAGTATGTATTGCACGGTATGGCTTTTAGACCCATTTTAAAATAGTTCAATGTTTTAATATCACTATTTATCTGATTGCAAAAGAAAAACTTTCCTACAGTGTTTCACGTTAACTGATACATAATATAAACAATGATCATTAAACGATAATCCCGTCATAAAAAAATAAAAAAAAATAATTGTAAACTATATGCTCACAATACCTCTAATCTATAATTGAATCTACTTTACAAAAATTCAATCATACATCAAAACATATCTTCACTTCTAACAATACTTACACATCAGGATCCGTCGCCCCTTCCACCACGCAGGTCCAATATTCATTCTTCTGTATAATTGAAGAAAAAAGAACCATGTGATGGTCACAAAAAAATTTTAATGTACAATATTCCAAAATGATCGTTAATTTAACAACAGTGTACAAAAACCCTTTAGTACTTTTAGTTTGCTCTTTCCGCTTTATGAAAAAAATATTAATTGCATGTAATATTTTCACATTTACATAAACCACCAACTGGTAATATCTGTGTAAAAGAATAGGCATATCCAAAGTTTTCAAAATGAATAAAGTATGACTATGGATACCAACTTAATGATTAATAAAACAAAGTCAATATATTTATAATATTCACCTTGATGTTTGTTATATTCACCGAATACAATTTTTATTTCGTTGGACCTGCTATCCTGTTGGACCGTCAATGGACCAATTGTGATTGATTCGGACACGACCATTGGATGATCGGCGAGGTCACGGCGAGGTCACCCCACAGACGGACGGATATAATACCGCTTCTGTCTGTGAGGTGAAGTTCCCTCATCTTTTTGTTCCTACTCCTCTTATGTCACTCATCTGAAAAAAAATGTTTTTAAAAAGAGAGCAAATTAAGCAAATATTCAAAGTATACTGCAAGAAAACTGTTGAACAATATAGGGCAAAATTTAAATATTAAAATGCATAAAACACAGTAGCAACTTTTGCATTAGCCCATTAAACCCAAAATGCATGTTTAGTGTTCCCGTCAGCTTCCTTTTTTGAGGCCGCCTGCCTTTTTTTGGTAATATATATTTTTGGTAATATGTTTTTAAATGCATGTAAAAACATGAAAAACATTCTGCTATTATAATTTTTTTTTTTTTTTTTTTTATTGAACGCTGGCGGCAATCTTAATAAAAAAAAATTAAGGACCTCTTTTCTATTTTTCGAAAAGGCAGGACGCTAAAAAAATTAAAATGGCCTTATATCCGATTTTTAGCCTCGAGCTAGAATGCGGTAATTAAAGGAATTGGGTAACTTTGACTCAGAAACGAAATCCTGGATTTAGTTCATGCTGCAATGATAATTATAAACTTAAAAGGTCAATCAGGATTCCCCTGACTTTTAGAATCAAATCGCTTGTCTGATTATCAAGAAATTTATGATTGGAAACCGAATTTTGCGTTTTCCTAGCGGTTTTTATAACACTACTGTCTATATGGGAAAACGAGTATGGTAAAACCGGTCACTCAAAGATTTACTTTTGAGGCACTTCATGATCATTTTGAAGCGCGATTTTTGTTGTAGGGCTTCAATATTACACCATAGCACAGACACTGATGACACGTACGGCCATGCATCTCAGATTTAACATTGTTAAACGACTTTCGGAATAGTGTCGGAATGGGTAGCATTCTGGAATTCTCCCGGAATGTAGTCTAAAGAAATGGTCGAATAAAACTCCTTTAACTGGAATAAGTCACACTTTCATTCAATTATATTACATGGCAAGGACATATTCTAACAACCTTTTCAAAACTTTATCCAACTACTTTGTGTTAATACTTACTGAATCGATTGTCCCCTTTAGACTTATACGTCGTTTTAAGGGCGACGCCTTGGCTTCCTCGATTTCGATTATCGCAGGTCTTTTATACTCCTTGATTAGCTTTTCCTCAATCGGAAATTTGGAGCCTTAACAAAATACCTAGGACATACAAAGAGATAAAACTGTATTTCTTCACATTTTATTTTAAACAATTGGGCCTATGTCACGGGTTATGTAAATAGAAAATTTAGGTTTCATGGAAATGATTTTTCGGTTCCCCCTTCTAAGGAAAAATAAATATCAAAGTTAAGTCTCGTCGGTCAGAAAATAGATAAGAGTGAAAGCAATTTCAAAAATTACTTTTTTTTTCATATAGTGGCCAATAAAACACGGTTCAGCCATGATGAGCTCTGCTAAGTCTTGGAATACTAATGCTTAGGTCACATGTACACCGGGTCCCTTCCGATTTTCATTTCTATGGCATATGTAGTCACATATTCAGCGGCGCGAGGGAGGTGCCCGGTGTAAATTGGTACGTGGGCGGGGCAGCTACAAAAATAGGAATATAGGAGATTATATATAAATCCAAACGTTAAAATTTATTACAAATATTTTGGGGGAACTCCAGCAACTTAAGTGTTAAAAAATATCCATAATACACGTGTATACGGTCACAGCACTAGTAGTATTATTAAACTGGAAAACTAAATACACATTTATAAATATTTTTCGTAAATGTATGGTTAGTATATAATTACTGACCTTGCATTCTTGAGACAGTCGACTCTCGTCTCCGTTTAGTGTTCCCTTTACTATGAAGAATGCACCGGCCTTCAGGTCCATAAGCATCCTGTACTGGGTTTCAAAAGAGGCACTGCATGTCAGTTCACTAACATTCTTCCGGTCTTTTCCGATAACCGCTAATTTACAAAAGTTGTAAACGTTATTTCTTGATCTTTCTTCTCCAGCCTCCACGACATAAAAGTGAAATACACGACATGATGAACTACCGGCCGCCATGGTTGTTTATTTCTGGGACGAATCATGTCGAATAACCACTTATATAGGGACCACGGATTTATTCAAGTGGCATTCGGAATGCCCCCCCCCCCCCTCGCCCTCAGAATACATTGTTTTCTTAGGCCATTAAAAAATAAAAACATGTTAAGCGTCCCCGCCCGCTTCATCCCCCCCCCCCGTTTTTTCCCCCATTTTAAAATAAATTATATGTTATTCCATTTCCGGCCGCGAGGTAGAATGCGGTACTGGACGCCTACGTAAGGGCGGGTGTAAAACTCGTTGGTATCTCATATAATTATGTTAATGTTCTTTGGAAATTCAGTATAGTCATTCTTTAAACAGGAAAAGTGTAATTTCCACATGTTGATTTGCTTAAACAAAGGAGGGCAAACTTTTGACACACAATACGAGGGGCGTTGGAATAAAAATATAAGCATTCCTTGGTGGAGAGCGCAAAGGCTGTCACTATGAATATGACGGACAAAGAAAGAGGACAAAATATACAGTTCCTCAGGTAGACAAAGGAACATCCCTTTCCTGCTATTATGTAAAAATGTGTAGAACAGGTGTCACATGCATATTCACCTGATCTACACATTTTTACAAAATAGCAGTAAAGGAATGTTCTTTTGTCTACCACAGCAATTGTTGAGGGTAGAATGAGGAACTGTTTATTTTGTCCTCTTTTTTTTTTGTCTGTCATGTTCATAGTGGCCCGAATTCACAAAGCAAGGTTTGAGCTCAGACCGGGTTTGAGCTCAAACCTCCTTTTGTTTCGCCAAACCTCCTTTTGTTATTTACAAACCAGGTTTGTAAATAACAAAAGAAGGTTTGGCGAAACAAAAGGAGGTTTGACCTCAAACCTTGGTCTGAGCTCAAACCTTGCTTTGTGAATTCGGGCCATTATGTACAACGTGAAGATCGGCCAGCCGTGGCTTAAATCAAGTTTCACTTGTATGGTATTATGTTAGAGCTGTCCAATGACAGTGATTTGTAAAATAAAGGGATTTGCACCTTGATCCTTATATGTTAGTATACAGGCGCGCCGGAAGCAGTTTGGGATTATGTTAATGTTCTTTGGAAATTTAGTATAGTCATTCTTAAAAAAGGAAAAGTGTAATTTTCACATGTTGCTTTGCGTAAACAAAAGAGGGCAAACTTTTGACACAAAATAAGAGGGGCGTTGGAATAAAAATATAAGCATTCCTTGGTGGAGAGCGCAACGGCTGTCACTATGAATATGACGGACAAAGAAAGAGGACAAAATATACAGTTCCTCAGGTAGACAAAGGAACATCCCTTCCCTTCTATTATGTAAAAATGTCTGGAAACAGGTGTCACATGCATATTCACCTGTTCTACACATGTTTACAAAATAGCAGTGAATGAATGTTCTTTTGTCTACAACAGCAATTTGTTGTTGAGGGTAGAATGAGGAACTGTATATTTTGTCCTCTTTCTTTGTCCGTCATGTTCATAGTGTGTACAACGTGAAGATCGGCCAGCCGTGGTTTGAATCAAGCTTCGATCAGTACTCGTGTGGTATGCTGATGTTAGAGCTGTCCAATGACAGTCATGTGTAATAAAATAAAGGGATTTGCACCTTGATCCTTATGTTAGTATACAGGCGCGCCGGAAGCAGTTTGGGATTGGGGGGGGGGGGGGGGGGGGGGGCAAACATTCCAGGGGGCTCACCTTTTAGGGGCAGTGGAGTAATGAGCTAAAACGTTTGGGGGGCATGCAGAAGATAAAAATTCTGCATTACGGCCACTCTTACATGTTACATGCAGGCCCCGCGGAACGTTTCTTTAAAGTGGAGTATTAACGATCAGGTAGAGCGTAGCGAGCGTGGGGTGGCGTAGCGGTCAAGGGGGCTGAGTCCCATGAAGCTCAGGTGTTTTAGGCATTTAAAGGGAACCAAAAACCTTCATCCTAAGTTACCTTTACTGTAAATTTTAAACGATTTGAATAAGACATTCTTGTCAATATCCCCCCATATCTGGTCAAAGTCCAGATAATGGCTAATAATCTCTTTTGACTTGTACTCCACCACACCATGCAAAGATCATGAATTGCTAAAGGGTAGTGTGATGATTAAAACAAATATACCTATATATCACGAAAGAACATTTTCAGCAGATAAATATTTACTTGCAGTAACGGCGGAGTCAAAGTCCTGCTATCAAATATTGATGCTATTAATTTTTCTATGATTGACTGACAAATTACATCCGTATTGTCACTGTTGATTGAATTGAAACGAAAATTAAAAATGTATGTTGTTAACGTTGTATGTTTAAACTCAAAGAGATCTTTTATCTCTTTGTTTTGGAAACTATATGAATGTGTCTGGTTTCTTGTTTCAATATTTTGTAATATGTATTTGTCATTATTATCCTCCATCGAGATGTTATCTCTTGATTCAGTTACGGGTCATTCCTTTTCAACCATGTCCCTTCCCTTTTACTTTGATTGTTTAATTCCTCTGCCTCTTCTTCATTTTTTCTTTTATTTTTAATTTCTTCTTCATTACCTGTACTTTGTTCTCTTTCAAATTTTGTTTCTCTTTCGTTTTTTCTTCCAATCATTCCGTATGTTTGCGTTATCTATTCTTTTTTCTTCCCCAATCACCCTAAAACGAATTGTTCTTTTGCTCTTTCATACTTTTGTTTCTCAGTGTTGTTATGTGTCTTTTATAATTACTATATTTGATGCTAATGCTTTTTGTGTTTATCTCTGTTCAGTCGATCCCATGTCTTGTAAATTGTAATGATTATGTTTTTGTGAGTGCTTTTTATCTGCTTTATGAAAAGGCACTATAAAAGTGTTCATTAATATTATTATTATTATTTTCTTCTTCTTCTTTCCTTCTCTCTCCCAGACCTGAACACGAGAAGGCGTAGGACTTATAAAGCATCGGAACAGTCGGCGTGATGTACATAACCGTTAGGACTGCCCTCCGAATGCTGTCTACCAGACCCGAACACGAGAAGGCGTAGGACTTATACAGAATCGGAACAGTCGGCGTGATGTACATAACCGTTAGGACTGCCCTCCGAATGCTGGAAGTCATCCAATAAGTGCACCAACTCAACATATCATAATAAACTACAGTGGAACCTCATTATAACGAACTCCTAGGTCTAATACAGTTGAACCTGGGTCTCAGACACCTCAGACTACCTTTACTAAATCTGCATCGGGTTTTGAATTTCAGTAGAATACGGGCCCTTGGGACCAAAGAAAATATAATCTATGTTAAATATTGTTACATTTTTTTTTTCTCTAATGAGAGGTTGTTATTGTTGTGTTCTTGATCGTAAGATTCCACTGTACTCCACAATCACTGTGTAATTGTTGATTAACTTTAAATTTTTATAGCAGAAGTTGCACCTATTTAGGTCTAAAGAATAAAACATATTGCTTATGACTGCCTCTGAACGCAACATGAAAACCATTAGTTGAGCAATTGTAAGGTTGTTTACAGCTATACAATGTGTGTACATTAATGGTTTATTTCCTGAGTTGTGTAAACCTTGCTTGGCAGTAACTGTTTTGCACAAACACCTTAATAAATGTATATTGATTGGAGCTATCATTTCGATGTAGCTCTAGTATGTCACATTTGATGTTAAGTTGGTTTCATACCTCAAAGCATTGTTTTTTCTTCTACTGCCTAACAAAGAGCTAGTGAATGTTACTAAATTACTTTCCTGTGTTTAACTGTAAAGGGAATCCCCAGGGATGTACATTGTTAGTAATAATTCCCAGCCCACAGTGCCGCACTACATTAAAGTTACAGTGTTCTTATTATAATCGATCTGAAATGGACGTTTATGACAATGCTGTTATTTGATGATTGTCAATGTCAGGAGAAATACCATTCTGTGTTTAAACAGATGCCTTGATTTTCACCGTTTCACTGTAATAATGCAATATTATTCCATTCAATCTGAACCATCTGTAGGGGATGAGTGCATTGTGCTTCAGTAATATTAAACCACTAAAATGTTAATTATATGTGAGTTGAAAGGTATGTGTTGAAAATGCATTTTGATAGTAAACGTATACTGGAACCTTATTCTAACGTGCGACCAAGGGAAATACCTTGATGTATTTCAAGGTCTGTGATATTAGGGCTCAAAAACACTATATGAAGAAGAAATGGTAAAATTACCCTGTTATATACCTGTATGATGTACTAAGAGTTTGATATAGCAGCTTTCAATCAAATGAGGTTCTACTGTGTATTATGCATTTTTACGTGACTGGTAAGTTTGGGAGTTAAAGCTGACTGTACTGCTAAATAATTCTGTGATAGAATTTAAGTGATTAGTAAAGCCTGTATGTTTGTACATGTCAGTTACCTTGTATCGATTACACTTGTTATATATTGAAACAAGAATATATTTTTAGAACCGACGTATATGAGAAAGAAAAAAATAAATTGATTGTATACAAGATGAAAGATTAAAACTAATATGTATCTGTCATTATTTTCGAGAGTTCAGTATTGACTAATGGATGCGTGTAATGAGTAAATATCTTTGTCTATTAAGAATCATTAGAAATCAAGTATAATGATGAGTTAATAGCTTTAAAACTATTTGGACATATAAACATAAGGAAATACAAAGGGATTCTGTCACATTTTGATGTAGAATGTCATAACAAAAAATTATGGCATCACTTTTAAGCTATCCCACTGATTTGGGGAGGGGCAGCATGTCTTCTAATTTTTAAATATGCCAACAGACATTCCTGAACTCGTTAAGTTATTCATTTTGTTCATCACATCTAGAATTTTTTTTTTCTCTTATCCTCAAGTGAGGTTTTTATTTCCATAATATAATACATTTGTACATTAATAGCTCAGTAATTGAGTGAAACATAACATAGGTTAAAGATTAAAGTACGTTTAACAATTCTTCCAGCTTAGTATTATTTTCTTTGCTAACACATTCATATCTTAAAAATCTTAGCAACGACTTGAATTCAAAAAACAAAGTATGTGGGTAGTAAACAGAACCATTAACAATCTTCTTAACGTAACATTTATAAATTGCATATTGCGCATAATTTAAAATAATATTCAAAAGTGAATATTTCTTGTTTCCAATATCCTTTCCTACAACTATTATCTTCTGGTCTATTTGTATTTCTATTTGGAATAGATTAAATATCAAATTACATATTATTTTCCAAAACATAGTCACATCCTTGCAATATAACATAAAATGAAAAGTTGAGTCAACTTGTCCACAGGAGTTGCATAAATTATTATTAACAATTTGCCATTTATATAAGTTTTCTTTTGAGGCAATTAACCTATATTATTATTACGAATTTGCTTAAATTTAAATAAAAATACATCCTTCCAAACAAATTCATTATCCAAATCTAAAAAGAAATTCCAAAAGTAAATGATATTTGGTTCTTTTGACTTATTACGTAATAACAAACGATAGTAATCTTTAACTTTCATAACAAAAACATTCACTTTATCCCCTGTTTCTATTTCTATCATATTCGAAATATCACATTCTTGTTCAAATTCATAACTTAATCTATCCAACCAACACTGTGGAAATGCTTTCTTTAATTTTGTATATTTAAACATCTATCATTATCACATCTAGAAATAAAGCATTCATGCATAATTTGTAGACGTATGTTGTTTTTTGGTTTGTCTAACAAAACTGAACAACAACAACAACAACAAAATACACCCTCTTCCCCCACCTCATAAAAGAAGAAGAAATACACATTTGCTCGGGAGGGATTCAATATCACACAATTTATTACAAAATTACCCGACACAGAGACTCCACATGGTGTAATAATTCTGATCGGAATGAAAGTACAGAGCTGGCAGCCAATACCTTGATAAATGCTTAATTTGGAAAAATAAACTGAAGAAAAGGCTTCTCATACACTTAAAAATACACGAGGTAAAATACACCATGCACAAAATCGTAGGACATGATGACATTATTTCATCTAGCTGAGCTGCATGTACAAGTCGTTGGGTGTATGCTTCCTTGCACCCGTCTTGAGCAAGCAAGAAACAAAAATACATAAAAGACCTAAACATAATTTGTCATGTTATCATGTGACCAGAAAATAACTGAAATGAGGGAGTTAAGAAGAACTTTAGGCGCGTCTTCAAGATAAATACGTACAACTGAAAACACAACACAATGAAATTATTTCTATTCTAGCACATATAATAGGTAAAAGATAATAAAAAGACAGTACCTTAACAAAGTTCACGGTATTAAAGTAATTTTTGTTCTCTTTAAGGTCATCCTTGCCTTTTACAAACGTTATGGTAGTCCCATATAATAGATTAGATCATTTAAACACGAGTAAACATACTGTTAGTCTCTTACAAAGCGTGATGAGGAGCGGGCTGTAGGCGTTAATGTTTCATCACTATTTTCTGGAAGGGAAAAGTGAATGTTTTTTGCTGAGAAGGTGCAGAGTGGCGTCTTAGATAACTTCAAGAATTCGAAGTGCATTGGTGACAGAGAGACCGATCAGACCTAGCATTCCGATGTCATAGAATCCCCACATCCTCTTACCGGGATCTGGTGGAATATAAGTAGATAAGGTATAGATTGAAAACTTGCCGGTATTTAATTATGCTGCTGTCATTGCTGCAATTATGAACATGCACTAATATAAATCATACAGAATAATATCTTATGCGCCATTAAAAGAGTTAAAATACTTAATATTTCATAATTTCGTTAATGAACAATTAAGTCATGATAATTAAACATTCAAGACTTCCAAAGCTCTATTCTAAACAATGAAGTGCTTTTGAATAAAAATTCCTTTTTGTTTGGTTTCCCAGATGGTATGCAATCTATTTTTAATTTTGTCATTTTATATGCCAAACACTATATATTCTCTGCGAAATGCAAAAGGGAACGGCTATCTTTATATTGTTTTAAGAAGATGCTTAAACGTTTTTATGAAGTTGAGCGGGTTCTTTCTATCAAACGCAATAAATTTGTTGTATTACTAGATAAATGGAGACATGTGCAACTGATGTAACAATGTTTGTTTTACCGATATGTCACAACATGTACTTCGAATCTATTGCTTTGTTCTTGCTCAAGAATGATTGAATACAAATTTTCTTTGCAAATAAAAAGAGATGATTAAACATTCTACTGCCAGATTAGTTTAACGAAATTAATGGCTATTGCTCATTGACTTTTACTTCTTTTCTCTTCGATCTAGTCATACATATTGCTCCGGTTGTCTCATTTTCGCTCGCTGGACGTTTATCGCAGACGACGATCGGCGGATTAGACGACACTTGGTAGGGAAGTTGTGTGTGAGATTGCTTTGCTAAATATAAAATACAAGAACATTTTCCATATCTTGAAACTATCATTGCTATCTGATAATTAAACAGTTATTAAAATAAACCTACCAAACTACATAATACAATGAAATACTTGACTTAACGTAGGGGTGTTTGGTGTGGTGCACGGGGTGGTGCACAATTGCACCCCTCTGTAAATAATCGAATAGTCCATGGCGATCATGAATATTCATGTTTTTGCTTACCTCGGCAAAATGTTTGCTTATCTTCAATGGACAAAATTACGGTGGGGGTTGGATGAAATGGACATAATGAACCGATCAGAACTGATCTTTTATAATTCATGCTTCTTATCCTTCGTGTGCTTGACCTAAAACCTTACAATCGCTTGGCAGACTGAGTCCAAAGTTCGACTTCTTTCACCTGTGTTTTATAGGCAACGATGAGCTTGCAACCTATTTTGATCAAATTACGGTGGGTGAACTTTCAAAAGTCAGTGGGACATGAGGGTTTCAATGAAAGAGCTAGTGATAACGTACGTCGGAGTAGATGTGCTTTTCGTTTAAACAAAAAACGAATTTTTAACGATATTTTGGGTAAAATTCCATAGGCTAACATGTTAGGCTGCTGACTCTGACGATAGGGGGCGTTGTCAAATGAGACTAAACGGAGCTATATATATGCATTCAGTCATAATGCATCTACACTTAGAAAATAAATTACATGACAATTTTTTAACAACGACATGCAGTTTTGAGGTCAATATGGAGTTGGTGTGGCGGCATGACTGAGGTATAATTACGAACGCACGAGATTAAAAATCGCAAGCAAGCTCACCTTCAGTGTAGTAACCATGAGCATAACTCATGTGACTCACGATACAGATGGCTCCAAGCACCGATGAAGCTTCCTGGATAACAAAGAATGAAATATGAGGAAGACGATCGCAAAGACTTTCGTATAATCATCCTATAAAAATGTCAATAGACTTGTACATCGGTTATCGAAATGATAGAACGTAACAATGACGTGTTACGTAATCCGAGCACATATCTAAGGGATATATGGAACAGGTTATTGAAATTGCCTTCGAGTTGATTTCTCGAAAGTCTTTGTAATAGTTTTTAGGGACGGTCTAGATCAGCTCTAGCAGCATTTTTGAAGGCACCTGTTTTTTGTATAAGGTTCCTTAATCTGAAGTTCATTCATCCGAAGGTTCGTTATTTCGAAGATTCGTGATTCTAAAAAATGCTGAAAAAACGAACCCTCGAATAATGAACCTTTTTTTATTTTCGGTATTGTAATCCATATTTCATTTCGGTAATTTGAACCCTAATTTCATTTTTGGAGTTACACCTGCACGGATCTTCGGAATTATGAACCCCATTTCATTATCCAAATTATTAACCTTTGAATAAAAGAACCTTCGGAATAATCGACCGTCGAACCGTCAAAACCAAATATTCGGATTTATGAACCTTGTTTACTTATGAAACCCTAGTATAGGAAGTTTCTATATTTGGAATACTCTCGGAGCTACTAATATTCGAAAAGACGAGTGCAACCCATAATAGGGACTTTTAGATTTACCGAACGACAACGTGGATTGCTACGATCGACGTCCTTTCAATGCACTACCTTGAATGGACGTCACACGTATCAGTCCACACAAATCTAAAAGTCCCTATTGCAAGGGCTTCTTGCACAAGAAAACCGTGGATTAATCAGAACTCTGAACATAAAAACAAAATGCAATCCGGAGAAAGGAGATAGTCCTCGGGGTTTAGTTGTCTCTGGTGGTAGTCGTCCTAAGGGGGTAGTTGTATGGGGTGTAGTGGTCAAGGGCTAATCGTCCGGAGAATTTTGTATTTTTTTTGTTCTTATATAGGGAAGTTGTCTGGGAAGGACAGTATGACCACAAATCCACCAACGTGTTTGGCATTATCAAGGTAATGTCAAATAGTACCTTCGAGTTTGTATTTGTTCAAAATATACCGTAGTAACTATTTCCGAGTTCCTATACCGTACGGGTCTCGGCAGGGCACGGGAAAGATCAGAACCCGACTCGGCAAATTGAAAGATGAGTTTATTATTTACATGGATACAAATAGAACTTCATTACGGCCCCTGGAGTTGCTAGAGTTGCTGAAGGGTCTTTAAAGATAAAGAACAGTTATGGTCATGCTATTGCATTGTGAAAGAAACGTTTTGAAATCGATCAGAATAGGTTGATCATCTAGCATAGATGTACTGCAAGGTTCTGGAATCATCAAAATGATAAGAAATTTGGCCCAGTCTTCATAAAGTTACAAGCACTGTACACAGAAAGATGTATTTGGGACTACGCACACGTGCGCGACACGTGCGTTTTTATCTCTCACACACCAATAGATAAACTAATTTACCAAATATATCAATTAGTAGGCGGTTTCCCGGCAAATTTTTTATCCTCATGTATTATTCAAAACATATTCTTTCACATGATTGGTAATAAGAGCTTCCATTTCATTTTTTGAAATTGGGGCTTTTCCAATACTGGTCTTTGATTGATTGATTGATTGATTTTTATTCGACAAGCTTCCAACATACAACAATATACAATAATAACAGATCAAAAATAAGTCAGCTTGAACAGGATAACCCACGAAAGCTCGAGAGCTTATTTCCAGTGGGGTCCCTTACAGACATGTATACCTTAACAATAATGCGTTCCACTGGGAGTAAATAATTCGGGCTTTAAACCTACCGGAAAACCAATACCAGCGATAAAGAGAAACATCAGGAACTGAGGATAAGTCTCCAAACTGCGAAAATATAAAACAAAAAATGAAGGTGAAAAGGATGTGGCTACATAATATAACATGCGTTAGATCAAACTTTCAGAGATGAGTGAATAGTCCGTAAACTGAAGGAAACCATCGAATTTTAATCTATACCTTTGAATGAATAGCTTGAGTGAATGTCCAGAATAATTCTTGACTTTTTCATTTTTGTAATCTATACATTGAATAAATAACATTAATACCTACGGCTTTTTATATAATTATACATCTACTTTCCGACAAGAATGAAAATGCAACAACAAACACTTGTTTAAATATACGTTATCATTACTTTAAGTAAAATATGAATGATGTTAAGTCAAGATAAATCGATGTAGCTATCATTCAATGTGGATTTTCTATCGGATTAGGTCGGTTTAGTGACTCACTAAATTAAAGGTCGGTTATTATGTTGTACTTACGTGTCCCCATGTGCAAGTTGGGAACAGTTAAACAGCTGGTTGTCTGGGCTGTAAAATGTAGGATACTGGGAGAAGGAAAAGAAAATAGAAACGGACGACGTCCGTGTCAATTATCTTTTCAAAATAAGAGAGAGGGAGGGAGAGGGAGAGAGATAGAGAGGAAAGAGGGAGAGAGAGAGAGAGAGAGAGTGAGGGGGGGGGGGGAGGGGGGCTTCATTCCAAGTTAAACATTCAGTACAGTGGGTTTCTTTTCTCTGCTTTATGTACCTTGCGAGCAATGGGGTCTCCAAATTCAACGAATTCTCGCTACCCCAAATAGCGATTCTGCCGAGATCCGGGGAAAATCCTGAAAACGCGCATTGCATTATGGGATAGCTTTTCGACATTACAGCTTCCTGTGCAGGCGGCGCGATAGCGCAAACGTAAAACGCCGTCGCCACACAACGTGTATGCACCGAATATGTCGTCTGCTCGGTCTTGTTTTTTTTCGCAAATATTTCAACGTTTATTTGAACATTTCATTCGTTGTTTTTTGCGTTTTTTGACATCAGTGACGATGGTTTTCTTTTGTGAGGCTGCACAGTGCTGGGCTCATGATTCCAAGCGTAAGAACCCTGAAAAATGGGGGTGGATGAAGGCCGTGACTTGGGATGGGACTCTATACCGGAAGTTGTAGTGACGACCCGAGAGAGTGAAAATTACCTCGTCTCGCGAATTTCGAGATTTTCGTACCTATTTAGGGTAGCGAGAATTAGGCCACTTTGGAGATACAATCTGCGCATGGGCAGGTACAGGTCATTTGTACCAAAATAGACCGGTTTACTAGTAACATATTCGAATTGATGGCGTTTCTTTCTTGGGGACCTAGAGACGACTTATTCCATTAATCTGTTATTAATAAATGAACGACTTGGAATCAAGTCCGCATAAATTACTAGTTGCTATGTCGGGCAAGCCTCGGGCAAGTTTTCAGGTTGTTAAGAACAACCTTTGTTTAAAAAGCATGTATACAATTTGAAATATGCTAGTAAACCGGTTTACAGTAAAACCCATCGAGACGACTGCTGGATACTTGTTCATGATAGTTACGTAATCTGTCATTTATGCACCGCCGGTACATTCTACGGATGACAGGTGAAAGTAGTCTTATCCAGGGAGCAAATCACTATGAACATGACGGACAAAGAAAAAGGACAAAATAAACAGTTCCTCAGGTAGACAAAGGAACATACCTTCACTGCTATTATATAAAAATGAATAGAACAGGTGAATATGCATGCGACAGCTGTTCTACACATTTTTACATAATAGCAGTGAAGGGATGTTCCTCTGTCTACCACAGCAATTGTTGAGGGTAGAATGAGGAACTGTATATTTTGTCCTCTTTTTTTGTCCGTCATGTTCATAGTGAATAGAGGGTATTCATGAAGCACCGTCATTTTGGCAGTGATTATTCTAAAATACACAAAGTCTGACTTGTACAAGTGCTATCTCTAAAGTGGCTTATAGCTTTGAGAGAAAGAGAGGCGGGGCAGGGGGTGCTACACATTATGAACATGACGGACAAAGAAAGAGGACAAAATATACAGTTACTCATTCTCACTATGAATATGACACACAAAGAAAGCGGACAAAATATACAGTTCCTCAGGTAGACAAAGGAACATCCCTTCACTGCTATTATGTACAAATGTGAATATGCATGTGACACCTGTTCTACACATTTTTACATAAAAGCAGTGAAGGGATGTTCCTTTGTCTACCTGAGGAACTGTATATTTTGTCCGCTTTCTTTGTCAGTCATATTCATAGTGTCTACCCTCAACAATTGCTGTGGTAGACAAAGGAACATCCCTTCACTGCTATTATGTAAAAATGTGTAGAAAAGGTGTCACATGCATATCCACTGTTCTACACACTTTTACATAATAGCAGTGAAGGGATGTTCCTTTGTCTACCTGAGGAACTGTATATTTTGTCCTCTTTCTTTGTCCGTCATCTTCATGGTGACATCTTCATTCCAGATGAATTATTTTCTCACCTTTACTTTAAGTGCCTTATGAGCAAAAGCGACTCTTTCAGCAAGATAGCCGACCATGAAGGCACTGGCCACGGCTGTGAGGATCACGTAGCCAAAATTTCTGGGGAGATCTTGAAGTGTATTATTAGTCCACATTTTGAAGAGAAGGATTTTATTTTCTTGTCCCTGGACTGTCCCGTGAATAATCTGAGGAAAAAAATTGTGTGAAATCAAGCAAATTTTCAAATGCATCATAACTAATAAAGGTAAAACTATTACATATCTTTAACAGTATGTTTCCGAGTACCTACGATAATGTATTTGAGAAACTAAATGAATATAAAACTGAGAACAGTCGTACGAGACTTTATCAGGAATTACGATAGGGCTAAGGCTATAATGATATCATCATCACCTCCTTCGTCATCAGTATCTTCATTGTCATCATCATCTTCATTGTCATCATCATATTTCAGCGACATCATCACATCAACATCGTCATCATCATCATCACTATCACCACCATCATCATTGTCATTGTCATATCAATAATATCACCGTTATATCGTCATCACCACATCAATATCGTAATCATCATTTTCACCTTCAAATATCATGATCATGGTCATGATCATCATCATCATCATCTTCAAGTAAGGCAGTTCGCGTTTGTCTGCATAGCATGGAAAGTATAGTTTGCAGGCACCAACCCTTGACAGCCGTGCGTAACAGTGTCCGCACGATGAGCCTACAATAGGCTCTCAAGTATAGCAGATTTGACACCTCCAGAAACTGACAGATCTAGGCCAGCTCAAGGCTTTCGGAATTGCGGTAAAGTGTCAAATTCGAGTCTGTGCTTGCAGACTATGAACTCTTCATGGCGGGTGAGATATACCTCCATCATCGTCAATACGATTATCATCATTTTACAAGCGTGTTAATCCGATCCGGTATTATGGGGGGGGGGGGGGGGGGGGGTCACACTGAGGCACATTGGCATCAATTTTCTAGTTAATAATTCATAATAGGGCTATATATACTTATCAGCTAAACTAACCCTTACGGGTAGGCCTACGGCTGAGCAAAAGGCCTACAAAAGTATGTGTATGCATGCTATTCAAAAGTAGCCATACAAAGTTACACATTCACGCTGTTCTAGTTCACACTGAGGTACATTGGCATCAACTTTCTAGTTAATAATTCATAATAGGGCTATGTATACTTATCAGCTAAACTAACCCTTACGGGTAGGCCTACGGCTGAGCAAAAGGCCTACAAAAGTATGTGTATGCATGCTATTCAAAAGTAGCCATACAAAGTTACACATTCACACTGTTCTAGTTCACACTGAGGTACATTGGCATCAACTTTCTAGTTAATAATTCATAATGGGGCTATGTATACTTATCACCTAAACTAACCCTTACGGGTAGGCCTACGGCTGAGCAAAAGGCATATAAAAGTATTTGTATGCATGCTATTCCAAAGTAGCCATACAAAGTTACACAAATTCTAAAGTATAGTGTAATGAATTTCAGCTAACAGAACTATCGTTAGACATTTACAAACTAATACCCCATTAAAAATAGATAGCATCACCATTCAACAAAAGAAAATTACCAAATTCCTAGGCATTTATATTGATCAGTGCCTTTCCTGGCATGAACACGTACGTGATTTTCTCGAGTTCTTTCTCGTGTTATGTACAATTAAAAACCTTTGGTTCCACTTAGTATTTGTTTTCATTATTTACAATTCTTTCATTCATTCACGTATTTCTTACTGTAACATTGTATGGGCCATTAATAAAATAAATACTGATGGTATCTTAAGGTTGCAAAAGAGAGCCATGAGACTTTGTTGTGGCCCTGGGTATTTTGATCACACTGACCCATTATTTTCAGATCGAGAACTTTGACAATTACTGATATTCATTTTATGCAAATTGCAGTGTTCATGTACCGACTTAATAAAAAAGAACTACCCTTATAATTTTGTAACGATTTTACTCTAAATAGAGATATTCATAACTACCCAACCAGACATTCTTCTGATTTCCATTTGTTTACTCCAACAAGTACCTTAAAATTAGCCCACAGATCGATTAGATATGTAGGCCCAGATATTTGGAACCTATTGCCACCTGATATACGAATTTGTAATAACCTTTTGTTACTTAAAGAGAAACTGAAGGAATTATTTCTTTCCACATTATGTTCGTTACGTTTTGAGGTACACTATAATAGTGCTATTTTTGTCAAGAAGAGGTAAATGATGTGTATTACCTTGTTTTGCTTGTTATTGTTAAGGGGCATAATTTTGATTTAAACATTTATTTTATATATATTTTTTGTTGTTGTAATGACAGAATGTCTTATTTTAAGCCATGTTCTATCTCAACCTAATAATTATCAGCTATGTTATCTTAGGGACGTTGCGCTTCAAACATTTTTCGTTTATTCACTGTTCCTACTATTTATTATATCTCGATGTAAATCACTGAATTTTATTATCCATAAACAATTATTTAACATGGTGAATGAATAAAAACCACCAAACAAGAACATACTGTAACATACAAATAGTATATGCACACACTCAATACTGGATTGCATTGAATTATATTCGTGCCCCGAAGCAAGTGCGACAAGGCACGTACCTGCACGTACGCCATGACTTTGAAAAAATGCATGTATGGACAACACATAGGCCTACCGTTCTCTGCCAAATTATATACAAGTACGTTAGTTGTACCAGACATACGTAAACAGGCTGTATATAGTAATTTTAGGAAATAATGTCGTTCGAAATGAAATGTAATTTACGCCAGACGAATACCGTGTTAATACACGCGTTTTATACTTACATTATTTCAAAATTCGGTCTGCTTAGACTGGAGCCAGGAAAATGGCATACCATCCGATAATTTGCGAATGTAAACAAGCCGGGTCGCTTATAACGGGCTTAACAGGCCATTATTCACACAACTATACAACTATACCCTAAACAAAAACACCATGGTATTACCATGGTTTTCAGTACCATGGTTACCATGGTTCTGATGGTTCTCGGTTACCATGGTTCTCCCGTACCTTTCGTTACCATGGCTCTCCCACACCTTTTGTTACCATGGTTCTCCCAGACCTTTCGTTACGTTACCTTTCGTTATGGTTCTCCCGTTACTGTACGTATACTTATACACATTCGCCTTTCCATTATTTATGTAGCTAAATATCAAGATAGCATTGATTACATTGCATGATCGATTTCCCCCCAAAAAAATGTGTTTGAAGACAAATATTGATCAGAGGAATCCATAATTTGAGGTTTTAATTGTACGCAGAAAACTGAAATTTTGTATTCTTTCATCAATTATTATTATCACTTGTTGAAAAGGTAGCTCATGCTCTCGACTCCTCTTATCATATGGTTGGAATACTCCTGGACTTCTCCAAGGCCTTCGACACGATCAACCACGATATTTTGCTTCATAAACTTTCTCATTATGGTATACGTGATGGGAAGGCCTTGGAGTGGTTCAGGAGTTACCTTTCCGATAGGAAACAGTTTGTATTTCTGGATGGTCACACTTCTGAATTACGAAATATTAATTGTGGGGTTCCTCAAGGTAGTTTGTTGGGCCCGCTTTTGTTTATTATTTATATTAATGATTTGTATAGATCATCAGATATGGCGTCTTTTATATCATTTGCTGATGATACAAATGTGTTCTTTTCACATACAAATCCAAATACTCTTGTTGAAATTGTAAATTTTGAATTAGAAAAAATTATTCAATGGATCCGAGCTAATAGGCTGTCTTTAAATTTACAAAAGACTAAATATATTCTTTTTAGTAATTCAATAGATTCTTTGCCAACTGATTTAGTTTTTGATGACACTCATTTGGAAAAGGTTACACATTCTAAATTTCTAGGTGTAATAATTGATAATAAGCTTTCATGGAAAGTTCATGTCGATAACATTTCTAAAAAAAATTCGAGAAATATTGGTATATTAAATAGACTTAAAACACAACTCCCATCTTCAGCATTATTAACATTATATTCATCCTTAACATTACCTTATCTGAATTATGGCTTACTCGCATGGGGTAACGCTCATCAGAACATTTTAGACAAACTTTTATTGTTACAGAAGAGAGCAGTTAGAATTATTTCCCAGGCAGATTTTCGTGCACACACTAATACGTTGTTTTATGATAATAATATTTTGAAAGTAAAAGATTTGTATTTGCTTCAATTAGGTCAATTTATGTATAAAAATACTAATGATTTGCTGCCAAAAAATTTTAAGACTATGTTTTTTAAAAATCGCTCTTTTCATCAACATTCAACTAGACAATCGGAAGAGTACCATTTGCCATTACTTCGAACTTCCTTCGCTAAAAACACTTTTATCTATGATGGCCCAAAATTGTGGAATTCCTTTACTGATTCCTTGAAAAATGCCCCTTCATTATATACATTTAAGAAAAGATTAAAAATATTTTTGTTCTTAAAATATAAAGTAAATTAGTTTGATTTACCCCCCCCCCCCCCCTGACACCCACACACACACACTAATACTTACACATTATACACGATGCATCATTGTCTTGGTCATTTTGAGGAGAATACGCGCATACTTTCCCCTTATTTTCTCTTTAATAATTATATGCGCGGTTATCGATTTATACGGTCTTACTTTTTACTGATAATCTGATTTGTATTGACAATAGTATACGGAATGTAGAATAACTGATTTGTTGTTTTGGAAATGTTACATCCACGTCTGTGCTGTATATTCGTTTTTTTTTTGTTATTGAATGTCTTTCTCTGTCTTACATTGTCTCTACTTGTTACTGTTCTGTCTTCGCGGGCTTGTCATTGTCTTTACTTTATTTTTTATTTTGTTTTATTTTAAAAACAAAGAGCAAACTTTTTTATATTAATATATTTGTGTTTTTTGTTCTGTATAAGCTAATTTGTGTAATGCTACTTTGTTATTTTGAGGGACCCATAATCTACAAGTATCCACTTTTTAATGGGTCCCTCCATTTCCATAGAAAATATCATTTTTTTTTGTATTATGTTATTCAAATTTTGTTTATATGCAGTTTAAGTATTTGTAAATGATATTATTCACATGTTATCTTGTTCAATTTTTTGTTTTGTTTTAATGAAATATTGTTCTGATTTCTGTGGAAATGAAAAATAAACTTGAATTGAATTGAATTGAATTGAATCAATTTTCGACTTCAAACACATTTTTGGGGGAAAACCCTTGCAGAAATGTGTCTTAAATGATACCTCTTTCACATCATGATACACTTTAAGTGAAATTTTGCTATCAAATTGTTGGGGCCTCCAACACTTTAGAGGGGCTTTAACACTTTAAACATGTCATACAGGCCCAATCCTACAGTATAAAGGATGAATCCAGCATTTAAAAAGGTTGATCTAACATTTGGAAATATATTGGATCTTCGATTGAGTGTATATACACCCTATACTATATGGTCATTTGTCTATTAATTACTTTGATCCATCAAAACACAGCAAATTGGCGTAGATCTACTTGCATTAAAAAACACAATGTACCAAATACAATCAATATATAGCAGTCTAAATTGATATATGTATTCGTCGATCAATGTTTAATTTGGTGGGTTTTTAAAATGTGGATGGACCCCTATATTTATTAAGAGACAAATATTCACGATAAGATGAACGTGTGCACCTATATAGCGTGGTGTTATCAAGCAGTTCTGCATGAATCAATACTATAGCTCGAGCTTTTTTCATACACTTAGAACTCGATGTTCGTGTAGCTTGTAATGAGGATGATTACAGTATACTAGATGCCAACATTGTACATGTGCATTGCGCAATTGTGATGTTGATGCTTTCAAATATCTATGAATATGACAGACAAAGAAAGCGGACAAAATATACAGTTCCTCAGGTAAACAAAGGAACATCCCTTCACCGCTATTATGTAAACATGTGTAGAACAGGTTTCACATGCATATTCACCTTTTTACATAATAGCAGTGAAGGGATGTTCCTTTGTCTATCTGAGGAACTGTATATTTGGTCCGCTTTCTCTGTCAGTCATGTTCATAGTATATGCACGTAACATGGCTATGATTAAAGACAAAACATGATACGAAACCAAACAAACAAATAAACAATCAAACAAACAAGCTAACAAAACAAAAATCTGAACGCATATAAGCCAGAGTCAGCTTACAAATATTTTACAATTTTATGATTGTTATTTCTACTACAATGGAAACTCAATTTGAATAAAATGATGTTGTAAGATATATTGTTGTCTGAAAGTGGAAGCTGTGACACACTTTATATTTTAAAAATATTTTAAAGATATCTAAACTAACTAAGGGCGCGTTCATGCTTGATTTTGAAGGTAGAATGAGCGATCTGAAACGCTCATCGTAAACGCTCATCGTGATCGCAGTTCCACGGTGTAGCTGTTCATGCTTACTTCTCTGGCTCATCCAGGCAATTCTCCTTGTGTGGCATTGTGTGACCTTCACTGTGCATGCTACGTAGACCCACTAGAGGTCAGTGCGTTGACCCCCATTTAAACCACACAAGGAGAATTGCCTGGATGAGCCAGAGAAGTAAGCATGAACAGCTACACCGTGGAACTGCGATCACGATGAGCGTTTACGATGAGCGTTTTAGGCCGCGTTCATGCTTGATTTTGACGGCCAGAATCAGGCATCTGTTACGTGTTTAGTTTAAAACACGCTTGCGTTCATGCTCACTTTTGTAGAATCACCGAAAAACGGCGATCACGAACGCCGATCGTAAACTCACAAAAAGATGCGTTTACAATTGTAAACGCGTTTAAATGGGGTTAACGCACTGACCTCTAGTGGGTCTACGTAGCATGCACAGTGAAGGTCACACAATGCCACACAAGGAGAATTGCCTGGATGAGCCAGAGAAGTAAGCATGAACAGCTATGGAACTGCGATCACGATGAGCGTTTACGATGAGCGTTTCAGATCGCTCATTCTACCTTCAAAATCAAGCATGAACGCGCCCTCAGATCGCTCATTCTACCTTCAAAATCAAGCATGGACGCGCCCTAAACTAAACTAATGAACGACTAGTGGGAGGGAGGGAGAGAGAGAGAGAGAGAGAAGTAGAAGAGGAAGAGAGGATGGAGATTGAGAGAATAGGGAAGGAGGAGAGAGAGAAAGAAAGATTGAGGGAGAATGAGAGAGAGAGAGAGAGAGAGAGAGAGGGAGAGAGAGAGATGATGGGGAGAAAGAAAGCTTTATATATTATGTATTAAATGATTTGTTAGCACAATAGACTGAAAAGGTCGAGGGCTATCCGGAACACACATAATAATAAAAGTGGGTTCTTGTATAGGGCTCATGTCTGTCAGACTTGACACTCCTGGCGCTCCGCAATTATTACCCCGGCTTTAGCATGGCTGCCATAACGGCGCTCTAGCATTTCAAGGAATTAATTCCTGCCAGGTACCCACTTACATCACCTGGGTCGAGTGTGGCAAATGTAGATTAATTTCTTGCCAAAGTACATTAGTGCCGCGGGCGGGACTCGAACCGCGGACCTTGTGATCCACAATCTCGCGACGTATCCACTCGACCACGACACCTCTATCCATGTAATTTAAAACAAGAATTTTGTGGGACATCTCAACGTTTGAAAATCGAAGTTAATTGTGACCAATTTCCTTATATTGACTAATAAGTGGATAATTAATGTTGAACATGTAAGCCTAGGCATAACATTTATCGAAGTAACAGTATGTAAGTTCAAGTTCAGGTTCATTTATTTTTCTACCGATCTTGTATTTTTTCGAATACACAACAAAATTATTTACAAAAACTTAACGAAGTTTTACACAAATCCATATGACGATATTATACATAAGAAAATTGCACTACATAATCTTTACAATGGTAATTATAATCAAAATCATAAGATAATGAAAAAAATAATAATAAGGATGATGATAATGAAAATGAGAATAATGATAATAAAATAATAACAATAATAGTTATAGGTACATTTATATTGAACACCTATCCGTCTCAGGGGATGCTCAAGGCGCCTACAAAGAAATATTATTACCCTGGCTTCAACCCAGCTGCCCTAAGGCGCTAAAAGCATCCCAGGTACCCATTTACTACATCTGGGTGGAGAGTGGCAAGTGTTATTAAATGTTTTACCAAAGGACATTAGTACCGCGGCGGAACTCGACCTGTGAACTATGTCATCAACAGTCCGGTGACGAAGACCACCACGACTCCTCTATTATAAAAAAGGAAAAATATATTACAATTATCCATCATGACAGATAATAAGATTCCTTGTTGTACTGTCCAATGAAAGGAAATTTAAATGATCTAGACGTAGTATTTGGATTTTCGAACATATTTTAGCTTTATGCATATTTTAGACAAGTGAAAAAAACATTAGAAATGTTCCACAGTATACTGTATATCTAATTAATTAATTAATTTCGATGTTAAATAATGTTTAATCATGTTACTATTACTAAGCGTATTTGAAGACCGAAGCAGTGTTTGCATAGTTTAGAAGACATCATATCTCAGTGGCAGATCAAGGGGTGGGGGGGGGGGCGGGACCCCTCCCCTGGCAAAAAAAAAACACAGATAAAAAGACGTTAATTTTACCTTTTTTTGTTAAAAAAAAAAGACGGCTCCCCTGGCCAAAACGAAAAAAGGGGGAGGGGGTGGGTGCTGAGTTGAAAAAAATAGTGGGCACTATTCCCCCTCCCCCCTCGTAGAGCAACAAAAAAAATAGTGCTCACTACTCATTCTTTGGGCCCCCTCTTTGGCCCCCTCCCTTGCCGCCGGCTGGATCCGCCCCTGTCATATCTTCACCACAGTAATTGCATTAATGTAAATATACAGAGTAGGCCTTATGGTACTTTTCACAAACATTTTAGAAAATTCACTGCGATGACAAAACATTACAATGCTTATTGTCGCACTCAATAGCAAATCGTCCATTCTCCAAAGGATCTATTTAAAAAAATCAATCTTTACAAAATATAGATTTTCAAGATTTTATTTCGGGCAGTTCGTGAATCTAAAAATATGCTATCTATATCTGTCATTCTACAATTTTCTTTGAAAATCTTTGTTAAATTGATTGGACTGCATGGTTTGATTGCAGGGTGGCTGTAAGATCTCGTTCCCCCATACAGGTCAAAGTAATTTTGCTGGTAGAACATTTTAAGGAGTGATTAAAAAAGATCGACAATTTTCATTGACTTTTGAGGCATTGAATGCATGCCACAAACGCCTCTTTCCTTTAGAGTGTCTAATTAGTGTCCTGTCGATAATTCTTTGCGATTGCAATCATTTTACGTCACCATGACGTAACATCTTTCAATACGGAGGTCGCGGCTTCGAAGGCATGTGTTAATATGGCGACCTGCTGCTCTACGACCCTCCAGCGCTGATCCTGATCAGGGTCATCGGCGATATCGTGCATGGCATCGAGGATTCCAGGGAAGGTGTAGGGCACATCCTCGGTGCTTCGCGGCACGGTCACCCGCGGTGAAAAAATCAGATGCCTGTATGAGTATGTAAAGGTGATTCTGACATGTTGATAACTTACAAAGAAATAAAGAGTTGCATCGAGACAATTGGTTAGAGTATAATGTTGGGCCTACGCCGAAAATTTGACAGCAGGCGAAAGTCTCTGTGTTCATCTGGCCAAAGTTGGCTCAATTGTGACAAACAGGCCTTGCAATTTGGACAGATATGTGGCGCACCATATAAGGCATATTGCCGACGTACATGGGCTCGCCGACTGCGGCCATATGCCGACCATTTCTGACATTTTTAACCCCACTTTCCTACTTGTAGTTACTTGATCCCTCTATAACGAAAACTTCACCAATCGGTGCAGTTGGTCCCCCATGATCCTTTAAGGCTTGGGGTGTGGCGTATCCAGCGAAAAGATGGAGCCATCCTAAACCTCCTTTCGTTTGTAGATCTAGAATTTTGTCATTTGTCATTGAAAAAAGGCTGAAACGCCCCCTGATCGTACCACGGACATTACCGCTGGACCAACTCACATCTCCCACACCCTAAGCACAACCTTAATATGCCTGTTGCACACGAGGTGTCAGTTTGCTGACGCAAAACTGCGTCAGCCGCTGACACGTACGACCAGGCATTGACGCACCACGTGAAAGTCATATCGTACAAAAAGTGAATTCAAAATGGACACTGAAAACACTGCTTTGTTTTATTGGCAATTCAAACATTTGACTGGTAAATGTGAAAGTCGTGGGTTCGAGTCCCGTTGTGGCACTACTGTTTTTTTTTGCAAGATAATGTAACATTTGCCAATCAACAGAGAGGCAAACTGGTGTGCAAATAGGTCTCGGTAGAAAGGCTTAAATGTTATAAGCACTGAAATATAGGTAGCCTACATAAAGCCAAACTACCTCTTCTTTGGTCATGATTTCTCCTGCTTCTTCCTTCTCCCCCCTTTTCCCTTTTCCTTCTTCTTATCTGTTTTACTTCTTCTTGTCGTTTCGTGGTTGTTTGTTGTTTTGTAATAATGTCTTGTGTTTTGCAAGTCTTCGTAGGCAAAATTTGAAACAATTATATTTTTTCTGGGGGATCCACAAACTACAAGCACTGCTTTTTAGTGGATCCCCCCCCCCCCCCATTTCCACAAAAATTAAGAATTTCTTGTAATAATTTCATTAAGTGCAAAGTGTATTTGTATAGTTACCAGAAAAATGAATTATGTATGAAAAAAATGGTATATCTTTGTTTACCTTTTTGTTGGAAATGAAATAAATATGAATTGAATTGAATGTAATATTGGGGCGCCTTTTCCTTGCGTGAAGAATTCACCATGAAAATATCCAACGTCACTATTTTTTTACCAGTCCCGAGTATCTCACATAGTGTTTACAATGTTCTTTGAAGATAAAAAAAATATATATAACCGGCTTACCTATCTAGATTGTTTCCTGGAAGATCTCCAAGAAATGCCCTACTAAGCAGCATCATCTGGTCGTTGATTCGCCTAACATCCAAGGCACTGAATTAAACAAAATGCAGTATTAATGTTTAAAAATTAAATTGAATTTGACATGAACACAGAATAATGCTGAAAAGATTGGGCTCTGTAAAGTCATTATGGATGGCGTTGAACATGCCCTAGGGAAGAGCACAGTTAAAAAATATCCAAATTTTAGAAAGAAAAAGGTACGCTCTTTTGCCAAACAAGGCATCATATTCGAGAAATTCAAAGTAAGTAATGACAGTTCATTTTCAGTAACGCTTGGCCAATCCCATGACTCTTCAATACAAGTTGTCACTATCTCAGTATTGGCTGAAGTCGCGCAATGCAACTCCCAATATGTAATTAAATTTATTTCATTTATTTGCTTCGAACACACTTTGACAGAATATAAAGAATAAATCAACCCACGGCTGTATTTTACTGAGCCATGTAACATAGAAACATAAACATATCATATACACTAAACGTTAAAATAACTTTAACGGTTTCTGTGATATTGAATATAAAATAGGATACACTTCATGGAACAGAGTATGACAGCTATATGAAGTAGACCATCCAAATTATTAAGGATCATGTACAATTGAATAAGTTTGGTTTCATATAGAATTGAAGGAATTGTCTTGCTACACTAAACTCTTTATTTCAATTTTCATTTGTCAACATAAAATTTGGAATGATCCTTAAAAATCAAGAACAAAGAAACAAAAGAAAAAAGAAAAGCAATAGGATCCCGGTTAATAATTTCTGGTATAATATATAAATGGCGGGAACAGGATTCTCTGGCTCTGGGAACGGGGTTGGAAAGTGAGGGCACAAGTAGAAATAATCTGCTTTATTTTTTAACATATAACTGTCTCTCTTTGATATGGAGAAAAAAATACTTTACCTTTTTGTGTTAACAGTGTTAACTCTTCTTTGAAATTCTTGAGTGTTTTCCCAAAGTCTATCAACTGCTTTGTGAAGACATGCTTATAAGGAAGGCAGAAGAAAGGAATAGTGTAAATTATTTATGTCAGTAAGATGATGTATGTTTGATTGATTGATTGATTTTATTTCATTTCATAATAACAATTATTTGCACAATAAAGAACAAAGTTTTCGAAGTAAGTTCATAATTATGAAATGAAACCAGAACTTACTGGAAAGAATAGCTTGTTTTTGTAGGTTCCCAATACTAAATATAATATGAACATTATTTCCATAAATCATTTTAAATTGTCTTAATAATCAAAGTAAAATAGATATAATATAATAACATATTTTCATAGACCCTTTTAGAGTATTTAAATTATCGAAATATACAAAAAGAACAGAATTACACAACGGGACACAAAGGACAGGAAACTGACATAATAAGATAAGACAAGACATGACAAAACAATTCATAACAGGACAAGATAAACAAGACATGACAGGACAAGGCAAAACAAGACATGACAGGACAAAACAAGACAAAAACAAAGCTGTACACTACAGAAATCAGAAGAGAGAGAGAGAGAGAGAGAGAGAGAAATAAAGATTAATAGAATATGAAATTAGAAATGCTCAGAATTATTTTCCCACTTGACGCGGGCCTGTTGCATAAAACTTAACACTGATGGTAATTTTGCCATCAATATTAACTACAATGACATCAGCAATCAGAATCCAATCACATCAAGGGTTTCCATGGAAGTTACCATAACGGCAAAGTTACCTTTAATGGTAAGTTTCATGCAGCGGGGCCCAAAACTCAACCTTCTCCTATCATCTGAAGAATACAAAGTACCAGGGCCCTAGGAACGATTTGCTCACAGGGGGTGCTGAGATATATTAATTTCGTAAACGAAGCATAAATGATATACTTAAATATATCATACAATTTTTTTTGGCAGGGAATGCTATGCAGCCCCCGGAAAATTTCCTCCGCACCCCCGCTTCGTAGGGCCATGCAAAGTACCTAATGTGATGCCGTGGTCTTCTATAGCCCTCGATATAGTGGTATTCACCAAACCATAGTGCCACATTTCATTGACTTCCTGGACTAAGCTTAAACTGTCAAAGGGCAACACCAAGCTTTCAGAGAGGATGCGGGCCATTTCAGCGAACACTCTCCCGATCGCCTGGTGGTATTTGTATTCAGGATCGATGAAAGTCTCCATAAGGCGAACGGTCTCATATTGTGTATGGTAGAGAGAGTAGAAAAATATGGGTAGCGTGTTCTGACGGAAAAGAAGAAAGGGAAACAAATTGTTTGAAATGTTTTGGCATCTAAATTAACCGTTAAAGATAATATGACTCAACATCAGTCCAAAGTATTATGATTAAAATGTAAAAAGAAAACTGAGAGAAAGTTAAGAGAGAGAGAGTTTAACTGCATGTTAACGATTTCCCATCAAGAAAAGAACTGCCAAATTTAAGTTCAAAGAAATAAGGTACAACAGCTAACAGGAAAATAAAAACTAGTCCCGACCTAAGTGCAGAGCGATGGTAATGAATCTGATATGAATTATGCAATTTAGGCAAAGCGATATCAGTCTACCAGTTTTTCCTAACATGAAATCGCATTTTCAGGCATTTCAGCTGTAATTTAAGTCCAAATTAAACACTTTAACTATAACTTCAAAATGCCAAACACTATAAACGAAATCCGGAGAGTCTACTTGAAGTTCCTTTACATAGTCAGAATGGTACATATTTTTTTTTATTTCTACGAGCAAAAAGATGAAGGCATATTTTGTTTCACCCCCCCCCCCCCTCCCCCACCAAACGTGTTTAGCATTTTTAAGTGTTTCAGTTAAAAACAAGAATGAGGTTTGGGCCAGAAGTGTCAACGTTTGGAAACATTGTATGGAAGCACGAACTTACTCTATCATATATGTAGTAGCCACTGATACATGATATACCGAGCCTCTTCTCAAAAGCGTAGTCATCACTGCCATCCAGTAAGAGATTTACACTGTGGAAACAAACATGTTAAAGTAGCATATAGGCGTCCATTGCAATCAAGTTGGAATTATGTGTCACCTCGCCGCAATTTCTAAGTGCTCAAGGTTGTTACAATATCGAAATTGCCTCAGGTTTATCTTTTACAACCTCTCGATCTTTGTGATAGTGCAGGAAAAAAAGGGGGAGGGGAGGTCCTTCCTAGTCCTTCCCCAGATTTATGCGAGGGAAATGTAGAGAATGAATTCAAGAACCCTCTCATCCCCAGCCCCCAGACCCCCAAGGCTCCCTAAGCCACCCACATTATTCTAGATAAGCCCTCGCTATTGTGTTAATTCCACACCCTTCTTTTGAATATTTTCAAATATATTATTGTGAAACATAAAGTAAAACGTCTGCAGAATTTAAAGTCATAGAAACTGAATGCAAAATCATATTTCTCCATTGCAACACAAAATAACACAATCTCCTTCAATCTGTAAATCTGCACATCCCGAGGAAAATTAAATATATCTTTTACAAATCTAAAAAGCTAATTTAAAGGTAGGTGAAATTTCAAAAGATATCTTACTTATGATAAAGTATAAAGGGTAATATAAATTTGATGATACTTACTATGGTAAATCGGGATCGTAGCTCGGATTCCGCTCTACCATTGTGTCAAAAACGGTTTTCCGGGTATTAGATGGATCTGGGTCCGGTACCTTAAGTATGTGATATGAAATACATTATTAGAAATTAGAGTCGACGCTAGAAAGAAAGAGAGAGAGAGAGAGAGAGAGAGCGCGTATGTGTGTTTTTGTGTGTGTGTGCGTGTGTATGTGTATTGAAATTGAAATTTTGACATTTGCACTCAATTATCTTTGTGAACAGCATTTTTAAGAATTGAATTCTAATTGTTGTTATCCTTTGTCAAAAGAGAGATGAGAATAATCCCACATGTTTGTATAATAATCAATGAATTTAAATTTCGATAAAATTTGAATTTGTACTCTAAAGACCTTCACACCAAATAATTTTACCTTGTCAGAAGAACAATTCGATTTCTTCACTCCAGTGTAATAATACGTCACCTTTATTTAAACTTACTGTTGAATGTCAACTGTACCTTTTTAGTGGCTTCATAGATGACCTGACGCAGGTTGGGCGAGGATGAGGCATACAAAACATACGTATCTGAATACAAAAATTAAACAGATGAATTTTAGAGGTAAAAATATACGTCAAAGGTAAGATACGAGGCATCCCTTTTTATTTCTGACATTTTTACCTCTGTTACCTTTGACATTTTAACCTTTGAGATTTTCATTATCTGGTATTTTACTCTGGCATTCAGTTCTCAACTCTGACAGTTTAACCTCTGGCATTTTTACCCCCTCAAATGAATACTTCCGGCATTTCTACATCCAACATTTTTACCTCTCACATCACTACTTCCGGCATTTCTACCTCTGACATTCTAACCTCTGACACTTTTACCTTTCACATCATTACCCCTTGCATTTTCATCCTGTCCGGCTGACAATTAACAGCGATTTAAAGTGTGTGTATTATACAAAACATTCATGTCATAGCTTTGTTCACATGATCTTGCGTCTTCGCCCCTTGACTTCATTACATTCATGTCACCATGTGCTCATATCATTTCAATATTAAGTGAAAATGCTGGATAATGAAATGAAGAAAAATACATTTACTTTGAATTGACTCGACGATATATTTTAGCGATATTTACCTGCGACAGCTATGTCCAGGTTGATATACGCTACTGTTCTCTCGGAAAGAATGTCGCGAAACTCCTATGTAAATGAAAAGAAAGTAGTGTCATGAATGGGTCCAAAATCGTTCAATACGTTTACGTCGATGCGGACCCCATCCTTCTTCTAATAAAACGTTTCAGAGATATTATCTACGTATGGGCAGATACAAGTAATTGTACAAAACTTAAAACCCGTCGAAACGAATGCAGGATACTTGTTCCTTAAACTTATGTAATTATCATTCATTAAATACATGCAACGACGGTACATTCTATGGTACACAAGATGAAGTAACCCTTCCAAGATTTTTCATCTTTTCATCTCCGTAATGACTTTTGACAATATATCTCTATTCCGGGCGCTTCCATGCATATTGACTCACTGACATGAATCCTAAGAATGGCCTAGGCCCTGTTTCATGAAACTTGTTATCAATTACAAAGGCTACATTCCTATGCCAAATGTGCTCTCAGTCAATCAAATGCCACGATTTCATTAGCTAAAAACAGTTATTGTAACATATTAATAGATTTTTTTTTTATGAAACAGGGCCCTGGTCTTTGTATATAAAAAGTGGTTCCTATTTTTTAAATCTATCACTGGGGGCAAATATGCCCCACCCCCCTCTTCTCGCCCCTCCATGGAACACTGTGACACCTACCTCCGTCCATTCTACTGAGCCGATTATCCCGAATTCTTCAGCGCCAAAGGAGCAGAACATTATCGTGCGTCTCGGTCTCCAACCTATGATATTGAATAAATTAAAGATAAACTTGAGTTCTGGTAAATAAAAAGAAAAGAAAACGAATTCTCACAGAATGAAACGAAACTTACACTGAATGTTCAAGATTACAAATAAATGTCATATGTCAAACAATTTTGGTAGAAAATGTATACTGGCTTAGTAATGAGCATAGAAAGATAAGGAAATCAAGGTAAGTATACCCGACACCATTTGTGTAGTCCCATATAAATCTTTCTGTGTACAGTGTTTTTTACTTTACCAAGACTGGGCCAAATTTATTATGGTTTCGATGACTCCAGAACCTTGCAGTACATACCAATACTTACATGCTACATGATCAACTTTTTCTGATCCATTTCACACCTTTTCTTTCAAAATGCAATCGCATGACCAGAACTCAACTTTATCTTTAATATCAAATCCTGCCTCATCGCATCGCAACCCAAATCCGCATTGTAATTACCTTGTCAAATTGAAGCAGGCGGTATCGATTGACTCATCACATGCATAACAACATAAAGCTCTTTGCACACGATGTGTCATCTGTTTGACGTAGAACTGCGTCAGCGACATTCGTTGTGATAAGTCACGGGAGGGCGACATTTTATATATACATATCAAGTTATTAAATATTGATAATTGATGATTAATTCAAAGAGGAGTTTCTCCGCCTGTAGAAGGTACAAACGGGGGGGGGGGGGAGTTTTTTTATGCCGCTCATTTGGTTTTCTTACCTGCTCATGTATATTATAATGAGCAGTGCAAATCGAATAGAGCATGGGTCAATTGCCTTTACAGATTTGATAAGCGCAGGAAATAACGCAACCAAATTGACGCCTCGTGTTCGACAGACATTAAATATAGCGGTTGTGGTTTGTAGGTCTAACGCTTATGAACAACAAAAAAGGCCGGGCACCACAACAATGTAAGCGCTCCTCCTTTTCTTTTCATTCTAACGATTTATTGTTCACATTGTTTGCTTCGATCCCTGATTCTTATCCATTGCAGGCATCATTTCGATTGCGCTGTTGCTTGACTAAAGTTCTCTTCAGCAAAAGGGGATGCGCGACTTTTTGTAAAGTTTATCTGAATTCATGTTTTGAATAATACCACTTTCAAATGGTGCGTCACAGACCACACCAGCCGATGACGCAATACGACCGTCAGCGCATTTACCCTTCGTGTGTATTTTGCCTCTGTGACCTTTTTGCCTCTGTGGTTCAACGCTGGTAATCTCGGCCTATACCGAATTTTTATGTTTGATAGTTGATGATATCGCAGATCCATATTCTACCAATCCAGTTAACCCTGACCCCGGGTTTAAAACCACGTTTATCAAAGGAAAACCAAGACCGCAGAATAACTTCCTTTGTCAAATCCGATTTCAAACAAAGCTGAAGCCAAGCGTTGGGTTTAAATTATTGGAACAAAAATATACGGAACATACTGTCCACGACTTATTTGACTATCAAAAATATGAATATCCACAAAAGTTTTGTGTGCATGTTATCTCCCCTCCCTGCTCCTCACCCTCTCTCTTTCTGTCTCTTCCATTGTCCTGTCCCCTCTCCCTTTCTACGATGACTTTAATCATACATTAAAGTTTTTACCTTCTTTTTTCAGCATACCGAAGACCCTGGATATCTCGAGGAGAGTAGCTGTCCCGCTTGTAGGGTCGATGGACCCGAGCCCCCATGCATCCCGATGATTACCGAGGATGACGTAACGATCTGCGCGAAATATAAGACGTCATCGATGGCATAACATTTATACGATTATGATTTGAGGTGTATCATTGTACGACAGCTTAGAACTAAAATATGTCCATTGTACAAATATACTTTACTGTGTTTACTACAAAGTATCATAGGGGGCTTACGTGTAGGTTATTATTACCCTGCTAACCTGGGCGCTTAAAGATTTTTGTCCAACCGGGTACCCATTTACTTCACCTGAAAGAGAGTGGACAATGTAGATGTAAGTCTTGCCAGGACATTGGTGCCGTGGCCTGACTCGAATCGTGAACCATGTGATTCATTGTCCCTCGATGTATCCAAAGCCTGGCCTGAGGAGGATCAAAACATTTTACCTGTGATCCATATAACTTTGGTACGGACATGATTACATACTTACAACATCCATGAGGTCCCTAATTTGTGTACAGATGAGGGGGCCTCACAAAAAATAACTTATTTGAGGAAGAAAAGGGAAGTCTTTTCAGAAAGTGTCTATATTTTGTGCGTTTTGAGACTTACAATACAACCCCTCGCCCCCCCCCCCCCCTCTTGCCCACCCCTTCAAAAACACCTCTATATTATTTTGTATGAAAACACTGAAAATTCGATTACCTGGTTCTATCTCCCCTCTGATGAACCCTACGGTGTTGTACGTCGTATGTATCCCAGACACAGAGTTGACAACTAACCTCACCTTGCTGTTATGAATGTAAAATCAGACAGTAATTCAAAGATTATTATTTCCACCAATTATAAAAGATATCTGATGTAGTGCCTTTTCCTTGCAGTTACAAAGCGCTGCATGAAATTGCTGCACACGTTTGGTCCACTTAAACAATACCATTTCACTTTTTAAATAAATAGGCCAAGTGAGTCAGTGCAATTCTTCCTCTTCTAACAACATAAATGGGACTTAAGAGGTTTCCTGAACTCGTCTACGGAATAATTTAGCATATGAAATAGTTTCATCAGGATGGTTGTAATATTGATTTTAAAGTTCTTTTATTACATCCAAAAGGAAAAGGCAAAAAGAAAAGGACAATCAGTGGGGATCGAAAAATTGGCGGCTTACTTCAGTCTGCCAATTCGCGCCTGGGAAAGATGTCTGACGACCTCTAGATATCGAAACTGTTACATGTAGATTTTCCTTTTTAGTACATGTACATGTAGTAGGTAACTGGTTCCACAACTTTGCTGCAAAACTCAGCATACCCTACCACTTCCCTTTCCAACGTATTTTTAAATAGGTTAAGTTCTGTGTCAATACGTAATTTGTTAAATGTCATTTGTCGTTTATGTAAATGTTTATTATACTTCCAAGCATAAAATATAATACAAATAGACTTAATTACTTAAAATAACACAGATAATAGTACAGTGAAAAAGATATCGGAAAGACACACCAGCGAAAATCTGTGGATAGCCTAAAAGAATATGTAAAATCCACATTGGATGGTGCACCAAATAGATATGAAATTTTAAAAAATACCAACAAACATACCAAAGAAGAATATAATTATCAAGATTTTATGTTTATCAGATCTAGACATGAACATACCGTTTGCCATAAAATTGGCATCCGAACATGAAATAGATGGATACATCCTTGATGTGATTTTTTGTAATAGTTTGTTCCTTAGTTTGTCTCCCTCGATTTGTAATAATTCTGTTATAGGATGCAGTGAACCACTTGATTGGCCTACCTGAGCTCTCAGGGAGAGTCTTCACATTTGTAATTATGTTGGTGGCGCCATTGTTCACGTTTTACAACATATATAAAAAATAAAATAAATAAAGATTGACTTTAAAAAATATGGTGTCAGTTAAAGAAAACAAAGATAACCTCAGAAAATTATATGACTTACTTTCCCTGATTTGGACCTTTAAAACCCGGTCCTAGACTATAGCTTGAATTCAGACCTCCGATCCAGTAATGGGGAGGCGATTCACCACCCATGGCCCTGTTAAAATAGGAAACGAAAATAGATAAATACATGTTTAAAAGAGAACCATAGTAAAACATATATTACGGTTTTTGAATTGGCGAATGTCACAAGGCTCAGCTGGGATTGAGGAACTGCAGATTACCATACATTTACCTTTGGCAAGATATCAATGCGCACTTAACACGATCGCAACCTCTTTCGAAAGTCAATTCAGAGGAAATTTCCCTACCCTTTTTTATATTCCATAGAAACCATCTTTGGGTCACATTTAACGTCTTTGTAATGTTCTCACATTTAAAAAGATTAACTCCTGTAGGATACAAGCTGATTACAATAACCGGGGCTGTAATATTTTACCATCTCTTTGGAACTTTTGATTGTTTTTTTTCTAGGATTTTGTTCATCTGCATGTTGGAACACGCCTATATTCTCAAAATGAAACTATATATATCAGGTCGTAAATACTGTGAATTCTAGCTAACACCTATTTCCATTTGTCGTGTTTTTATTCTGAATTTAGGGCAAGTACCTATTATGTTTGATCTTAAAAGGAAATAAATACCACGTGTTAAATGGCATACCATGCGTCAAGGTATTAAGGGGCAGGGGCACTATTTGACCACAAATCCAGGTATATGAAAATGTCAATTAACAAGATTACCAAATCAGGAGAGGGTGTGCGCGTGGGTCCAATTTCCTTCATTTCACCTTCATGTGTAGACTCCCATTCTTGTTATTTCTTACGGTTTATCTTTTTCATTTGCACCAAAAAGGGGTGGGGTTGGGGGATGTGCCCCTGTGTCTCACGAGCTACGCCACTATATTGGCATATAAACGTATATTGCTTTTCTTACTGTAATAGTTTTTCGGCATCATGGAAACCGATCGGATGCACCGGTATCCGAGGCATGTCGGTCTCATTAGGCGATACCCGGAAAGCAAAGTCTGGAGCAGAGAGAGAGAGAGAGAAAAAAAAACAGAACTTGGAAAGATAAAGTTGTTGGTATATTCAGCCGGGCTCCCCCAATTAACACACACACGCGCACACTCCCATCACACACACACACGCCAGTCCGAATAGATACCCGTAGACCCTTAGGCCCTTGAGAGAAAGTATATACACTATGTTATTTATATGTTTTCTTCTTCAAATGATAAGAACGATTGGCAGGATGAGGACTCTGAATATAGAATTCCAAAAAGGAGAAAAAGTATCATATTAAGTATCATAGCAATTGTGGTAAAGCACACTTCTAAAGGTCATCTTACAAACGATGTCTCATATCTGTGTCGTCATTATTTAAATTACCCAATGAACATTAAAATGTAGTTGTAGAGAATCCCTGATAATCAAACCTCTCTAAACAGTGCTCAAAACGATGATTGGTGTTGCACATTCTAGGCGTTGATCAGTGATGGTAATCATAGGATGCAGTTCACAACCCCAGTATTACATAATTACCTTTGTATCACATGCACAGTATGCTTAAAGATAAACTTGAGTACTGGTAAAAAAGAAAATGAATTCTCACAGAATCTAACGAAACTTACACTGAATGTTCAAGATTACAAATAAATGTCATGTGCCAAACAATTTTTAAAGAAAATGTATACTGGCTGAGTAATGAGCATAGAAAGATAAGGAAATCAGGGTAGTACTAGCCCCGACACCATGTGTGTTGTCCCATATACATCTTTCTGTGTAAGTGATTGTTACTTTACCAAGACTCTGCCAAATTTATGATGATTTTGATGACTCCAGAACCTTGCATTACACACCATTACTTACATGCTATATGATCAACTTTTCTGATCCATTCCACACCTTTTCTTTCACAATGCAATCGCATTACCAGAACTCAAGTTTATCTTTAAGGTCAATGGGATAGCACGCATCCACCCGCCTTTGTGAAGATGGATCAATGCCAATCAAATTTATCCCTGTCCTAGTTTCCGAGATTTTTCCCTTTAAAATCGATTCCACAGTCGGACTTAACGGCTCCTTTTCACACCAGTTAGATACATCACCAGAAGAATCACTTCCGGGAATTGTTTCCTTCCTTATAATAACACGAAAAACTCTAACATTATGACAACAACAGTGTTTGTCTGGATGCAATTGTATGCCTTGTCTCTGTTCCTGATTCTTTTGCTTTGTTCTTAAATTTAAAGGTCAAAATACTTGTATCTGTTTCAGTTTTGTGATTGGTCGGCCTTTTTCTCCATTCTACCAGCCAACATCTCTCTCTGCAGGCACATCATCTTATAGTTTTGTGATTTCAATATGTTGTAATTTTAAATGCATTGTAACTTCCATCTATGATTTCCGTTTGTTTTGTTGCAATTTATCTGTTGTAAATGATGTATCTTCTTTATAAGGACCATGATCTAAAAACAACTTTGGTGATCATGGCTCATCCTGTTTAAATATGTTTCAATAAATACACAAATGAGATAATAAATAAATCACCCGAATAACTAACTAAATGACTAATAACTAAATAAATGTAATAAATATATAAATAACTAAATGAATATATAAATGGATAAGTAAATAAATAAATAAACAGATATATATAAATAATATGAAAATAAAGACAAATTAATAACAGCTGATAAATTAAATACTAAATTAATCAATGAAAAAGGTACGTAAATACATGAATTAAAGTTGATGAATAAATCGATAAATGAACAGAAATCGATCAATGAATTAATAAATATTCAAACAAAAACAGGTTACAAAGTACCTTTGGCGGGATAGCCGTGTGTCAGTGGATCACCGACTACACGGAGAAATGATCCTCTTTGTGTGGCGGATCCAGGGAGGAACTTCCCCTGGGGGTAAGGTAAGCCCTGCTCTGGGGGCACCGAGTAGTCGTTGGGGTCACTGTACAAGATGACGCCGATGATGCCGTAACGTTGGGCTATGGCAGCCTCAATTAAGAAACACAAACGAGTGATAAATCTTTAAATATATAGACAAAATGCTTTAACCGAAGTCTGTGGCATAGATTTAAAGCCCATCTGCACTGGTTTGGCCAGGGGGATTAGACCTCCTTGCAAGGTCACTGACAGGTGGTTATCTCATCAAATCAGCTCTCAATTAACATAAGAAAAAGACGATCATGGGGACCCACAGGCACCGATTAGGCATTGTTTGATATATAGAGGGCGCAAGTAGGTATAAGTAGTGCAGTAGGGCTTAAAGAGAAGAGTTTTATGGTACCAATCCTGCATTAGGCTGCATACATTCCGCAAATTGCGAATCTCTGAAGGTAGAATTAAGAACCCGGTTTATTTTATATGCCTCTACACAAAATATATGTCAGAAGAAATGAGGGATCTAGGAATCTAATGTCAGTTTGAGGGCAAAAGTAGGGGTCATTCCTCAAAAATAGGAGTGGTTGTCAGCTTTGTAAAAGAAATACAGTAATACGTATCAGGAGACGGCATCCCCAGTTTCCACTTTGAGAGTGCCTGAACTCTCTGAAAATGCAAAGGTAATCATCAATATGATCAATGGGTAGGCCTAATAAGAATTAGTAGGCCTCTTCTTACCAACAAATACACTGACGTAATGTTTGTATTAAAGTCTACATTATTTCAGACATTACCTGACAATAAAGCTTAATAAAACAATGAGATGTGATATTTACCGGGGATTGAGTTTGCCTGATATAAATTTGTTAAAAATTAACATTATGTGAATAAGACAACGTTACGAATCATTATTTTGAGCAACATTGAAAGTTGGAATTTGACTTTATATTTCAGTCCTCAAAATGACGCTCCAATTCTTACCATGGTGTAACGAAACGACCCTCCCTGGCGGCAAATTGCTATCTTCCCTGTAAAATTCATGGTTGGGTCAAGCTCATCCAGTATCAATTCATAGTCCTCTTCCGACCCGTAATTGACGTACACTAGGTCACCCTAAAAATAATATATGAAAGAAAAAAACATTTAAAGAAAAGCATATTCATCGATAAAAAATAATGTACGCTTATGATTGTACAGAGTACCGGTACTTCGTATTATATTTACAAATTCGACTTTAACAATATTCGGTCAAACAATTATAATTCTACAGGTTCATGTTTACTTGAAGTATTTGAAGAACAAACTCATATTTCTTATACGTTCTGTTTGCCAAAGAGAGATGCATATATTCACAGTTGAATATGTTACTGTTAGATAAGTTGAATATGTCTACGTGGCTGCATGCTAAAAACAGCAATAGAACCTAAGCTGGTGACATTATACATAAATAGACATTTTCACAATCGAAATGGATTATTGTAACAGAGTATTATTTAAAATAAGTATTTGCCTGTAAGTAAGCTGACACAGAGGAAGGGGACTAGCCATGGCTTAGCGTGAGTCTTTACATTGACGGGGCAGTGGGAACGATGGTGTATGTGCAGGCGCGGATCCAGGATTTCTTAGGGGGGGGGGGGCCCACTTTTTTTTTTGTCCGAAAAAAATCGTAACGACTCAGCCAGCCGCTAAATAAGCGGGGGAGGGGGGGGGGGGGGGGGGGGGGGGGAGGGGGAAGAGGACACTTTTTTTTTTTTGGTCTCGAAATTTGAACATTTGACATTTTATTTCGTATGGGGGGGAGGTGAGGTCACCTTTTTTAGGTCAGCCATTGGCATATTTTTTTTTTTTTTTTTTTAAATTTAAAAAAAAAAATTAAACAAAAAAAAAATCACAGAAAAGGGGTGGGGGGGGGGGGTTGCTCCAAAATACACACATAAACAACCGCAGGGGGAGGGTCAACCCCCTAACCCCCTCCCCTTCTGTACGTGCCTACTCGTCTGCAAATAGTTTTTCCCCTCCCGCGCGAAGCGCGGAAGCTTTTACGTTTCATTAAATCATTCGAAAAAGAAGACGATTCGTTGTACAGTTTTTTACTCTTAATCCTCGTCTTAATTCACCCCCCTCTCCCGCGCAAAGCTCGGAAGCTTTTACGTTTCATTAAATCATTAGAGAAAGAAGACGATTCATTGTACCGTTCTCGACTCTTAATCCTCATCTGAATTCATTTTTCTCCTCCTCCCTTCCGCGCGAAGCGCGGAAGCTTTTACGTTTCATTAAATCATTAGCGAAATAAGACGATTGGTTGTACCGTTATGACTTTTAATCCTTGTCTAAATTCGGTTTCCCCCCTCCCACGCGAAGCGCGGAAGCTTTTACGTTTCATTAAATCATTAAAGAAAGAAGATGATTCGTTGTACCGTTCTCGACTCTTAATCCTTGTCTAAATTCAGTTTTCCCCCCGCTTCGACGTTTCATTAAATTTTTAGAGAATGAAGACGATTCGTTGTTCCGCTCTCGAAAATAATTTAGTTTCCCCCACCCGCGCGAAGCGCGGAAGCTTTTACTTTTCATTAAATCATTAGAGAAAGAGGAAGATTCGTCGTACCGTTCTCGACTCTTAATCCTTGTCTAAATCAATTCCCCCCCCCCTTACGCGCGAAGCGCGGAAGCTTCGACGTTTCATTAAATTATTATAGAAAGAAGACGATTCGTTGTACCGTTCTCGACTCTTAATCCTTGTCTGAATTTCAAATGCAGTATGTTCTTTGTCTATTCCCTTTTCTTCCTACGTCCTCTTCCTTTACACTCCTCTCTTTTTTGGCCCACCGCCCCCCTCAACATATGTTGATACCTTGTCCGCCCCGGAAGCTCAGGGGTTTAAGGTTTTAATTTACGGTCAGATGAGCATTTAGCGCCCTAGACGGGGTCCAGTGGGCAGAGCCCCGGAAGTTCAGGAGTTTAGGGAAGTTCAGGAGTTTAGGCATTTTCTCTTTAATATACTTTTTCCAAAGAAAGTGTGGGGGGGGGGGGGGGGCTCGAGGATCCCGATCCCCGCCGTTCCGCTGGCCCTGATATGTAGGCATCTCAAGAAGCATTTTCTTGCCTGGCTGTAAATTTAGGAATTTGTCATTTTCCAACATGGAGTGAGGAAAATTATCTCATTTCAGCATTATTTGTTAACCACCGTTATTGAATTATAAATAAACCACGTTTGAATTCTATTTCTCCAAACCCAACCCCCCCCCCTCCCCTATCAGTACGCCAGTGCTCCCCCCTCCGATCTACACCTTGTTGGCGGGAAAATTGCAACTGATATCCCTTACCTTTCTTCATTCTCTTTTTTTTCCTTTCCCTTTCTCTCCTCTTTCACTTTCCCTTCCCTTCCTTATCTCTCTTTTAGGTTTGCTGGGGGGAGGTGGGGGAGGGGCACGGTCATTTTGGTCCCCAACCCGCTCCACACATTGTTGGCGGGATTAACCGCAACTGATCTCCGCTTCTTTTCTCCCTTTTCTTTTTTTCTTCCTCTTTTTGTTCCCTTTTAGCTCTCGTCTTTTCCTTTTCCTTCCTTCTCTCTTTTTTTAGCGGGGACGGGGGGGGGGGGGGGGGAGGCTAGGGTCTTTCCCCCCCCCCTCGATTGTTGGCGGGAAAATTGCAACTGATATCCCCCTTCTTTTCTTTTCTTCTTCCTATTTTGTCCTTCCCTTTATCTCCTCTTTATCTTTTTTCTTTCCCTTTCCTTCCTTCTCTTTTATTTTTTTATTGGGGGGGGGGGGGGGGAGGGGGAGGCAAGTCCCCCCCCGATCACCTTCTTCCCTCTTTTCTTTTCTTCTTCCTCTTCTTTTTTCCCTTTCTCTCCTCTTTCCCTTCTTTTCCTTCTCTCTCTCTCCTTTTTTTTTTTTTTTTTTTTTTTTTGCGGGGGGGGGGGGGGGGGGGCCAAGGCACGCTCGGCCCCCCCTGGATCCGCGCCTGTGTATGTGTGTGTTTGGAGGGGGGACCGGTCTTTCTCAGAAAATCAAATGCCGATGTGCATTGTTCCTGACATGACTGATTACGGGAGGGGGGGGGGCGGGAGTTGGACAAGGCATCTTCTTTTCTTCTCCGAGGCTATTCCCCTCTTTTCTGGCCCTCTCTTTCTTTTTCTTTTTCGCCACATAATTTTTTGTTTGGAGGGAGGAGGGGGCAGCACGCCCCCCGTACCCCCTGTAGCTACACTAAATATAAACTTTCGCCATTGAAATGGCGTACTATCTTATTTGCCTGTTCGAGACCTCTGAGAGCAACTATTACACTCTGATGAGAGACAGAAGGGCGTTAAGACGATCTTAAGTATTGTTAGTTAACATCCCTATGAATATCAGCAGAAGATAAGCTTGTATTAAGTGGGCTTCAACGGACTGGAGATGTGAACTGGTCTACTGGTAATGTCTGCGGTACGTTGAGCTCCATGTCTTCACCTACACACTGCCTCAGGCTGACAGTCACGTCTGTCAGTGGGTGAAGTTAAAGGTCAGTCCCCAGTCGTTAATAATCATACCTGATTGATATTTGTTTTGAATATTATTTATTGTGAACCCATTCTACAAATTTATAGAAAACTAAATTAAGTTTTATAGATAATACAAAAACAAGCTCATGCATTTCGAATATGACAAATAATGACACAATGAAAACAAAACTACATAAAAATACCTCAAACTCACTCTCACCTTCAAACTTTTGTTCATATTTTGTTTTGTTCTTCACAGTTTATATATATATCTCAAACAACAATTTAATGACGAAAAAACAAAAACAGAAACAAATATACATCTGTAAAACTCCAATTACACGCACATATACACACACGCACACACGGTCCACCTATCCAAGGGATTAGGGAACATGTCTATCGAACTCAATGACAAGGCAGTCTGTGCAGGAATCACTCACCACTACATCACCTGTCGCCGAGTAAGCACTGTATGGGGGAGGGATACCAGACTGTAGCAACTCATCCTCATCGTAGGGATCTTCTCTCAGAGCTGACGTATAGATGACCTCTCCAGAGCTGGGGTTTACGATCTGTACCTGCTTAGCAAAATACAACAAATATATATATATATACTGTTTATATATCTAAAATGTTAACAGATAATGATGAGCAAGCTAGTCCAAGGTATTTAACTTTTACTTTGTACTTATTTTACGTTTAATTCAATTTTATATTTTATAAACATGATATACCAAACCCTAGTCTACCTTGTTGGCCTTCTCCTCATCATCAGGGGGTGGAGGATGCTGCAGATAGACCTCGTATGGGACCAGTCTAACCGAGTCTAGGCCTTGGTCTAACCATGCCTTTTGGATATCTTCTGCTCCTTCTCTATCTGCAGCCGTTCCAGCGAGATGCGGTTTCCTGGCATAATATCTTGTTGTGCGAAAAAAGGGGGATATAGAATGTTAAAGAAAACCCCGATTAGAGTCATAGAGAGTTAGAATTTTCAAACTGTTTGATTCATGATCATTATCATGAACTGAATTGAAATGTATGTATACACTACTATAGTTAGGAGAAGAATTGACTGATAAATGAAATTAAACAAGATAATCACTGTAACAGGAAACTACAACAAAAGAGAATGACTGGAAGTCTTGACAAAAAAGTGCTGAGTAAATTGCTTACAAAAGCTATTTTCAATTAAGGTGTAAACAAAACAGTACAGTCCGAGGAATGTAACGTTCGCGCAATCGGTGGCATCTAAGAATAGGGGGAAATATGCAGCTCGGTGCTGTTGATCTTCGATGTGCAATAAATTAGAAGAAAGAAGGAAAAGGAGGAGGAGGAGGAGAAGAAGAAAAAGAATAGGAAGAAGAAGGAGGAGAATAGAAGATAAAGATGAAGAAGAAAAAGAAGAAAGAGGAGGAGAATAAAAAAAAAGAAGAGAAGGAGGGGGAGGAGGAGGAGAAAAAGAAGAAGAAGAAAAAATTAAAATTTTGAATGTTAATTACTCAAAAAGTTAAAAGTTTTACCAAATTTTACACAATGAAGTTTAAGGATGTCAAATCTATTGGAGTTATCGTGATGAAATTTTCGTCAACTGATAATTTCACTGTACACCCTTCTGGATCTTAGAATACCCAGGGACATACCCCTGGTAAACCATATCATGTTTATACCTATATTTACATTACGGTATATAACACCAATATTTGAATCTTGAATAATGCTCTGAAACTTTTTTAACATTTTCACTTTTGACATACCAAAGTAAAAAAGCTGTGTGTATTCAGGTACCAGTAGTTAATTCAGAACACAATTTTGCCACTGTGTATCGGTTCCTTCGAATAAAAAAAAAACAAGTTGCCCCCCAAATATAACAAGCAAACAAACGAATATGATGCAACTATTTAAGATAAATGCTTAAAACAAAATGTGTTCTTTTAAACATATTTTTTACTTTCAATATTGTTCGTAATCCAACACTACATCAACTACCAAGTGTAAAGTACACAGGATAAAGGACACTTCCGCAGCGGCTTCAAAAGTTCAGTAGAGCTTTGAACTCGAGAAGGCTTAGTAATGTGAAACGAAACCTGCGGTTTGAAATGCGATACGCCTCAAGCTCTACCATTGGTATACGATACCAAATGATTTATACCATAATGCGTAAAGACAAACGTGGTTTTGGCACATGTATTATAAATAATATATCAATTCCGGATTGTTGAATGTACAGTTAAATGCGGATGGGAGGGAATACGGGAAACCGAGCTATGATGAAATATTGGGAATAAAATCCCATATTCTTTTGATTAGAAAGAAAGTGATGAGATAATTAAAAGCGAAACGTGTAGAAAATAAGATTATTTCTTAGGAGAACAAAAAAAGCTATAAAAAAACAGAAATAGAAATGGAATACGTTCAGATATTTTCTGGCTGAAATGTTTTAAAGGATCAGCATATTAAAGATAAAGCCTCTTGCTAACCACGAGAAGTTAAAAAATGGAAACGGTTATTATATTCTACAATATATCAGACATACGAAAACGTCTCTCGAGGGACCTACCATGATAATAAGATAAAGTTTATGAATGGCCCTAATTTAACAAAAATGTCATATCATAACTCCTCATAAGGGTAAATATAATACACTGATAAAGCTATGTAATAAGATACGTGTATAAAATAAATACGATATCTTGATGATGGGGTTACATATTACTTTAAAAGGGAAATATCTTGTCCTGATAGTAAGATGATTATAACAAATTAAAGATGTACATACATTAACCTCATATTTAGGTAAAGCACGTACTCTCAACTTTTTCCTATTTCACTATTCTAATCATGGTCCACACTAACAACTTTCATTTTATCGTAATTACATGTACTATAAGATATTGCACATTATAAAACCCAGCACACCTACCTCAGGTTCTCCCGTATTCTTTCTCTGCTAATCTCGTTCATGATCCTATCATCGATATCTTCGTCGGCAGTTCTTGTCTCGGGGTTCGAGTCCCTGCTGCGACTGAAGTAGCCGATGAGTACTCCGACCCCCACACCAACAGCCAGGGCACAGATGCCAACTAGCAGCAGCAAAGTGCGCGACTTCATATTTTGAAATCCTTGTGGAATGTTTCGATTTCCTTAAATGTTATTAAATAATTAGAACGCTGTCATCTCCCTGATTCAATTGGCCTCCTGCCGAGTATTTGTGTAATGCTGAACTGGAATATAATACTGTAGTCAATAAGTTGTAATGACTATGTGTAGACAAAGGGGGCGATTTTTGTCGACAGAGTGCCGTACGTCCCTTTTAGTCTCCTCTCCCTTTATTTTTTCCTCTCTCTGTCATTCACACCCTCTCTCTGTACCTCTCTCGGTATCTCTCTCTAAATCTCCCACTCTCGCTTTCTTTTGTACTCGTTCATCACCCCTCTCTCTCTCTCTTTCCCAAATACAAAACGCACACACACAAGCACACACACAAACACTCACACACAACCGCTCATCCCCTCCTACCTTATTTTCCTTTTATCCTTCTCCCCATGTTCTTCTCTATCTATCTTCCTCTCTGTCTCATCTATTTTCCTTTCTGCCTGGTGATCCGGGCCATAATGTCATCCTCTGCCAGTGCCCTTTTAAACTATGCACCCCCTCAATGTTTGTGTGATACAACATTTCTTTCGCGTCCTAATGCAGGGATGGGTTGATATTTCACCTGCCTGGCTGATAAAGCCTCGTTTCTACCTGACCGGCTAAACAGCCTCAGAAGACCAACTCAGCAAAATAAAAATAAATTTTAATCATTATTAAAAACATGAGAAAGTACGCATTGGGCCTTCGTTTTTCTCGGTTCCCTGTCATTCCCGTCCCCTGTGGTGGAGGCACCGTGGTATAGTGGGGAATTTACTTCACACTCCATTCAAGAGTTGTGGGTTCGAATCCCAGTGTGACACTTACGGCATACAGTTAATCCGCATTTGCCACTCTCCATCCAGGTCGAATGGGTAACTGGTAAATGCTAGGGTAATAATAAATGTTGCGCCCTTGAGAAGCATCATAATTATTACTGTTTATATTATTATTACTACTATTATCATTAATAAGTTCTTAATATTATATCATTATTATCATCATTATAATCATTACCATTATTATAATCTTTATCATTATTATAATCATTATCATTACCTTAATGCATTAATTGTTTAGTATTATCATTATTAACATTGTTATTATTATTGGAAGTAGTAGCAGCATCAGCAGCAGCAGCAGTAGTAGTAGTAGTAGTAGTAGTAGTAGTAGTAGTAGTAGTAGTAGTAGTATTTACTTGTAAAATGTTTTTTACACCGTGACCATTTTTTTAAGAGCCGGTTTACCGCCACATTTGTGAAGGAGGTCTGACTTAACCTTTGCACAACACATGGCGATGAAAGCTCTTAAAGATTAAGCTGAGTTCTGTTCACCCATGGGATAGTAACAAAAAACTGTCTCGAAGCGTGATTGAAAGTTCGTTTTTAGAATTTGTGTAGACTGTGTGGTTTAGGAATCATCATATTGATCAGAAATTAACCCAGTCTTGAAGGAAAACTCAACTCAAGGCACAGATAAATTGGTACATGGGACTACACACATACGCCAACATTTCAGCTATATCTCATATAAAGAGGACATATGAGGAGCACTCCTTTTCAGGGGACATTTCCATTATTATATTTTTTTTCAAACTTATATAAAGAGAATGATGAGGCTCACACATTATTTTCTCCTCTATCAAAACTCATCCTTCTCTTTAAACCCTTCATGGGGTATCAGGATACTCGACATTCCATGGTATTGGTTGAGGGGTGTAGCGATGGGACAGGAGAGGGGAGATGACATAAAAACATAACTATTCATCTATAGATAGAGAAAGGGAACGAGGAGGTAGAGATTTGGATAGATTATAAAGAGAGAAAGAGAGAGAGACGTGCGTGATTTGTGTGTGTATGTGTGCGCGCGTGCGTTCGTGAGCGTGTGCATGTGTCTGTGTGCGTGCGTGATAGAGTGAGAGAGAGAGAGAGAGAGCGTGTGTATGGGTGTGTATGTGTGTGTTTGTGTGCGTGATAGAGCGAGAGAGATAGAGAGAAATAGAGAGGGAGAGCGAGGGGTGAAAAAAGAAAAATATGTGTGAAATTAGGTAAGGTTATATTATAAGGTTATTCTTGTATTCAACTTTGGTGGCATGCCTCATTTGACCTGTGACATCCTCCCTGTTTTCTTCTTCGTTTTGGTAAGCAAGCCTAATTTCTAAGCTTGTTTTAAGTTTGATGTTTTATCAAGATGCCTATTGTGATTGTAATAGAGGGTCAGTATAAGTGTAGGGAAAATGATAACGTAAAGGAATTGTGATATTTGTGTAGAGAAATCGCTATTTTGAAGTGATAAGTATTTGTTGTGTAATGCCCATTCTGTTTACGGTTAGTTCATGATTAGACTTCACGCATTGTAGGAGTGCCCAAAGGGTGTGTCTAATTTGTACGGCTGTGTGTACACGCATGTAGTCGGATCTATGAAGCCGTAAAACGGCCTGTTGGAAAGTGGCGCCCTGTTCTATTGTAGCGCCTCCTGGCGCTACAATAGTAGCGCAAGAGTAGTAGTTATTTTAGGGATGAAGATTATCTTTGAGATTGAGATTAAGATCAGAATTTAGGTTCATGTTAAAGTTGTGATACAGCTTACAAACGGAATGACGGGATGCTTATATAGGAAAGACGATGTGCAATTTCACTGGCTTTGGTTATGAGAGAGTTGGATAGAATTTAAGTTCTTTATAAATTACACAGTGCTGCTTTTTAGAGGGCGAGGATTTTTTTAAATTTATGATCTTATGTATGTTTAATTACCATTAAAAAAATTTATGTTCGGCGCATTCTTCTTCATTCAGAGTAGCTGCAGGTGTTGTATGATTTTGTGGTCAAGCATTGTCGATTCAATAGTCTAACATATTCATATTAATTTTATGGATGTTTCTTTTCTGGGGCCCTAGTAACGAGTAATTCCATTACATGTTATTGATGAATGAACCACAATACTTGGAATCCATTCTGCATACGTTATTTGTTGCTTTGTCGGGTAGGCCTCGACCAAGCATGCAGTTTGTCAACAACAACCTTTGTTTAGAAATTTTATGGGTTTTATCGGTTTATTCATAGAGCCATTTTCGTGTAATCTAATCGATTATAATAATCCTAGGCTCCATTCTAAACTAGATTGCATTTCTAAAATAAATTACACATACACAAACACACATACACACATATTCAACATGTTGTGACACATAAAGTAGGAATCCGTGCCAGAATCAATAGACACTAAGAGTGCTTTCCAGAGATTTTATAGCCCTTCTGTCTCCAAACAGATTTTGCTCAATCAATAATATGAAAACAAATCCGATTGCTGCCATCTACCGGTGTAAACTAAGGAATGCAAGTACATCAATGTTTCTGTTTACGCTGTTTCCTGCTACATCGTGTTTAGTAAACTCATATTGATTATGAATTAAGACATATTACAAAAAAATTACGATTGCGTTTCCGTTATTTTCAAACTCTGGAAAAAAATCCAAAGAGAAACGGATCAGTTTATAAATCATTATATCCAGCAACAAGCTGAAACACGCTTTTGGTCTGTATCACTAAATTATATTGGTTGCATATACTGAACGGTAGAGTCTCCTGGAAATTGCTAGTCCACCCCCCCCCCCCAAAAAAAAGTATCCCTTACCTTGCTGTATGGTTTGATTAAATAGCAAACCATACTGTTATAGGTGGTGATGGTGGTTGTGATAGTGATAATGATGGTAGTGGTGGTGGTGATGGTGGTGGCATATACAGTGCGTCCCAGAAAAAACGAAACCGAGAAGTATCGATGTATTATCATAACTTAATCACAACCATAATTAATGAATGATACATATTTGGAAAGCTTAGAGTCTCCTCTTTCAGTTGATGCTACTCAGATGATGCATATTTCACGCATGAGTGATTAAAAGCAATTTGAAGGAGGGAAACCAAAAAGACATTTGGCGGGCGGTATCTGAATTTCGAAGAAAAATTCACATTTCTAGAAAGTTAAGTTTCTGCCCTTTCATATGACACCTCAACCAGGAAAAATGAGCTAGGAATAACAAAGTTCTGTTTGTTTAAAGTAGCCCTTACATTTTCATAATTTTAACAAACGAATTCGTTTTCACTGGGTGCCTGCCGTAGCAAAAAGCAGATTTGACAAAAGACTTAACTCCGTTTCGTTGACAATCAGCCATGCATGAAGACTCTCGTCTACGGCTGATTGTCAACGAAACGGAGTTAAGTCTTTTGTTAATTTCGTTTATTGATACGGCAGGCAGCCAGTGAAAACGAATTCGTTTAATTAAAATTATGGAAATGCAAGCACTACTTTAAACAAACAGAACTTTGTCATTCCTCGCTCATTTTTCCTGATTGAGGTGTCATATGAAAGGGCAGAAACTCAACTTTCTAGAAATGTAAGTTTTTCTTCGAAATTCAGATATCGCCCGCCAAATGTCTTTTTGGTTTCCTTCCTTCAAATTGCTTTTAATCACTCATGCGTGAAATATGCATCATATGAGTAGCATCACATGAAAGAGGAGACTCTAAGCTTTCCAAATATGTATCATTCATTAATTATGGTTGTGATTAAGTTATGATAGAACATCGATACTTCTCGGTTTCGTTTTTTCTGGGACGCACTGTATATATATATATATATATATGTGTGTGTGTTTGTGTGTTAGCGTGTGTGTGTGTGTGTGTTTGTGTGGAGGGGGAGCTGCATGCAGAACCGCTCCATGAATAAAAGGCGCTTGCCTATACTTACAAGTATGTTTCTTTTTCATGGGGGGGGGGGGGGAGGAGTAGAATCCATTTGAGTACTATACTTTTGATTACATCTCCACTGTTTAAGATCAAGTGATACAAAATTAATGTCATCACTCGTAGATACGAATATAGTCAATTTGTCACCATTCAGATTTTCTCATGTTGTTTTACATTTTTCCAGCAGCCATAAAATCGGAAATTTATTTCTTATTCGAGTACCCTTAAGCTGTTGAAGATGTTGGCATGTTTAATTTGTGATGACCCTTATAAATCTGGTTTTGATATGTCATTTATCATGCCTTTATAACAGAATATGCGAACTTAGGTTGATCCTATTCAAAGCGAACCACAAATATTCATATAGATTCTCTTTTTTTAGCTTCAACTCGAACTAATAGCCATAGCACCCAATCCTTTGATATTTCTTTACGATGTGTTTTTTTTTTAACCAACTTTAAACAAACAATATATTTACGTATGCATGCATATGAAATTCATATAATTTATCTATGTCATCAGTAGTTTTACTATTCCGTTATTACTTATATGATATATGGTTTTGTTCTTATGATGACTATGTCTTTTTATTGTATATGCACGACGCAATTTTGAACAAGCAAAGAGCTGAACTGGGCTTTTACCGTGAATAAATAAGTGAATCAAATCAAGTCAATCAAAAAGGACACGTGAGACTTTGATGATTATTATGACTATAATTGAAGTTAGGATTTCAGTTTTTAGATCTTAGAAACAAATAAGTGCATAAAAGCAATAAATTGCGTGTTTAATATTTTTAAGTACACATAATGTTGATAAAATGCTGATTAAAATATAAAGGATTGGGACTGAAGATTGAATAGGGGTGATGTGTTCCTTTCCCGTAGTGATGGTTTATCATCTATTCTTTCGAAAATATTTGTTTAATCAACCTGATAGTTTTAAGAAATGATTAGGTAATTGATATTGCTTGTTGTAAAACATCATGAAGAGGTTCTTTGTGCTATTTTCTTCAGATAACCAAGTAAACATAAAATTAAACATAAACATAAAATTTGCCGTGTCAGGTAGGACCTGGTTAATTATTTATAGATTGCAGTTTATCTAGATCAAAGTTTTGTTTGTCAACGATATGAATGAAATAAAAAAATTATAAACGCGATGGCGTCATATTATGGATAACAGTAAACACATTACCCCACATATGATAAGATTGATGGTTATGTAAATAACTATAAAATGGTTTTATGCGTGGTATGATAAAACCCGAAGAAAATATCATAGATTTTGCTAGTAACAAGCATTTCCTTTCCTTTTCTTTGAGTTGATATTAAAGGTATTATACAGTTTGGTAATATTTCAACAAGATTGGATTATGAAATTTTTAATTGTGAAACCTAGTGTTAGAAAAAGCAACTTTGAAGAAGAAAAAAAAATGGGCTCTAAATCGTTAAGGATTTCGAGAAATAAAAATATAAAATTTACCAAAACTTTGTAATACCTTTAACACATTTTATTTTCATCTGCCTAATAGTAAATTTAAAGATTGAGCAATCGTTTTTTGGAATGCGATAATACACACATTAAATGGCTTTTGATTCAAATTAATTGCTTCATCCCAAACTTGGGAAACGTGGATTTTGAAAATACTCTTGCAAAAGCCAACTGCCCAGTCATCCGTTGAAGCAAAATTATGAATATTGTATCATTTGACAGACTGAGTGTATTAGTTACCCTTTACCATGAAATATGATTCAAGGTCGATAAGCTTATGTATTTGTTTTGTTATTATAAGCTACCAAGTTTAGTACACTTTTGGATACGGACTGTATAAGATTAATCATAAATCATCTGGATCTTTTGAATTTGTCATGTCTTATATTATTTCAAGATGAGATAGATTGGACAAAATAAAGAGTTTCTTGAAGGCCACAAGGTCACTCTTCAGGTACTCATAACACATTCAAAGGGATATGGCGAAGATGCCTTCTCACCTATTACTCCTCGTTTGTGGAACTCACTCACATTCTCTCTTCGTGAACATTGTAGAACACTTCAAATCATGCCTCAAAACCTAATTATTTCAGCAAATGTGAAAATAATAACTTCACTGAACAGAAATATGGCGCCATATAAATATTAAGAATCATCATCATCAATCAAGCCTACGTGATGTTTTGTTTGTTTCAGGTCTCAATCACACTCAATCTCCTCTTCATCTTTTCCTGTATTTTATATATCTTTTTCCTATTTATCAACAGAGTCTGATGTCACGTAGTAGGCCTATTGTATTGCAACAAACACTCACCCTTCTCTGCTCTTGACAGACTACATGCTTCCATTCTCATCTGTATTATATGCATTAGCTAAAATAAAGATGCAAAACAATGATATATTGCGTGCTGTTTGATGATTTATTATGCGATAACTACTAGTTTCTAATATAATCTTGTTGGCAAATTGGTAACATTTCTTATGATATACGTAAAATGTGTAATGTTTAGTAAAAACGGCTCGAAAGACTCGGGCCGACTTGACACTTTACCCCGCTTCTTGCACTACAAGTCGTGCCATACGTAGTCGCGGCCCGGTACAGTACACAGTACAGTTCATTACATCACGGGCACGCCATGGCAGCATTATTAAAGACCATATCCCAACTGAAAAATTAAATTGATGAATTATATATCAACGGAAAGCTTATAAGCCATAGATTACAATAACGTCAAATATATGCCATTTTAGTGTCTGTCAGAGGAGTATCAGCTGTCTGAAAACTCAAAATCTAAAGCTTTAAAATCGGAGGTTGTCGACCTAAAAACTTGCTAGCGGCTTGATGACATCATCTTATGTGGAGTACGCATATTCACAATGACTTTACATTGATTAAGCACGGCTCATCGCCTCAGCTATAAAGATGAGCCCTGAGCCGATCGGATCCACATGTGAAGTGTTCAATTCCCTTGAGCACCCGTCTTTCAACAAGTATTTACTTAAATTTTGAGAGCAAATGTGAAAAAATGCACCTTCTAAAATTACTTTCCCTTAAACGCCTGTACAAAAGCTGGTAAACAAATCTGTTTTTCTCTGAAGTTACAAAAATACATTTAGCTCCTTTTGGAATTAAACTGTTCATGTTATGTCGTCACTGTAACTTCAGCAAATTTGACCCCCGTCTGTTAACCAGTAATTTGGAGGGGTGTGGAAAATGAGGTTTTAATTTGGTTTTGTGCAATAATGAAAGGGTAAATACTCCTTATTTCTTTATAATTTGTATTATCGTCATGTTTGTATTATAATCGGTTAAGTATAGTTCATAAATTGCTCACGAAACTATCCCCAAATATCATTTCATAACAGATTTTGGACAATTCCAAAGTCATGGCACGCCCTTTTTTAATCTACCGCGCAACCCCACAAACACTTCACGTGTACCGCAGTGGCATGATTGACGTACCCTAGTGTAAACTATTTTGCGTGCAAACGTCAGCATACAAGCTGGTCAGGATGGTTTTCCTGTACCTCAAAAGACATTAACAGTAGGTGTTCTATACGATATACGCATTTCTTTCTTTTTTCTTTTTACAGAAGTGTCTTGTTTAAAATAACTAAGATGAACTCAAAACCCAATATTTATTTAAACTTCATCAACATGTTGCTATTCGATCTTATGAGAATTCGCATTAAATCCAATGTCTTCTTTCCATAGTAATTAAATTCAGTTTTGCTTATTATTTACAACACAGTATCTACCAATTTAAGATGACAAGAACAATATCATATTTGTGAAGTATAGCCCATTTCCGTGATATTTTACACAGTTCCAATTATTGTTTCATGGGTCTTATTAACAGTGACTTGTATAATGAACAGAAAACAGATGGAAATCCTACAAGACTTTAACAAATCGGTTAATATGTACCGTACAGTTTATATACATTTCCAACAAACAGGATACCTGAAACTTAGCTTATTTCTTATATTTAAAAGTCTTACACGTGGACAGGAACACGCATGTATTTACAAGACTGATGAGATTATAAGTTGAAGAACATATATCCCGAAACCTCGAAACAAATTCGATGCGTTAGTGCACTTTGGTATTGTATTAATCCCCATTACCAAGTTCTTCGGAGAGGACTTAAAGCCGTCGGTCCCTGGTTGGTTACCTACAAGCATATACACATGCTTTCTTCATGTTAAACAAATAAAACAACTACAAATTCTACAACCAAAATATTCTACAAATTCTATTTTGACAATATCTTCAACACACATTAATCGTTTTAGAACATATTAAGTATTTTTTATCTGAATAGTAAGATACAGTAGCAAACTTATATGGAGATTACATCATATACATGTACAATAATCCAACTCAAGAGAATAGGCCCTATACATACATTCTAGATTTGTTTCCTTTCTATTGTCCATATATAACAATAACACAGAAATCTGTTTCCCTTCGGTTTTACATACAATAAAAACAAAAGGTAGGCATAAACATGACATTGTATGGTGAGAGCGACATACCAAGAATGAATCAACACCATTTAGCTCTCAGCACGCGTACAGTAAAATACGAGAACATTAGTCTGAGTCACAGCATGAATGCATTCACATTTAAAGGACAAAGTGATGAAATTAACAAGATTGGAACTTCCTCCGAGCAAACACAGAAGGATAGAGATGGAGAGAGAGGGCAGATACAGTTAGAACAAGTGAAAGATAGAAAGAGGAACAGAGGGACATGAAGCAAAAAGAAAGAAAGAGAGGGAGATGGTGTTGGGGTAGAAAAGAATCAGGAGCTACAAGGACACATAATGTTCCTACTCGATAAGGTTTGCCAGATGGAGCGGTCTGCAAAATAATAATAAGACTTTTAAATCACAGCTATCCGGTATATGCCTACTCTCATTTAATTCAGATGTCAATAATTTCAGATGGAACGGGAACAACAGTCTGAAGAACGTGTTGGAAAATGGTTTAACGTAAGAATTATTAACATTTATTTTTACATGAAAGTGAACACTTTACTATTACATAATTTAATGTGCAAATAAGATCTTCAAATGAGTGGAATTCTATATTTGTCTTCATCAATAACCAAAAAAACATACATTTACAGCTTATTAAATATATCCCTTTTTTTTCTTAGAAATCGGGATGATGGATTCCCCACCCCTCCTTTTTTTTATATAGTAATGTGATAAGCACTTCTCTTATTTTAATTCGTTTGATATATTGCAAATTGTGCTTATTAGAAGGCAGAAGTCTTTTTGTATTCCTCTTTTTACAGTCGGCTACTATCTTGTGCACCGGAACCTGGAAGTGCTGGAGGAGGAAATTCTGTTTCGTTCAAATCGTTCTGCCTAGGTAATCTGTTAAGAGACGCTGATCTCGGGAACATGTGCATTCTAATGATTCCTGCATTATCGTAGACATGTTCAGTTGAAGTACAAGTGATATTACCTACATCTTCCTGAAGTTCGGAAGGCATTTGCTCACTCCATTCAGAATACCCAGAGGGGACAGAGATGTCGGTGGAAGTATTACTGCATATGCTTGAGGTGATAGAGTTGGTACAATCATAAATGACACTTAAACTTCGTGATGATTCCTTTTCAAAGAAATGAACCCCTTCCCGTACATGATTATCTTTATAAGCAACATTGAGCGATGCCAATGGTGGATAAGGAGGCGGTGTTACAGGTTTTTCGTACATTGTGTCTTCATTAGAATTATTCATGATACTTTGATCCAAACAAGAGTTTTCCTTAGAGACATGACACGAGACACAGTTTGTAGAAGATTTCTGCTCGTGGCATCTATCTGTATCAATGGAGTTGGTCTGTTGCAAGTATTTGAAAATGCAAACGGTACAGAAAGCACAAATACATGCAGTTAAAAGTAGACCTACCAAGACTGCTATAGTTGTAAAAATAATCACCTGAATTCCACTCAGTTTCAACCGATCGCCCTTTTCTATCTCAGTCTGTCTTTTTTTAGTATGCAATGCAGAAGTCACTATGTCAGGTTGCTCAAGAACTTGCCCTAAATTGTTTCTTAATGTTTCAATAACCAATGGATGGGTGATTAATTGTTTATTGATATGTGCAGTCACATACGAGGGCTTCACAAACGATATGTTCACGCTATTCCTATAGGTAACATTGTGTGATCGTATTTCACAGATCACGTTAATAATATCATACTCATTGAAATATCCCGTTACCGTTACAGATGAGGTTGGTGTGGAAAATGAATGTAGAATGTCAATGCTATCAGGTTCAATCTTTTTTTCGTTGAATAGCCAAGAAATAAAAACATTTGTACCAGCTGTTTCAATGCAATCGGGAAAACAGACCATATGTACCTCAAAAGAAAACATCTCCCAATTAACAGATTTATTTAAGAAATTCAATCTAGGAGTGACACTTTGGCAAAGTCCGGTATCACTTATTTCTGGACCAGCGGTGCTTGTACCCATGACACTGGACCCGTTTGCTTTACGATAACTTTTAGGCAACAAACTAAACACATCAGTGGTTGTTCCTTCAGCGTTTGTTACCGAACAGCTCACTTCAAAGTTTATGTCAGTAATTGAAGTATTATTATCTTTAGCGCCCAACAGTATGGTTTTAGATGTTGCATTATGACAACCAGACAAAATTTCCCCAGGAGAGCACAACCAAGTAAAAGTTTTATTGTCAGGATAACTTGTAGCATGACAATTCAGTTCTACTTGTCCGATATCTGGGTCATCAACTGAGGCAATATGTTGAGATTGTTGTATCGCCACTTGTGGCTTATGACGCACCAATAATGGTCCGATTAAGCAGTAGGTTTCATGGTTCTGGAAAATCTTTGATCCACTGGAAGCAACGCATTTCAAAGACTTAGCGTGCAAATCGTGATTGAGGAGAATCTCTTGCTTGAGGACTAATTTTTCCCCGTTTGATTCTACAAGATGTTCAGTAAAGGATGAATTTGAGTCGTCTATTTTCCAAGATAAATTAACCGATGGCTTACCCTCTTGGATCATACACCAAACTTCTAAAACTGATCCTTCATGGAGTCCTTCTAATGTCCCAGAGCCACAACTCATTTCATAATCCCTCGGAAAGTACTCTACGCGCAATCTGGCGACGTGGGATGAACATGTTTGGAGTAAATATCCACTATACAGGCTCCGAAGAACACATTTAAAACTCTGATCCTTTCGTCTTACATTATATACAGTTATTACAGACGTAAACTCGAGAGTTGAATCGTCATAATGATTTGAAATTTCTGTGAGGTATTCATCAGGAGAAACATGCCATGTCAATTTATCCGTTCTATGATTAAATTGCATTACTGTGCATGTGAAGAAAGCATTTTCACCTTCCTGTATGTGTGCATCAACTGGATGACTTCCAAACATTGCCGGTCCATCACATTCAGTTGTTCCTTCTGAACAAACTAGCAAAAAGAATACCAATTGAAGTATAAATTTTATTTGCAGGAGACAATGTTGCCCTTTATGATATACCTTTGAGTACTCCATGCTAATTCGCTTCGTTAAATCAAAAGCGGGTATATTGTAGACACAATTATGCTTTGTTAAATCCAAGACTCGAATGAAACACTAACACACGCACTGCATTTGTGAATGAATAATGGTTGAAAATACAAGCATGGTCGGTTCGTCTGATATACTTCATTTTCTGTCAACTGAAATTGTGAATGTAAACCAATGAAAGAAGAGATGGCACTCGTAAATCTGTCAAAATGTGGATGTTGTTGATGAACAACAGTTTCAGATCTGATAAGCTTTCAGATATGATTTCGTTTGAAGTAAGTCATCAAACACGGCAAAGCTAAGTTGCAACCATTAACAATGATGATTAATGTGCATAAACTAACAATTATCTTCGAATGACCTAGGCCTACATCGTGATCACCATTTCTCTTTCACTTTTTTTTCATGAATTTTTATTTCAGTTTTATATCAGTACCATATTCCCCCTACGCTTTCTTCCTATATTATTCTGCTAACGCAAACAGTCCTTTAGAACGCATGATTAAAAGCTATTTTTGTGAAAGGTAAAACTATGTGACGAATTTATTTGATCTTTTGTAGGTTTATGTCGTCACGAGTATTGAGAAATTGTATCGAACGAAATTTTCTTTCGTAATTCGGTTATCATTTCCAAAAGTGTGGGCTATTGTCACCTTTGTAATCCGATTATCAATTCGGAGAAAAGCCTCATTATGGCTCAGCACGCTCGTCGTAGTCGGAACTCAACACTACGCAGTTCTACATATTATTGCCCGGTGTGAAACCCGCTTAACCAATAAGTCGGACACAAAGGACATGAAGAACAAGCTCATTTCTGCTTATCTGATTTCAGCAAAAGGCTTTTGATATGGTACGGCCTGATCGAACTCTCGCTAGCTAAACTGAACCACCTCGGCATGCGAGGACCGTAGCGATGATTGCATTAAATACATTATGACCAAAAGAATTTGGAAGGTATTAATCCAAATCAAGTTGTGTGGTGCGTTTGTCCCTAAACTATTTGCACCATCGACCATGTCCAAGGCGGTTGACCTGTTTTTATCTTCAGGCCTATAAGAAAATGTATATGTTCATTTTTAAGTGGCACGCTGCCTATTCACATTCGAGTATGCGCCACGTTAATTATTCTACAGGTTCTACTGTTTATGCATTAATCTCGTTCTCCTTTTTTAACAATCGTGTCAATTGATTAATGTCAATTTCCGGTTTATTCTCATCGTCAGTATGTTCTCTGATCGATAATTTATTGCTGATTTTTTTTAATTTGGACATGATCGCCATAAATGCTATTACTCCAATTGCAATATTTAATATATATATAGTCGAAGCATATGAGAAAATCGCAATGGAGAGGTCATTTGTACATTCTCTTAATGCTACAGATCCTGTTGTAGAGTCGGGGGTGGATGGAATTATGCCGGTTGTGACTTTGTCTACATTTTTGTTAGACGCTGTGCTAAGATTTAGAGTAACATTTCGGCAAAATGATGTACCAACGAGCTCAATGTCTGTGATAGAACAACAGGTAATCGGCAAAGCCTTTAGCATCCATACTCTCTGAAACATTGATGTGAGATTTTGATTAAGATCACTGTAAGGTAATACCAAAGTATCTTGTTGAAAGCACAAAATACTGCTCTTTAAGCTTCCCAGGGATGCAACGCATTCAATGATCGTGAAATCTATCTCCAGGCGATGGTGATCAATGAACGGCGTCAATGATTCTCGACAGTGGGGTCTACTAGGAGGATATTCAACTATCAGTTGTATTTCATGTCTCAAATCTTTGATCTCTTTCCCTTTTCTAAAAACAAGACAAGTATAATTTCCTGTGTCGTATCTAGACACATTTTCTATATAAACGTATATTTTTAACACATTTTCAAAGATTGCCTTCTTAATGGAAAATCGCTCTGGTGTTCTAGCAGTAGAATTATCTTCAACTTTTATGTGTTTTTCATTGTATATAGTTAAGCCATTGAATGCTAAATTAAAACCAATATCTCGTGAATAATCAAGGCTAAATGAAAATGTTATATCTTGACCTTCCACCGTGGTTATTGCAGATTCAGCGCGAGTTGCGGTGATCAATATGATGATTAGACCTAGACGTACAAAATAATGATAAAACTGATACAAGAACATTTTATTATCACATTCGTATGACTAGATACGAAAATATGTGAGTCAGAATGAATTTGTTTTTCGTTTCTTTTAATATTTACCTCATTCAAATTTGAAATTATGTTTAACAATTATATAAAGTGTCGCAGAAATTAGTCTAAAAAGTATAAAGCACCTAGCAGAGAGAGTTAAGCACAACCTTGTTTGATTAAATGATGAAATAATATGAAAAGCAAAGACAAATTAGTACTACTCTCCAGAAAGATGAAAGCGTTGAATTTCCTTTGTTTTGGGATATATTTTGAACCTGATCCACGGTTTCGTGTTTGTAGTATGGTGTAATTGTCGTAGATGATTGGAATTGACGGAAAATAAGATCAGTGCATTTGCTAAATTCCTTCTGGTATTTACGACTAACGGAGCAACAAGAAACCGGAAGATGATCAGGCAACCAAAATTTAGATTTGATGTGCTGTTCTCCCGAACTCAGATGAGGAGTGTGAGCTACCGGTATTCCACTTTCCTGTGTGTAGCACAAAATGGTTCCTACCGGATAACCTGCAATGGAAGAACACTCCAACTTTGAAAGACGTGACGAACTTTCGTTTTGCACTTTTTTATCCCCCGTCCAAGAGCAGTTTAAGAGTTCTGGAGGAAATAGGACTTTCACTGAATAATGCTGAGTTTCCGTTGAATCTGGACACTGGAAGGAGCAGTTGAATACACCTTTATCCGACTTATATATGGGTTGGATTCTGAGATGCACGAACAAGGTACCGAATACGTCCTCAGTACTTACTTGTGTGCGATCGAACCGACCCGGTGTAAATACACTGCTGTGAACAGTGGTTCCGTTGTTGTCAAATAGAGTGTTGTTGAAGAACAGTTTAAAAGAGCAGTTTTTATGGAACTGAGAGGATGTAAACTTCAATGAAAGATCATGGCCTTTGCGTCTCTCAACGCTTTCTGAGTTTGTATTCGATACTAATACGAACACAAGAATAAATGATATTACTACCCAGTAAGACATGATTGAGACGATGTACCATCCTTCTCTGTTTTCTGAGCCTGCACATGGGAAATGTAAAGAGAAGTCTAGGAAATAGTCAAACAATTTAAGGAATTAAATGCTAATACCGCGTGATGGACTTATACCTTTGTTCTAGGAGTAGATCTAATATGTTTGTCATAAAATAGAAAATCAGGCAATTATTCTTCAAAATAATTTCCCTGCGTGACCATAAAACAAATAAGTTCAAAGTTAGCACTGCGGTTATTATGGATTGCAGTCACACACAATTATTGCTGTAATAAGTTCATCTCACTAAGGCACCAGTCACTAAAGAACCCAATAACAGCCAAGTGCAATATATATAATTTAAATAGCATTTGGTTTGTCTGTACTACGGTAAATTATCTAAGTTGTTTTCAAATATTATCTAGACATTTAAATGTGAAATACTTAGCGGTAGTGACGTCACAAATCCCCCCCCACAAACAAATATCATTTAGGATTGGATACCTTTATTTTAGAATCAAGTGCATTTTCACAAAATATATTTGTTACAGCATATATATCTCTTGTATAGACAGTCCGTTCAACATTTCGATTCACCCGCAAAGTAATTTTTTCTCGCCCCACAGACAAACTTAAATAAAATATGCGTAGTATTGTTGTAAATATCTCAAGTGAAGCAAGTGCTAGTAGGTGGATGATATTAAGACGACTGGATTGTTCTTCTTTCTTACCAATCCATGTTTGTTCACATTTCTGTTTTTTAATATCAGGATCAAGATGGAAAACAGTAACAACCTGATCTGGCGTTATTGTATAAATATATTCCAATGAAGAAATGAATAATAACATTTTGAAAATGAAATATCAATCTAATATAGGTATTTGGCCAGTTCATCAAAAAGAAGCGAGACAAAATGGCTTCAATGAAGATATGTGTCATTTTACTGCAGAAGCACCAGCTATACGCTTGTCTTGCACGGATTCTATCCTACCGCGTTATATGTGTACCATTTGAAATATGCTACCTCTTACCAGGGACTTGATCAAGTCCCTGCTCTTACAAAAGCAAGCTAAACTTTAAAATTTAGCGTTAATGCTCGTAAAACTCATACACACATTGCAGGAAATACCAGTACAGTATTACCTATGACTGTTCTCTGAGAATGGTTGAGCACTTTCAAAGATATTGCCAATCATAATATCCTTGCAAAATTTTGTATAGACACATATTATAGTTAAACCATAATAATGGTTGCTATATGCATTAAACGGTATGGTCCTGATTCAAAAGTCGCACTTAGACTAATTGGTTTACTCAGTTAATGGGCAATCCAATCTTTATAATATTTGTATTTGTATTGGAGCAGAAACATGAGAGAAATAGACCGTCGGAACTTTGAAATAAATCGGATCAATAGTAAGAGGGGTATAAATGTTTGAAATATGAGATCACTAAAAATATGGAAATCTCAAATTGGGGATTTATCAGTGGATGCCGATCAGTGGATTGTGACGAAGCCACGGGCAACTCTTTTGTATACGAAAATATCATTCATTTTCTGTTTTTTCCAAAGTGCCTGTTCTATTTGAGCACTAATAAAACTATATTATGGATAGCATATTATCATAGGTCTTCTCAAATGAAAAGACCCTCCGGAGTCATACATCTTGATGAAAGATATAAGTCATTTTTTTGTGTTGAATTAAATTGGAAAGCTGTCCGGCACTACGTGACAGTTTTATTACTGATTCAGCCATTTGAAGTGCCTATATAAAGTATAGACATGAAAACATTCGAAAATTCACCACTTTCTTATATTAAATCCGATTTCATTAAAAACTTTCACTCGTCTGCTTTTCTGTTTTCTGCTTCTTTTAGAGTAGTTATCTGCTACAGTTGGATTTTCTTTTAGTTTTGCTTACCTCACGACTTAAGTTAAGACTTACCAGTAAATAAAGCATTGTCACAGGTGCATTTTATCCTTAGTTGGTGGTATGACTGATGAACACTTAATTGCAAGTAAAATGTAAAAGTTCAGGTCCTGCTGCTCCGACGTTAAGACGTCATGTGATTATAATTCAAGTGACAATTAAAATATATCTTAAATTGTGTTTGGGTTCAGTTTCATTTTATTTGCATAACTCTGATTCGCTACAGTCAGTGAGCGGATGAAATGATAATGAATCTATATGTAAACAAAACATACCAAAGTCCATTTTAATGGATTAACATACGTGATTTCGGTTTATGAATTTTATAGAAAATTAAGTTGTTTTTTTACGAGATCGAGAGGTTGACATTTGTTTTCCATAAACCGATATTTTCGCTTAACCGACTTTTCGGCATTTGAATATATGGCCTAAAGTTATCCCGCTTTAAATGTAAACACGTCAAAGTTACACACAAAACACGCATTTTTCTTATTCGTTGTAAAACAACCCCTTTGACTACATGGCATAATCAAATCGCACATGCAATCACTAATTTGAACCTCTACGCAAACTGTGCTTCATTCAAAGCAGTCTAGTGTGTTCGAGACTGCACGCTCGATCTCCATCTGTTGATAGGGACTGTTAGATTTGCACGTCGACAGCTTTGACTGCAACGTGTGACGTCATTTTAAAGCACTGCGCATGCGTCACGTCGTCTCAGTCGGCGATCGAAAATGCGTCAACCTTGATTTTCCGCAATCTAGTACAGTACTAGTATATGCCGCGTGCGCATAAAATATACAGTTCTTCAGGTAGACAAAGGAACATCCCTTCCCTGCTATTATGTAAAATGTGTAGAACAGCTAGGTGCCACATGCATATTCACCTGTTCTACACATTTTTACATAATAGCAGTGAAGGGATGTTCTTTTTTCTACCACAGCAATTGTTGAGGGTAGAATTTTCTTTGTCCGTCATATTCATAGTGTTACTTTCTGCATGAATATTGTATATCGTCGAGTGCAATCTAAAAGATTTTTAATTGTAGTCAACATGGGTAGTTGAGTACGTTGACACGCATGATCAGTCGGCGTTCGTCGTGTTCTCGTCCACTCAATCTAAAAGTCCCTATTATTGTTCGTGTTGTTGTATGACGGATGTCACTGTTCAACTCCCCCTCTTATCATCGCTTTTGGCAACCAAAAATCCGTGTTATGAAGTGCCTAAATATACTGCTTAATAAACAGATGAAATCTTTCGAAGAAAATATTGGGGTCCCGTCACCGTTCCGTGTTCAGAAAGCTTCTTTGCCAGATTGCGTACATCTTATCTTCCTCGTGTCATCATAAATCATACATAAATCATTGTCGAGCAGGTCATCTGAACATGTTGGAATCTGAACAATGGATAAATTATTTCGAAATGGCATTCCTTGTCAGTTAAATGACTGTAATGACTGTAATATATTTTATTGTTGTATTTTTACATCATATATCGTGAATTCGAACTTACAAATTACAAACAAGTGCAACAAACTATGTACAAACAAAACGTAAATTAAAGCCAATTGCGCTAAAATGGCCCGTTATTTGGATTTATTCTTTTAACATTATAGTTGAAATCATGTCATGTCAATATCTACCTTCATTTGTACTTCATTATAAATGCAGTGTGTTTTTGTTATGTATGTATGTATCAGCTGAATCATTTATATCCGCTATGCATCATCCATGCGAATTCATATCACAACCGCATCATTCCCTATGTTGAACTAAGTGTAGCGGCAAATAGTATGAAGCTAGCATTAGTCTACTTTACCTTTAATCACTACATAGAAGCATACACATACATTGCATACAAAGGAATAATACCAACATTGGAGTTAAGAAGATATAATACAGATATATCAACATTACATAATAGTTAATTGAACTTGGTTCATTAATGCCTCAGTAGCAGACTACGGTTTGTTTATTACATTTAGTTCGAAGTTGTCTTGCTAAGAATAGGTAACTTAATTGTTATGTATCGCATACATGTGTATATAAATCATTTATCATATATATATTACTTGTTTTGTTATTTCAGTTAAACCACACACACACACGTTCACACACATTTTCTGGTAGTGACACTACATGGCACGTTGACTGCGCACATTTGTTGGTGCATTGGTACTTGGATGCGTGAAGTAAATACTGTCTACATAGCACATTTAAACTGGTCATTGTGATTTGTAACTGTGTCGCGAGTGAACGAAAAAAGTGCGTTTGGCATTTAAGACCCCTAATGTTACGTGGCAACATTAAAGTTTAACAACTCTCAACCATGGAGAATCAGGTATATATAGAAGCTCTGAAGCAATCGTGCAATGGTTACCTCGGCCAGCTGGGGCGGAGGTACAAAGAGTTGGAGCAACTCTTGATGGACCAAGGGAATCGCGATCTTGTATTGAAGAAACACGATCAACTGAAGTCTTCGTTTACTCTCTATGAAGTGAAGTATGAAGAGTATGTTTCCCTTTTGAGCGGAGATGCCGAAACTGATGCTAACAAAGCTTTTGCTAGCCAGAAACTGAACTTAATTGAGTTCAACAAGAGAATTGGATCTTGGCTGAGTGACATGGAGCCCTGCCACGAACCGTTTATACCCATCACTGCGCCGGATGATGAACGTTGTTCTGTGAAGTCTACCCCGACAGTATCTTCTTCCACTTCAAGAAGTAGCACGAGGCTGAGGGAAGCGAAGCTAAAACAGAAATTAGCTCAACAGAGGATGAATCAGCTGAAGGAACAACAGAAGCTAGAACGTGGTAAGCGTGAACTAGACGAGAAACTTGCCGCACTACAGATAGAAGGTGAGATGAAGAACGCTGAGCTGGAAGTCGAAATGCTTGAAGAAGACTTAGATGGGGATCAAGAACTGGTCGGGAACAATATTAAACGACTTGGTAACATAAGTAAGCATAATAGTGATGTTGTCGATGATGAATGCCATGCTAATTCTTATGAGAGTGGTGCTGCTGGCGTTGATGATGGTAAGGTTGGTGTGAAGCCGAATACTAACCAAGAAGGTATTGTTAAGGTAGCTGAGTATAACCAAAATGGAGTAGAAGGTGTTAATCCTGTGGCCGATTTGTGTAATATGATGTTGTTATCCCTATGCCGAAGGCAGAATTAGTAAGATTTGATGGGGATCCTATCAAGTATTGTGGATTCATCCATAGTTTCGATGTAAATGTTGCATGCAAAGTCAGTGGTGAAAAGACAAGGCTAATGTATCTGTTACAATATTGTGAAGGGAAAGCCAGAGAATGCATCGAGTGTTGCGCTCTTATGCCGCCAGGTGAAGGATACAATCAGGCTAGGAAGATCTTAGCCAGTCAGTTTGGCGGTCCCATGTTATATCACATGCTAGACTTACAAAGGTGCTAAATCGCTCACAGATAAGGCCTAACGATGGTAATAGTTTGCGCGAGCTGGCAAGAAAGATGAGTTCGTGCCGAATAACTCTGAGGCAGATGGGACACACTGCAAACATGAACTCAAGCGACAGCCTCATAAAGATTAAGAATATACTTCCTGTGCAGCTACAGGCTAAATGGGCAGATCGCGCTAACGGTCTTACTCATATCTGGGATTGAACCAAACTTCGCCCACATGACAGAGTTCATAGAAAAACAAGCCATAGTTTCCAACAGCTTGTACGGAAAGAATATAGGACAAGGTATGAAGCAGACTAATTAGAAGGCGCAAACCAAGCAAGAGAGCAGTGGAAGGAGAGCGACCACGCTATCAACTGTCGAGAAATCTTGCAAGGATCGGTCAAGGTTAGTGAGGAGTAGTGGGTTGTGCTATAATTGTCTGAAACCGTTCCATGTGGCGAAGGACTGCAGATGCAAGCCCTTGTGCGATAAGAAGGACTGCGAGGGTAAGCACCACCCCCTTCTGCATTTCACAAGAGAAGATAGATCCACCGGGGCCGGTAACGAAAGAAAGGAACATGATGGGAACGCCCATCAGCAAGTATCAGCTACCAACATGGCAGCATCTATGAATAAGAAGGTCTGCCTTAGGGTTCTCCCGGTGAAGGTCCACAGTCAAGGTCGAGAAGTCGAAACATGGGCTCTGCTAGATGGTGGGAGTGACGTGTCACTCTGTGACAAGAGACTTGCCCAGAAACTTGGACTGAAGGGCGACAGAAAGCAGTTTCACCTGTCCACCATCAACCAGGAGAACAAGGAGATGAATGGTACAGAAATTCAGCTTTCAGTCTTCGGAATTGAGGAAACAGAAATCATCGACCTTGATGAGGTGTGGACAGTTGAGAAGCTGCCAATATCCGCTGACAGTATACCACGGCCAAGCGATACAGAACGATGGTCACATCTCTGTGACATCACCATCCCTCAAATTGATGCTAAGGAGGTAATGCTCCTAATCGGGGGAGATACACCAGAAGCATTTTGGGTGAAGGAAGATAGACAAGGCAAGAAGGGAGAACCTTATGCTATGCGTTCTATATTAGGATGGACCCTTCTCGGACCGACGTCCAGACAAGATAGGCGAAGGTCGCGTTTCACATCTAACTTCACTCGGATGGCCGATGACCCCCTCCACAAGCAAGTCGAGAAGTTCTGGATGCTTGACTTCGGAGAACATCACCATCAAGGCGAGAAAGGGTTGTCAGTAGAAGATCAGCGAGCGGAGACAATCTTCAAGGAGACTGTCAAGAAGGTCGAAGGGCACTACGAGATAGGTTTGCCCTGGCGGCATCCAGATGTCAGTCTGCCAGCCAACAAGAGGATGGCAGAGACACGCCTGCTTTCATTACAGAGGCGCCTGGCTAAGGACCATATAATGCTTGAGAAATACTCGGAAACTGTGGAGGGCTACGTAGCGAAGGGATATGCCCAAGAAGTGTCAGCTCTGGATGATAGTACATGTGCTTCAGGAAAGACATGGTACCTGCCTCATCACCTGGTTGTCCATCCTCAGAAAGACAAGGTACGGGTTGTCTTTAACTGTGCGGCCAGAAGCCGTGGTACGTCCCTGAACGATCAGCTTCTGCAGGGACCTGATTACAATAATAACTTGGTTGGTGTCCTGTCAAGGTTCAGAGAAGAAAGGGTTGCCTTGATGGCGGACATCGAAGCAATGTTTCACCAGGTGAAAGTGGCACCAGAAGACAGTGATGCCCTGCGATTTCTCTGGTGGCCTATGGGTGATCTAACTAAGACACCGAGGGTGTACAAGATGAATGTGCACCTGTTCGGAGCAACTTCCTCTCCAAGTTGTGCGGCGTTCGCATTAAGGAAGACTGCAGAGGATAATGCAACTGCTGCCCTTGAAGAAGCGACAAAGGTAGTGAAGGAGAACTTCTATGTTGATGACTGTTTAGTCTCAGTTGCCACCCAAGAAGAGGCAATCGACCTCGCAAGAGGGCTCTGTGAACTGCTGTCGGCTGGGGGCTTTCGACTGACAAAATGGATCAGTAATGACTATGACGTCATAGCCAGCATCCCTCCATCTGAGCGAGCACCGTCTGTAGTTGACCTCGACCTCGACAAACCTCCCATGGAGAGGACTCTCGGTGTGTCGTGGGACGTGAATGCCGATGTCTTCACATTCAAGGTCACCCCAAAGGAGAAACCTCTAACTAGGAGAGGCATTCTCTCAGTAACCAGTAGTCTATATGACTCCCTTGGATTCGCTGCCCCAGTTGTGCTGGTCGCAAAGATTCTCCTCCAGGATGTCTGCGTGGAAGGCCTAGGGTGGGATAAAGAGGTTGGTGAAGCCAAACAAGCACGGTGGAACCAATGGCTGACGGACTGCCGCAACTACAAAGTCTGCGGATTCGACGGTGTCTGAAGCCAAAGACAAGTGCAGAGACGTCTGGGCATGATTTACACGTCCTCTGTGATGCTTCCCAGAGAGGATATACAGCAGTTGCATACCTCCGCACCGAATACGCAGAAGGGAATGTTCACTGTGCCTTTGTCATGGGGAAAACGCGGCTAACGCCCGTGAAGACTACCACCATACCACGTCTCGAGCTGTCAGCAGCTGTTCTTGGGACCTTGCTTGGCCAGACCGTTGAGAAGGAGTTGAAGCTGCCGATAGCGACGACGACTTACTGGACGGACTCTACGTCGGTGTTGCAGTACATTCAAAATGAAAGTAGACGCTTCCATACCTTCGTGGCAAATCGTGTATCCAAGATTCGATCAGCAGCCGATGTTTCACAGTGGCGCTATGTGGATACAAAGTCAAATCCTGCAGATGAGGGTTCCAGGGGCTTGTCTGCTAGTGAAATGACTTCACAAGCAAGGTGGCTGAATGGACCTCAATTTCTGTGGAAGAAGCATGATCAATGGCCACAACCCCTGCATCTCCCTCAGACAGTGCAGGAGCTGGAAGGAGATACTGAAGTAAAGAAGGCTGTGAAGAGCCACTGCATCAAGAGCGACAGGAAGACAGATGACCTTCTGAGTTGAGTTGAGTTTGAGTTTGAGTTTGAAGTTTATTATCCAAAACAAAAAGTACATCAATATAACAATCAAATGTGAATGATTAATTAACATTGAAAGGATAAATGGGACCAGAAAATAGCATTTAATGCTAATCGTGTCTAGTACCACTAACACACAAAAAGTATCACAGCAATAAATGAGAATGTAATGAATAAATATGAATAACTATTGAATACATACCTAAGCTTCAAATTATTCTACATCTAGGGTAAATATGTTCTGTGCTTATATACAAAGCTTTGGTATTTTACACTAAATAAAAGATGAAGAATTATATAACATAATATTTACAATAAGGCAAGAGCCTTGGTTCTAAGTTATAAACAACTATTCTATTAACATTTGTGATATAAGAGTTCTACGAAAGCAAGATACTGATGCTTTCTCCCGTACAGAAAGGGGTAGATCATTCCAATAGCGTGTGCCTCTGAATGAAATTGAAAATTTACCTTGCGTTGTCCTTACTTTAGGCACACTTAACTTCTTACTTTCTCTTTGTCTAGTCTCATAGTTGTGCTCTATGAAACAGCAATACTGAATTAGAGACTGTGGCAATTTATCATTCAATAATTGATACATAAAAACACAAATAGATAATTTATGGAGTTGATACACATTCAATAATTTTAGCTCCTGGAATATCGGTTGTGAATGAGTTCTAATTGGACTAAACGTTATAACTCTTAGTGCCATCTTTTGGCTTAATAATAAACACTTCATGTTCATTTCATAATTACTTCCCCAAACCTCAATTCCGTAGGTCATATGCGGTTGAATTAACGTCTTATACAGTAACAACAAAACACGCCTTGGCACAAACTGTCTTAATCTATATAAAACACCAACCCTTTTCCTGATAAACTTATTAACCCTTTGGATATGAGGTTTCCACGTCAAGTGTTGATCTATATAAATTCCTACAAATGATGCAACATCAACCTGGGCTATTTCAGTCTCTGCTATTTTTAGCACCCCTTGAGTTACTACTGATTGCCTACTCCCTCTTATTAACAAATAATTAGTCTTTAAGAGATTGACTGTAAGTTTATTCACCTTACACCATATGGTCACCTTATCAAGATGCATATTAACTATATTATCCATATCAATTGAATTCTGTCTCGGTGGAAACGTATGAAACAAGTTAGAATCATCGGCAAAAAGTCTAAAATTAAAATAATTTGTTGAGTTTGGCAAATCGTTTATGTACAACAAAAACAGTGTAGGTCCCAAAACAGAACCCTGAGGAACACCACATGTTATTATCTGCTTCAATGAGCTATGTCCATCATAGTTCACAAACTGAAATCTATTACAAAGATAATCTTTAAACCACTGGAGAGGCAGGCCCCTTATTCCATAATGTTCTAATTTTCCAGCCAATATTGCGTGATCAATTGTATCAAAAGCTTTCTGGAAATCTAGGAATACACCTAGTGTTACACTGCCCTTATCCAGTGATTTAAGGACATTATTAACCAAATTAATTAAAGACAACTTAGTACTATAATGTTTCCGAAAGCCATACTGGTGCTTATACAAGACATCATTTCTTTCAAAATAATCAAGTAGCCTCTTGTTTACTAATTTCTCAAATATTTTGGCCAAAAGAGGCAAAACTGAAATAGGTCTATAATTGCCTGGGACATTTCTATCCCCTTTTTTAAAAATTGGTGTAACTTTGGCTACTTTCATTGCCTCTGGGAACACACCGTTCAATAATGACTGATTATAAATATAAGATAATGGTTTTGCAATTACTTCAGCAGCATCCTTCAGTAATCGGGCTGGAATATCATCAAAGCCGCAAGCTTTCTTTACATTTAAAGTTAATAAATAGTCCTGTACCTCATAATGAGTAACTGGTTCCCAAAACATAGAGTCAATTATTCCATCACTAAGATAACCTTTGAATGTAATAACATCGTCAACATTACCATTAATAGATTTAGCAAGGTTAGGCCCAACGTTCACAAAAAATTCATTAAAGCCTTCTGATATTTCTTTCCCTGAGGTTACAACTTTCTTACTACCATTTTCATCAACACAGAGCTTATCTACATGTGACGTTTTTACTTTACTGTTTCCACTCTTCAATAGCTTATTTATTGACTTCCATGTTTGCGCTGTGTCACCTTTATACATTTCAAATACATCACTATAATATTTCCTCTTCGCATTCCTCAAAACTGTAGTTAAAACATTTCGATACGTCCTATATTTTTTCAAATTATCTTCACTATAATTTGATTTTAATACTTTACCATACAATTTATGTTTCTTTTTAATTGACTTCTTAATAGCTCTAGTCAGCCATGGTTTATCATTTTTCCTCCTGGAAGAGTGACGATGAACAATCGGAGCATATTGATCACATATACCTATGAATGATTGTACAAATATATCATATGCTTTATTAACATCAGTACATTCATATACATTTTCCCAGGATTCCAAGAGTAGACTATCCCAAAACTGTTCTTTCTTATAGTTTTTATAACTTCTATATCGTACTTCTCCTTGTGGTTGTAATTTTACTGAGCTATCTTCAAAAATAGCAAATATAGGGAAATGATCAGAAACGTCAGTTACAATTGTACCAGCACATATACGATCTGCACCCATATTTGTGTAAATATGATCAATTAAGGAACCTGACATGGGTGTTACCCTCGTAAGTGTCTTAATTAATTGATGTATCCCCAAACACACTAAGGAAGTAACTAACATTTCAGCATTTACGCTGGGATTATACAAATCAATATTGAAATCACCCATTAAAATACACAACTTTTTATCAACTTTAATCCTTTCTAACACAGACAATAAACTCTCTTGAAACTGGAAAATATCAGTGTTTGGTTTTCTATAAATGACACCTACAACAACGGAACGATCATCTATCTGAACCTCAAGCCATAGTGATTCAGCAAAGTCAATATCATACTTTAACATTTTATATTTCAAAGAAGAGTGAACATAGACTCCAACACCTCCTCCCCGTAAACCAGGGTCCCGGCAATTCACTTCCAAAGTATAACCATCTATCCCAAGGATATCTGCACAAGATACATTCCAGACTTCAGACAATCCAATTAAATGAAATTTTGATTTGATGCATTCTTCATACAATAATCTTAAGGCATCAATATTCTTATTTAAAGATCTAATATTTATATGAGAAATCGTAAAAGCTTTTGAGAACTTTGAACATAATCTGTTATCAAATTCGAATGGGGTTAATTCAAAAGAGTCAATATCAAACAAATTAATGTCTTCGTTAATATCGAACATAATGAAATATTTGGGAATTTAACTCAAAATTGAGTGAAACATACTAGGCAAGGAAATGGAGCTTAAAATCGCCGTATTGGACATTGTCAACTCCGAGTTCAAAGAGATCATCCGGACTCCGGATGACCTTGTATGCATCATCTTGAAGTTTGCAGACGATGCTTCCGTATTTGGTCGATACACTTTTCACGGCAGGGGTCTCCTTTGCTCTCATCAAAACAGAGAATCTTAATGGTGTGAGGTCTTCATTAATAAAGACCCCTCTCATTCCATCCTTCCCCTTCAACCGGAACCGTCCATCGTAGAGACGGTCTCGCTTTCTCCGCGAAATAAATCGGACAATGGCCTGCCTGCTCCTCCCTCCTTCTCTCTTCTTCCCGAGCCGATGACACGAAGAAATATCGGTCGGCTGAATGTCGACACCGACCTCCCTGGCGACTTTGCAAACCCTCTCCGCAAGAGCATCTTCCGACTCCTCCTCGTTCTCCTCCAGACCAGTCAGCCGCAGGTTGTCCCTCCTCTGCTCTTGAGCTATCTCATCCTGCTTAAACTGCAGACGCAGCAGGTGTGGGTTGACTGCCTCCTTAAATCTTGAAAGGCAGGCTTCTCGCACCGCCTGGATGATAGTCGGGAGTGCAGCTTTAACGGCGGTGGAGACCGCAGTCACAACAAGCTGGGCGATGTCATCCCCAGGCTCACTCCCAACCCCCCTAAGCTCTTCCAACAACCCATCAAATTTGATCTGGATCCCTGCACTCGCCTCACTCGAGCCCCCTAGATTAGAGCTGGTTTCTTCCACAGCTGCCATTCCTCTCTTCTCCTTCACTGCCTGGTCAACTCCCACGTGGGCAGTAAAAGGTCGTTTGGCCGTTGGAATGTGGCCTTGTGGTTTGGAGCTTGGCAGAAAATGTCCAGGCATCTTGTTCTTACTGTTCCTTGTCTGAGGCATTTTGTGTGTGTTAATTACAGGAATTGCAGAAAAATATACATAAAACAGAAGGCTTGGGACTGAAGTGTCAAACTGATCCAAAAGTTGTAAGTAAAGTTATAGCTGAGCGTTACTCCTCATGGTCAAGGCTTAAGAAGGGTGTTGCCTGGATCAGGCGATTCATAAGATACCTTCGACTGAGAATGGAGTCAGAGCAAGATGAGCTATCAACGAAGAAGACACTGTCGCTCGCAAAGCTACAAGACGCTGAAATAGCAATCGTAAAGTACATTCAGGTTAAAGAGTTTCCTGCTGAGCTTAGTAATGCCGAGGCGAAGGCTGATAAGTCAGTTTGTCCTAGCCTAGCGAAGGTGAACCCTATTGTCGTCGACGGCGTGATGCGTGTCGGTGGAAGACTGACTAATGCACCAGTGCCGTATGACACTAAGCACCCTGTGATCCTTCCAAGTAGACACCACGTTACCAAGTTGCTGGTCATCCACCATCACTTGCTGGTGGGTCATAGTGGAGCAGGTGCTACATGGGCTTCCTTGAGGGAGCGGTTCTGGATAGTAAAGGGGGGGGGCTACTGTACGTCAGACAGTAGGAAAGTGCTTCCGTTGTAAGAGGAGAATGCTGCCAGAGGGCAACAGTTGATGGCAGATCTGCCTAAAGACAGAGTAACACCCGACAAACCACCCTTCTCCAGCGTCGGTATCGACTATTTTGGGCCCCCCACATGTCAAGGAGGGTAGGAAAACGGTAAAGAGATATGGGTGTATCTTCACGTGCCTCGCGAGCAGGGCAGTACACCTGGAGGTTGCTCACACTCTCGAAACCGATTCTTTCATCAACCTGCTCAGAAGGTTCATGAGTAGGAGAGGGAGGCCAGACAAGATTCGTAGCGATAATGGGAGCAACTTCAAGGGTGCCGAACGGGAGCTACGCGAGAACCTCAATGATTTGAACCACAAGAAGGTGGCAGATTTTCTGCACCAGAGGAACATCGAGTGGCAGTTCAACACTCCCGCAGCAAGTCATATGGGCGGGGTGTGGGAACGGCTAATAAGGTCCGTTCGAAAGATCCTGAAGGGTGTTCTTGGCGAACAGCTTGTGAATGATGAAGTACTCGTGACTACCGTGGTAGAAGTCGAAGGCATTCTGAACTCAAGACCTCTGACTAACATAAGTCAAGACCCAAGTGACTTAGAGCCACTCACCCCGAATCATCTACTACTGATGAGGCAGCCACACTGCCTGCCACCTGGTATCTTCAAGAGAGAAGATCAATACTGCCGTCGCACCTCATTGATCTGTTCTGGAAACGGTGGCGTCGCGAATATCTACCACTCTTACAATACAGACAGAAATGGTTGCATCCTCGAAGGAACTTTCAGGTTGATGACCTGGTCTTAATGGTGGATGAGAACATGCCAAGGGGACAGTGGGCCATGGGTAAAATCTCTGAAGTCTATCCCGGTAGAGACGGTAAGGTTCGTCAAGCTGAAGTCAAGGTTGGATTGAAGTTCTACAAGCGTCCAATAACCAAGCTTTGCCTCCTGGAACACAGTGAACCTAGTGCTGCTCAAGATGAATGAGGAACGAACTCATCCACCTTGCCTATGCGCTGCGTACTGCCATCACCAAAATGCGCTGCGTACCGCCATCACCAAAATCTTAACTTTACCTGGTCGCTTAATTCGGGCGATTTTCACTCGGCGCATTCTCTGCTGTAATAATGTTGTTTAGAGTAGAACATGAATGTTCGTAAATTTAGTCTCATGCATTGTTAATACATGTTTAACCATGATTTAGCTCTGAGGTGAAATATCATCTCCGTAATCTGTATATTCTTATCCTTAAACATTTGTAAGATTTTTTTGAGTTTCGTTATTAAGGCAATGTTGCCGCTTATAAATATGTGTATAGATATTAACGCTTGGTGTCTGTTAATTTGGGGCCGGTAACGTAGCGGCAAATAGTATGAAGCTAGCATTAGTCTACTTTACCTTTAATCACTACATAGAAGCATACACATACATTGCATACAGAGTGTACAATATTATGCTGACCCAATAAACAAAATCACGTGAAAATCACGTCAATATCAAGGTATCGACTTGAGGAGAGTTACGTTCTTCAAACACCGGACATTTACGTAAATGTGTTAATACGTTTATTGCACTAGGTCACTTAAAACACACGTACACTAAATCACGCAATTGTCACTGCAATATCACCATTATAATAACGTGATTATCCCTACCTTGGAGACCATGGTTTGGAAACCTAATACTCGTGTGCTTTTTTGGTTATGAAATTACATATTCATAAACGAAATTATCGCGTCACAGAAACACGTGAAGCGTTAGTGATAGTTTTAGTCAAAATATCTGCGTGAAATTCACGTGAATATTACGTCAAAGAGGAAATATATTACTGTAACTCGCGTTCAACCCAATAATTACTCAAATGTTACACAATAAATAAACCAAAATAATGACGTTCTCATCCCGTTTCTGAACATCGTGTTTTGGATCTTCCATAATTACGTCCGGGCGCGCAGGAAGCAGTTTGGGATTAGAGGGGGTGGGGGGGGGGGGGTGGTTGCAAACATCCCAGAGGAGAAAGCTAGTTTCAACTGGTCCAGTTGATGAACCAGTAATGCCAACTGGTAACCCCGGAAATTGAAATGGGCTAAATGATCCAGTTGATCCAGACCAGTTATAATTCAACTGGTCTAGCTGAGCCATTGAGAACCATTTGGTAAAACTTCCAACCAGTTGAACGGCAACAACACTTCAATACTGGTACGTCTGTATTTCCAATGTAAAGGCATTGGTAATAAGCAGACTTACATCATTTAATGAATCGATTTTTTTTTCATATACTTGTATTTTATTGAAATTATTTTAGTTCTAGTTAATGATTTCCTTATTCATGTTTAATTAAATGTAATTTATACGAAGTAGCGAAATGTCCTAATAACTGGTAATTTATATTTGTAGTATTTTCGAAATGAATTGCATATAACTAAATCATCAGTAATTAAGAAATATGCTGTAAATTCAGATAAACTGTTTAAAAAACATAGATCTGCACGCACCCCATATTCAATATGCAAATTAATTTGTGTCAGCTGGTTCAACTGGAAACATGCCAACAGTCAGCCAGCAGTCATCAACTGGTGCAACTGGAAATATGCACACAGACCGGTTATCAACTGGTGCAATGAAAAAATGCCAACAGTCAGTTATCAACTGGTGAAAATAGAAATATGCCAACAGACAGGGGATTATCACCACGGAACTTAAATGGTAACTGTGAAACCATCAAGACACCCAAGAATAAATCATTTTTCACACCTGGAAATCACGGAATACCCAGCTTAGATTAATAATCCGTTTGAGTCACGAGATCATCACCGCGGAACTGCTGGCAACTTTGACTACCATTTACATAGGTGTTTTAAGACACCTAATAATTACTAATTTTTCACACCTAAATATCACGAATTCACAGCTTAGATTAGTAATCAGTTTTAGCTACGTGATCATCACCAATAAAGTTAGGGTAATTTTGAAACCATTTAAAAAGGTGTTTTAAGACACCTAATAATTACTAATTTTTCACACCTAAAAGTCACTTATGCCCAGCTTAGATTAATAATCCGTTTGAGTCACGAGATCATCACCGCGGAACTGCTGGCAACTTTGACTACCATTTAAATAGGTGTTTTAAGACACCTAATAATGACTAATTTTTCACACCTAAATATTACGGATTCACAGCTTAGATTAGTAATCAGTTTTAGCTACGTGATCATAACCAAGAAAGTTATGGTAACTTTGAAACCATTTTAAGAGGTGTGTAAGACACCTCAGAATTACTAATTTAATATAACTAGAGATTCACGGACAGAACAATAAGACGATTAGCCGGTGTAAGTAACGTGATTATTACCATCAACCTTGGATAACCTGTGAAACCAATCGATTAAGGTGCTTACAAGACCAAATAATTACTTATTTATCACCACCATCGGTTAACGGACAAAAAACTCGTTGCTTGGTCAAGTGTTTATTTGGTCATAAACACGTGATTTACAGAGGTAAGTGGAATCACGTTACTCCAGTCGCGTGATAAATTGGTGGTTTTTAGGTTAGATGAAAACGTGAACAGGAGTACCTTTTTTGTTTAAATGAAAGCATGTGTCGATAACGTTTAAAGGTAATACAAAGTTTTGGGAAATTTTGAAAATTGGGTGGATGGTGAATCTTTACAATTTTGATATATTTGGATGCCCCTGTGGATGTATTATAAGCACTAAAAAAATTAGTCCCTAAAACACTTCTGTTTTCGAGAAAAATTGAATATAAAAATTTACCGGTGCTCCCGGTAAATTTTGATAAATTTCAAATAGCGCCTATGACCGTGCAATGGTAGCTGCGACCATGAAAATCTCAGAATATGTAGTTGTGATATATTATTTCCAAAAGGGATTAGCTAATCGGTCGATTTTAGTCAAGAAACATTGTTTCATAGCTAAATTAACATCTTGACCTTGAGAGGGAGCTATACAACATAAAGAGTTTATTATTTATAATATCATAACTTTAGACTCGATTTTAACCGCGATAACGATCACTGAATATTGTAGGAACGCATATGCTTCCAATATGTTGATTTGAACCAAATTCATGACCCCATACCAAAACTTTGTAATACCTTTAAATTTAGTTCAAAAGGCACCATACTTTAAAATCACTTAAAATACACTCCCAAAAGAGGTTACTTTTTAGTGTTTTGTTTATTGGGGAGCTCTCGAACTCTAAACCCCAATGTTCACTCAGCTGTGAATTGTTTGGGCTAGCCAATTAATTCTTGACCAAAGCAGTGACCAAGAGAGTAATTACTTTCCCATCATACTCTTTGTGTGTGGGATGATGTTGAGTATATATATTCTACACAAGGAGGAACATTCTCCATTATGTATGAGGACACTCTGAGATGTAAGACTTGAGAGAGAGAGCAGTATCCTGCTTTAGCTGTTGTTAATAGGCTTTCTAACAGTTGGTAAGTTCATTTAATATGTTTCTCTTCTAATATATTATACTTGTTGTAGTGACATTTTAGTCAGTTATACATGCATTCTTGGATATTTGAAGTATTAACCAAATACTTGGTTTGAAGTTCATAAAGTTGTAGTACACTGTACATGTACAATCATTTGAGTATGTTTCTTATATTTATAACATCTTTGTAAAGTAATTTAGTAAACATAAAATTATGCATTTTCACGAGTTAGATTCATACTCATGATTTCTATATTTCCTTAATGCAAAGGAATAATACCAACATTGGAGTTAAGAAGATATAATACAGATATATCAACATTACATAATAGTTAATTGAACTTGGTTCATTAATGCCTCAGTAGCAGAATATGGTTTGTTTATTACATTTAGTTCGAAGTTGTCTTGCTAAGAATAGGTAACTTAATTGTTATGTATCGCATACATGTGTATATAAATCATTTATCATATATATATTACTTGTTTTGTTATTTCAGTTAAACCACATACACACACACGTTCACACACATTTTCTGGTAGTGACACTACATGGCACGTTGACTGCGCACATTTGTTGGTGCATTGGTACTTGGATGCGTGAAGTAAATACTGTCTACATAGCACATTTGAACTGGTCATTGTGATTTGTGACTGTGTCGCGAGTGAACGAAAGAAAGTGCGTTTGGCATTTAAGACCCCTAATGTTACGTGGTAACACTAAGGTTTGTTGAACTCTGGTTGAAATGAATTTATGAAATATTTTTCTTTAATCTTACGTTCAGTTTTCTCTGCTTATTTTATAAAAGGTATGACATCAAATTCTGTATTTATTCCTTTTGCACCTCTAAATACAATTACTCACATTTAGGGTTAATAATTTGTTTATCTCTTTTGTGTTGACGATGGATTGTCATTCTAATCCTTAAAATATTTCCCGTCTCTTTGACTTATATTGTTTTCCACAACCATTACAATTTAGACAATAAAGCAAGTTTCAAGATGTGGATGGAAATGTATCTTTTATTTTGTACGGTTTTGTATTCCAATCATTGTTAAAATAATTTAATCAGTGGTAGACATCTATTGGCACGTTTTACACGTCTTATTTAAACATGTTTGAGTTCCCACTTGTTGTCGTTCTAATGAGGCTGAGGTCAACAGTTTCTTTAAATTCGGCGCCTGTCTCCTATTTGAAACTTTTTTTCCTTGAATATGTTTTTAAGATGAGAATCTTTAGTAAAAAGAGGGACCGTTTGTTTGAAAGTGTTTGAAAAATTCACATCTTTGGGATGGTATGTAGGTACCGTGTAAGTCAAAAAAAAGTTTACACCTAGAAAATTGCTAGTTATTTTTAAAATCATCTATGAACAGTACATTATTATACATCTTATGAAAGAGTGTTTTATCCCAGATCATTTGGTATCATTTTTGTGTGGTATGTGTTCACGCTTGGATGAACAGGATTAGCGGAGTGAGAGTAAGAGGATATATATTTATTTTTTTTGGTCCCAAAATTTGGCCGATCGATATTTCGTTTCGTTGGGGGGGAGGGGGGGGGGTAAGGTCAGTTTTTTTTTTGGTCACCCATTACCACAATTTTTTTTTTTTTTTTTTTAAATTTAAATTATTTATTTAGTTTAGAAGAAAAAAAAATCAAGGGGGGGGGGGGGTTGATCAAAAGCACACACATAAAATAAGGGGAAGGGGGGGGGGGTTCAACCCCCGAACCCCCCTGACTATAATGCTGTTGTTGGAAGCTCACGCAAACATGATGATGCTGTTGGAGAGCGGGGTCTTGGCAGGCAAACCATAGAGGAAATATGCTAGTGCAGTTTTGCAAGAGGAGGAAACTGGTGGTTACCAACACTCTCTTTGAACAGCATCCTAGACGTCGCTATACATGGAAAGCAGATGGGGATATTGCACGCTTCCAAATTGACTTTATTCTTGTGAACCATCGTTAAAAGAATAGTGTGAAAAGGTCCCTGGCATATCCAGGAGCAGACTATGGGAAAATCTATGGAGTGTACTGTTGTATGGGCAGAGACGTGGACACTCGCCAGGAAGGACATTCGAAATGTGGTGCTGGCGTAAATTACTAGTTGTGTCTTGGAGGGACAGAGTTACGAACGAAGAGGTGTTGCATCGAGCCCAAGAAAAGCGGGTGCTTATTCAAAGATCAGAGGGAGACAGAAGAAATGGCTTGGACACATAATGCGACATGATGGTGATGGCTTGATGATCAGAGTCGTAGAAGGTCGTCTACATGGAAAGAAGAAGAGAGGAAGACCTCGTAATCGCAGAATGTGGAGCAACAAGATATGAAATGCTGAAACGCATGGCTCAAGACCGATATACTTGGAGAGGCACTTGATGTAGAACTCTGTTTGGGTCACTGAACCTGTCATACTGACAGATCACTATTGATGAGGATCATAGGAAGGACATGTGTAGTGAAAAAAGAGTCATTACGAAAATGGTATATTGCGCCATTCAATGACATCCAGGCATTACAAAACGTTTAGGTGCACTCTATGCCCTTAGTCACAACCAGTTAAAGCAGGGTGCGATGGCCTAGCGCAAAATTTAGGATTTAAAAAAAAATCACTTTTGATGGAAAATTTAATATGTGTAATCATGCACCCACCGGAAAAAAATACTCGTTCTCTTTTCATATCCGATATAGGGATTGCCCTGAATCTAACATCCTCAAACTTGCTATTCAAAATTCTACCAAAATGTGACGGAAGGAGGGTATCACATACAACAAAAGGAAAAGGTTTATTCTATTATTTTGTTCAAAGCCTCCGATCAACAAATGAAATAGATTTTAATTTATAAACAACATAATAAAAGAGCTCATACGGAATTCCTCGGGGAACTTAAATCCTAACAACTATCTAGATTATTTTAACCTGTATTTTTAAAACATATTGCACAAGGTTTTTGTTCTTTCTTTATAATGACAACTTCGAATTATCCGGTTACGAGTGCCTGTTACAAATTACATATCGCTGTCATCATGTGATTATCTAAGGTCAATTTGATATCTCATTGACTCTGCCCCTGTTTTTATGATATTTGTTTTTGCTTTCCACCATATAGCCTGTTCTTATCGTTACAGAATCATGTCAGAGTAAATAAAAGATATGCAATATCGTTAATATGATACATGTTTCTTGCATGAAGTGCCTAAATATCCTGCTAAATAAACAGATTCAATCTTTTGAAGAAAAAATTGGCGTCCCGTGTTCAGAGGGGTTCATTGCCAGATTGCGTGCATCTTATCTTCCTCGTATCATCATAAATCAGACATAAATCATCGTCGAGCATGTCGTCTGTTTATGATGTGCATCATATAATCTGAACAAAGAGGTATCGTGGTCTAGTAGATACGTTATCGGACTTTGGGTCACATGGTCGTGGTTCGAGACCCGTCGCAGCACTAATGTCCTTTGGCGAGACATTATTCTGCATTTGCCACTTACCAACCTGGTGAAGTAAGTAGTTCCCCGGAAGGAAGTAACTCCCTGAAAGTGTTAGTGCCTTATTGTGGCAGCTATTAAAGCTACTGCTGGGGGTAATGATGTGGTCATTTGTATTAAGCACAGTAGAGTACATTCATTTAGTAATGGAATTAAAATTAATTTTGAGCTCTGGTATGAAAGTCTTTTTTTGAGAGACAATTGTTATGATTTATTCTGGATTTTTTTATCCTGCAGTAGATTGGTTGTTTGAGCCAGAGAAATAAAATAAACGCACAAAAACGTACTGGGCATCATCTTCGATAACAACCACTACTCCCATTTGCACATTGTGACCTGTGTTAAGCACATATTTTCGGGCCTACCTACCCGGATTTCCTTATCTTTCTATGCTCAGAAATCCTGAACATTCAGTGTAACTTTCGTTGGATTCTGTGAGAATTCATTTTCTATATTTACCAAAACTCAAGTTTATCTTTAATTGGCAAAATGAACTAAATTACATTTATTACTATTATTTCTCGAAATTCAAATGCTTTAAAGTGAAATGATTAATACTGTGGTTAAAAAAGTAGACATCAGGACCATCTATTTAAGCACGATTGAATTATTGAAACACTGAACTGCAGATGCTGTGTGTTTTTGAAAGGTTAAAAATACTACCAGAGATAGGAGATGACAAGAGAAAGAGAGAGCGAGGGAGATGAGGGTAAATATATATATTTTTTAAAACCCTTTCTTTCCATCGTCTTTTCCTTTTTCCTTAGGGTTCCTGTCTGAAAATATTGACGATCACAGTAAAAGAGTGAATGCTAGACTGTGGCATAGCTATAGATGGCACGAGGGCACGTTTCCCTAATCAACGAGAAAAGAGATAAGAAGGAATTGGGAGGGGAAGCAAAATGAAAAGAAGCTGACATCCAACTCCTTCAGCTCCCTCCCCTCACTGGATGGTCTTGCCTCTTACCTTTTACCTCTCCGTCTATGTAATTACTGTGATTTACACCCCTTCTACGACTTGAATATTTTAGAATTAAATACTTTCAAATTATCATGCTAGGAGCCTTAACGTCCGAGAGATATATTCTATTTTTTTTTAAATAGTAAAACTGTACTTTCTATAGCATTTAGAGTATAACAATACTTGAAGACAAAAGAGATCAGAAGAAAAAAAAACGCGCTTTGTATTTGTATTTGATTGTCTTAAGCCCCTCAAATAAACCGAAATAATGGCTTAATGGTAATGGAATCAATGACGTCATGAGCAAATAGTCACGGGGAAACAACAAGAAACAGTGCAGATAGTAATCCTATTTTTTTATTTTTTTATTAAGTGTTCTTTTACCAGGGTGGCTTCATTTGCGTTTCCGACGTTGCTTTACAAGAAGGCCTTGTAAATGAACAAAGATAATATAAACAGGATTAATCGAGATAACAAAAAAAGCTATAATACATGTACATACAAACATATCTCCCTTTTCCTTTTTCCGTTTTCGAGTGTGGAACTTCGGGGGACTGCAGTCCCGAAGCCCTACCTTTTAATACGACAGTGTTAAAAAGGTCAAAAGCATCATAATTGCTCGTTTATTCGTAAATGATACTAACCTACCTATAATTCAGCCATATAACTGATTATTTCAGTGGTGACTATTAGTTATGACAGACATTACACAGTGTTAAGTACACTTCAAAAACACGTCCTACATAAAAGTTCGATACATTTGTGGATAACCACATCGCACATCGCAATGTATTCAATTCTATTAGGAACATTTTTCAATTTGTCTCAACAGTTGCTTTTTTCTTCTCCTGGGTTTGACAACTATATCATTACATTATCGCTTGAGGTAATATTTCATACTTTCATTTAAAGACAGCCCTGCTGGAATAACTAAAATAAATTGGTTTATATTATATACATTGTCAGGCTATTTGTTGTTGTTTTCAGCTAATCAATTACAATTTTTTCCTTCGTTCTGTTTTTTAAAGGTTCAGGTACGATATATCACATCTCGAAACTACATTAACACTCAATAATATTTCCTATCAAAACTGGAAAATTCATAAGAGCACTTGAAATTTACAAAAAGCCGAATTCAGGAAAAGGAAAACAGCAACTGAAGAGACCATTTGAATGGTAAGAAAACAGTTTGATGATGACTATGATCAATTGCATATGTTTCTACTCACGCTATTGTGCCAAGTTATAATGAGGTATTCCTATAACCCTTTCCCCTCAAAAGCGGATCGCTCATTTGTTTGCCAACCTTCTGCATGTTCAGATGAGATTATTACCTCACAAAATGATGACACCTTTTTTCGGCAGTGCTCAAGATAGTAGCAAACCGATCATTTTCTCCATTTCCTACTCTCCGATTCAATGACATGCAGTCTTTTTTTCTTTTCAATTGTTTTTCCCCGTGTATAACTGTAAAAGTTTAATAAAGTAAGATGACCATTCTTTAATGTTATCAGTTTCCCTGAGAAATCGTGCCCCTGTCTCTTGTCATTGTCATTATTAATTTGGATTTGGTTAATGTTTACTGAATGTTTGCTGAATGGCTAAATAGAATAACAAAATGTGTGACATTACATTTGAAGTCGAGATCGCATTGGATCACAATTAGTAAGGCTTTTCCCAAATAATATGCATTCCTGACACCTAAGTGTAATGATATACATACCTGTAATAATATTGGCAGGTGAACTCGTTCATAATTCACTGACAGAAGAATTGTCATCGGGGTCTTCCTGGTCTTGTTCAGTTATGCTTTTGGTTTGATTTGATTTCCTCTATTCTGTTTTTTAAAAGATGTTTCTTTGTTTCTGTATCATATTCCCAAAACATTTAAACCTATTATGAGAAAGGTCAATCATTAATTCATCGTACATATTTTCTCCTCAGAGATTTGTGTGTCCTTTGCTCGATGTATCGATAGATGGCGCTAAGCTGATTAAAATTATAGGGACTTTGATTGAGGGGAAGACCATTAGTCTTCGAGATTAGTGTGGTGTTAATGCCTGGGTGTTTGACCCATTCCGAGTCTGGGAGGGACACATATTCACTAGGAGCAAAGTCCATAGAATGCATTTTTGAAACCCCAATCTCCACTTACATTGGACATAATGTATCCTCTTAACCAATGAAACAATTAAAAAAAGAAAAGAAAGTAAAACAGTGTTTTGTATTTATTTGATTTTACGCAAATCAATCACTCTCCGCAATATTGTAGAACCAGTAATATAATAATTCGAGAACTAAATATGATTATCTGAATGTTAAGATAATCTATAACAATGGTATGAGATTGAAGGTAGGAAATCGAAAAGTGTGTAAGGTTCACAAGCGAATTTCTCTCATCTTCATTGACACTGCTTCGCCTCCAGTCTATACCCTCAGTGGTTTATTCGCATTTTCAGGGACTATCGCAAATTAATTGGTCACTTATTTATTATTTTAACAATGCCTAGTTACCTATCGAACAAAGTAAATTGTGCCATAACACGATTTGATTTTTTGTTTGTTTATTCTTTTCTTTCTTTTACAGTTTGACATCAGAATTTAGAGGTCAAAACATTATTTTAAACTTAACTTATTTTACACTAACATGACTAATCACAAGGTGATGCGTTCTTGGGTGTATCGAAAATGCATACAAAGATTAAAAGGTACCAAATGTTCAATTATGAGCGACTTGTAGTTACACTGACATAATGAGACCAGGGAGTAAAACGTTCGAAGAATATTGTATGAAAATAAAAATCTAGATATGATTAATATCATATCAATTTAGAGAGATATTTCCATTTTGCAAATAGTATATTCCAAACCTTGATAATGACGAATAGCTGTAAAGTAGGTACCATTTTAAATCATATAAAACAAAAAATATCAACAGAACGCTTATATTGAAGAGTGAAACCTTCAGGACTAATGTTGAGGTGCCACAAGAAAATCTTTCTTTTTTCTCTGTAATTTCCTTTAGCTTATCAATATTTATAGGCCATTTCCCTTACTACAAATGTCAGACTACCTCTTCTGAATCTAAATATCATAAAATGTTGGCACAGTGGTTTCGGAGACGGCATGTGACATGAATGATAGAAAACTCAAACATGGGAAACGAAAGCATAACAATTTTTATGTCATTGTGGGCCTTATTTCCCCATTGGGCATCGTCCCATTTCACACATGTTTGTACTACATTGAGGAATTGATCCTCAAACTATTTTTGTTATGAATAAAATGTTGCCAAACTATTTCGGAAAGTGTGACAGGGTTCTGGAGGTGCTCGAAGGTGATTTTCATCCCTAATAGTTATGTATTGATAAGTTGTTCCCCTTACTAAATTCAAAGCATCAACACGGCGTAAGTATAAGGACGCCATCTTGATAATCTCATGCACCTGTCTACTCTCTCTAACATTCTAGACCCGTTTCAAGCGTGTACGCGATGCTAGTTGTGTGTGCGGATGAGCAGGTGAGTCGGTGAGTGGGTTCCAAGGCCATTTATGAAAACTGTACCTTCAATTTGTATTTATTTAGGTGCTCGATTTTGAAATGAAAAGAGGGTTCTCGGTTATGCAGTAAATTTCCGGACTGTTTCATTAGAAGTGTACCTTCACTTTGACGACCATTTGCAAAAGCAAGGACGGCCTCGGTTCGAAAATCCTGTAAATTGTTTAAATTGTAGGCCCTTTTATAATTAAAGGGGTTAGATTAATTTAGGTGCTCGATATTGAGATAAAAAGGGGGTTCTCGGTTATGCAGTATTGTCACATGTCCTCGGTATGTTATATTTTTCATAAAAAAACAAAAGTGTGTCCTCGACACTGTCATAACAGGATGGCTAGTATTAGAGTTGTCGATTTACACCACAAACGTTAATGTGCGTGTTTGCGTGGGTGGGTGCATAGATGTGTGCGTGTGTGTTTGGGTGTGTGTGTGTGCGCGCGCGCGCGTGATAGAGCGATATAGAGAGAGGGAAAGAGAATGTGTGTTTGTGTGTGCGAGCGTGTGTGATAAAGCGAGAGAGAGAGAAAAAGAGAGAGCGTGTGTGTGTGTGTGTGTGTGTGTGAGCGTGTGTGCGTATGTGAGCGTGCGTGATAGAGCGTGAGAGAGAGAAGGAGAGCTGGGTGATGAAGAGAGAAAATATTGTGTGAAAGTAGAGAAAATGATAACGTAAAGGAATTATGATATATGTGTAGAGAAAGTGCTATTGCTATGTAATGCCAAAAGGGTGTGTCTAATTTGTAGAGCTGCGTGCAAACATATGGGCCCGAATTCACAAAGGAGGTTTGTCGACAAACCTCGGTATGTCGACAAACCTCCTTTTGTTTCGACAAACCTTTTTTTTTTTTTTTTACAAGCCAAGGTTTGTAAAAACGCGTTGAAACACGTCGTATGACGCACATAAACTTCGGTTTGTCGACAAACCTCCTTTGTGAATTCGGGCCATGTAGTCGGATTTATGAAGAAGTGATACGGCCTTTTGGAAAGCGGCGCCCTGTTTTATTGTTGCGCCTCGTGGTCTTTGACACAATGCAACAGTAGTAGTTATTTTAGGGATAAAGATTATCTTTGAGGTTGAGATTAGAATAAGATTTTAGGCTTATGTTTAAAATGTGATACGGCTTATGAGCGGAATCATCGGAATTATTTATATAGGCAAAACGATGTGTTATTTCACTGGCTTTGGTAATGAGAGAGTTGGATAGAATTGAAGTTCTTTATAAATTACACAGTGCTGCTTTTTAGAGGGCTAGGATATTTTCGAATTCATGATCTTACGTATGTTTAATTACCATTTTAAAAATATGTGTTCGGCGCATTCTTCTTCATTCAGAGTAGTTTTTGCAGGTGTTGTATGATTTGGTGTTCAAGCATGGTCGATACAATAGTGTAACATATTGAAATTTATGGATGTTTCTTTCGTGGGGACCTAGTAACGAGTTATTCCATTAACCTGTTATTGATGAATGAACTTCAATACTTGTAATCCACTCTGTACAGATTATGTGTTGCTACGTCGGGCAAACCAGGGCAAGCCTCGGGCAAGCTTGCAGTTTGTCAACGACAAACTTTGTTTAAAAAATTATTTTTTGGTAATCTAATCGATTATGATAGTGCTAGGCTCAATTCTAAACTAGATTGCATTTCTGAAAGAAAATACACATACAAACACAAACTCACGCACATATTAAACATGTTGTGACATATATAGTAGGAATTCATTGACACTAAGAGTGCTTTACCAGAGAGTTTATAGCCTTTCTGTCTCCAAACAGATTTTGCTCAATCAATTATGAAAACAAATCCGATTGCCGCCATCTACCGGTCAAAACTGAGGGATGCAAGCACATCAAGGTTTCTGCTTACTCTGTAGTCACTATGAACATTACGGACAAAGAAAGCGGACAAAATATACAGTTCTTCAGGTAGATAAAGGAACATCCCTTCACTGCTAGTATGTAAAAAGTGAATATGCATGTGACACCTGTTCTACACATTTTTTTACATAATAGCAGTGAAGGGATGTTCCTTTGTCTACCTGAGGAACTGTATATTTTGTCCGCTTTCTTTGTCAGTCATGTTCATAGTGTCTAGTCTTGCTACATCATGTTTAGTCAATTCATATTGATTATGCATTAAAGGAGTCACACCAAGAAGCAAAAGTGTATTGAATTGATGCAAAATTCATATCATTGCGAAGGGGAAGCCTTACTGATCAAATACAACAAATTTCCTCTTCAAAATATGTTTGGGGCCCGCAGAAACCAACTTTCAAAAATGTTAGTTTTGAGATCCAGATTTACTGCCTTCAGCAGTCCTTCGTATGACGTCACTATTGTGACATCACACCCTGGACACGGCTGTCTAGCTGCTGACTAATACACGCGCGACTCCGGTATGCGGCCGGTGCCGAGCTTGTCCAGGGGGTGACGTCACTATTCAGAGCTCGCTACGCCCGTGTGTTTGGCTTACGTTCGGGGGCGCTTGGGGGTCTAAGAGAAGGGTCTTGAAAAATTGCATTTTACGCCTTTCCATGATATCTATATGATTTCTCAGCAAATTATTCGTGTTTTTCAAGAGAAAATCTTTCCATCCATATGTAATTTGTTATAATTATCCGTTGTTAGTAAATTTTCTTTGTGTAGCTCCTTTAAGAAAAATTAGAAAAATATAACGATTGCGTTTCCGTTATTTTAAAAACTCTGGAGAAACAAAAATTCAAAGAGAAACGTATCAGTATATAATCTTTTATATCCAGTAACAAGCTGACACACCCTTTTGGTCTGTATCACTCAATTATATGGGTTGCGTATACTCGACGGTAGAGTCTTCTGGCAATTGCCAGCCAATTGTGACATAAAATATTTATCCCTTACCTTGCTGTATGATTTGATTATTTAGCAAACTATACTGTTATAATCTTCAATGTGGTGTCGTTGTAGTTCTTGGCGGTGGTAGTGGTCCGGGGGGGGGGGGGGGGGGGTGCTGCGGGAGCGTGGTATATCAGGACCACTCCATGAATATAACGCCTTTTCCTATACTTACAAGTACTGTACATTACAAATAAAAGATGAAGGAGGGAACCTCTTTTGCTCGCTATTGCAAGGAAATTGTAAATCGTATCACCTGCAGTGATTTCTGTTGAATAGACGAGAAACTTGTGAAAGCACTAAATTTCCATTTTGGATGATAATTCTGGAACATGTTTCTTTTTCGGGGGGGGGGGGGTAGTATGACCGATTTGCAGGAGTATACTTTGATTACATTTCCACTGTTTTAGATCGCGTGATACGAAATTAATTTCATCACTTATAGACACGAATCTAGTCAATTTTTCAACATTTATATTTTTTCCTATGTGGTCTTATAGTTTCCAGCCGTCATAACATTGTGAATTTATTTCTTAGTCGAGTACCCTTAAGCTCTTGAGGATGTTGGCAGGTTATATGATGACCCTTGTAAATCTGGTTTTGATATGTTATTTATCATGCCTTTCTATATAAGAGAATATGCGAACTTAGGTCATTAAAGGAACTTGGTGCTATGTTCGAGTTGAATCTATAGCAGAAAATCTATATCAATCTTTGTGGTTCGCTTTGATTTGGATCGAAAGGTAATATCAATAAAATTACCAGAGCAAACCAGAAGAAAATTAGAAAGGAATATATCATAATACACAGATAGAACCTCAACCACCAAAATGTTTCTCAAACGCACGTTGAATCATACTAATGCTCGTTCACATCCTCCTAGGATTTATTATAGTGAGTGAGAGAGAGAGAGAGAAAGAGAGAGAGAGAGAAAGAGAGGGGTAGGACGAAGTTTATTAGTAATTCATCCGTTCATTCACATAACACAAGGCAAAAGATGTTATTACACAAACCCCCTGTACGTACAACCCATGCACTGAAATCATTTAGAAATGTGGGAATAAGCAAATGAAATGATTTAAACGAGGATATAAGATCAAGTTCAACTTTATCTAGGTTTAAAGTTTTGTGCAAAAGGGAACTATTTATTAATTTGTAAAACTGGGTAGGACTATAAGTTTTAATCTCATATTTCGCATTTTTCATGTGTTTCCTCTTCTTCCTTTTTCTTTTAAATATTCTACTCTCTTCTTCTCTCTCTCCCTCTCTCTCTTATAATATGCTTTAAAGTACATTGCATTGTGTTTGTGTGTTTGTGTGTGTGTGTGTGTTGCAAGATATTTGTAATTGTTTTGTAATAAGTATGAATATACATGTATCTTTTTTTTGTTGTTGCTTGTTATAGCATGTTTTTATTATATTTGTATTCAATTCTATGTTAATGGGCTCCAGTTACAAGCTCTGCTTCTCAGGGGTCCATAGCCTGTCATCATGTTATAATTATTGTTCCAGTACCAGTGTCATTGTAAATTGTTTTTAATCATTGGCTGAATAAATTGAAATTGAAATTGTAGTTCAAGTTCAAGTTTAAAAAAAAAGTAAAAAAGTAAAAAAATTGTAAACTTGACATTAAGACAAAACGTGTATCTAAAAAAACTAATTTTGACAAGTGTGGAAGTCAAATATGTAAGACCTCACAGTTTACTTTGAGTATTACTTAATTTTTAAATTTGTCGATAATTTCTTTATTTACATCTTCGCAACAATACTATATTTACTGATATCATGACGTTGTTTTAATGGGGACGCTTAATATTTGGGGTGGTTTTCCCCGTAATAAGAAGGGACACATGTAACTTATATGAATATCATGACTATGATTGAAGTTACGACTTCAGATTTCAGATTATTCAAACAAATAAATGCAAACAATTAATAAATTGCATGTTAAATATTCTGAGTAAAAATAATGCTGATAAAAAATAGTGATTGAAATCTAAAGGTTCGAGGCTGAAGATTGAAAAAGGGGTGATGTGATCCTGTCCCATAATGATGGTTTATCTCCAATTCTTTCGAAAATATTTGTTTAATCACCCTGATAGTTTAATCACCCTGAATTCTAAGGCAATGAATATGGCTTTATCAAAACATAATGAAGAGGTTCATTGTTCCATCTACTTCAGATAACCTAATAAACATAATGGCCAAATTTGGTTCATAGATTGCAGTTGATCTAGATCAAAGTTCTGGTTGTTCAACGATATGAATGCAATACAAAATTCATAAACGCGATAGCGTCATATTATGGATAAGGGGAGACATAAATTATATTACCCCATATATGATAAGTTAGTTATGGTTTTGTAAAGAACTATAAATGTTTTTTATGTGTGGGAGATAAAACGAAAAAAAGAAATTTCCTTGTAAAAAAAGAATGAAATTGGAATATGGAGTGAGTTATATAGAGAATAATATTAAACAAGATGTCTCTTAGTCTAAACATATTTGTGGCTTACACCCAGTAAATAAGATCGATTGATCGATCTGTAATTGAAAAACAAGTCAGAAAAAATCTTGGAACCAGCGGGATTTGAACCTGCCATCTACTACTTGCCGGGCAGCGACTCTACCACCAGGCCATCACTGGTCCACCCAAGATTTTTTCTGACTTGTTTTTCAATTACAGATCGATCAATCGATCTTATTTACTGGGTGTAAGCCACACATATGTTTAGACTATTGAAATTCTCCCAGGAAGCATTACATTTATACAAGATGTCTCTTGTATGCCTGACTTTCGACATGTGAATATGCACATTTTGTACAGATTTAAAGATTCATAAACTGATTCGAGTTGGTTTCTTTACTTTTAGAATTGTTTTCTTGACTTAATTGAGAGAAAAAATAAAAACATGAGAATGCATAATAGAAATCTGATTTTAAGAAGTGATAGATTCACACATTAAAATATTTATGGTTTATATATAAATTCCCCATTAGATACCTTTGAAAAAGGCACACTTTTGGATCTTAGTACAAGTGGAGTCTTCTTTTACATGAATAAAATAAATAATAAATCATCATGATCTACGTGGATTTGTTATATCTTGCATTCTTCCAAGAAGGGCTTGGTCAAGATAATTAGTTACTTAAAGGTCACGAGGTTACTATCCAATTACTCCAGGATCTCACTTTCTTCCTATTTGTGTGAGAATGACAGTCTAGAACACTTCAAATCATGCCTCCCAAATTACCTTTTTCGGTAACGTGTAAATATTGACTTCATCGGAAAAGCATGCGCCTTTGAATGTCGCCATATGAATGTTCTGACTCATCATCATCTTTCAAAACTACAAGAGCATTCAGTTTCGGGTCTCAATCACATATAATCTCCTTTTCACCTTTTCGTGTATTATATATTTCTTAAGTCTGATCACATGTAGTTGGCCTATTGTATCGCAACCACCTCTCACCTTTTCCTGTTTTTGACAGACTACATTATTTCATTTCCATCTGTGTTATAAATGAAATTAATAGCTAAAATAAAGAAGCAAAACAATGATATATTGCGTGCAGTTTGAAGATTTATTATGCTATAACTATACCTGGTTTTAATAGCATCTTGTTGGCAAATCGGTAACATTTGTTAAAATATACGCATATGAATGTTTAACAAAAACGCCTCGAAAGTCTCGGGCCGACTTGACACTTCCAATTCTGGTCCCGCTATACCAGCATCGTGCACTACAAGTTAAGTTCACGATATCATGGTCACACTGCTAACACACTGGAACGCCTTGTTTAAAAAAAAAATTGCGCCATGGTTACGCATAGTTCATTAAATGTTCACGAAACTTACCCAAAAATCGATTCATGACAGATTTTCTACAATTTCTAAATTATGGCACGCATTTTCGAATCTACCGCGCACCCCTACGAACACCTCACGTGTTCCGCATTGGCATGATTGGCGTACCGCTGTGTAGACTATTTTGCGCGCAAGTGTCAGTATGTTGCTGGAACAGGGTGTTTTTTTTTCGTACCTCCATACATTGACAGTAGGTGTTATTTATAATTCGCACCTTTTACAGAAGTGTCGTATCTAAAATAACTAATATGAAATCTTTTATTTTTACACCACAGGATAAACCAGTTTAAGAAAAACATATTTGTATAGTTTAGCCCAATTCGGTGATATTGTACATAGTTCCAATTATTATTTCATGGATCCTTATGTACATAATGAGTAAAAACATATGGAAATCTTATAAGTCCTTAACAAATCGGATAAAACGTACCGTACAGTTTATAAACATTTCCATCAAACAGGGAACATAGAACTTAGCTTATTTATTAAATTTAAACGTCTAACACGTGGAAAGGTACATGAATGTATTTACAGGTGATTATTATAAGTTGAAGAAACATATACCCCAAAATCGGGTTCGAAACAAATTCGACTTTGGTAAGGCATTAATCCTCATAACCAAGTTTCTCGTAGAGGACTCAAATCCGTTGGTTCCCTAGTTGCTAACAAGCATATATACAAGCATCACATTCTTCCTTAGCAGGCAGGTAAAAGAAATAAACAACTTAACATTCTATAACCAAAAATTTCTACAAAATATATTTTGACGTTGTCTAATTCAACACACAAAACTTTTTTTTAGAACATATCATTTTTAATATGAATAGTAAGATGAAGTATCAAACTAATATCGAGATTACATCGTATATATGTTCAATAACCCAATGCAGGAGAATACGCCCTATATACATTCCAGCTTAATGTTTTGTTATTGTCAATTTATAATAATAATACAGAAATTGTCCATTTATAATAATAATACAGAAATTTGTTTTCCATTGGTGTCACATATAATATAAACAGAGGCGTTAACATGAAATTGTATGCTGAGAGCCAGAAGGGTGTTAAGTTAATACATACCAAGCATGAGTCAACACCCTTCTAGCTCTCAGCACACACAGTACATAACGAGAACATTATTCAGAGTCAAAGTATGAATGTATTTATACATAAAGAACAAAATTATGAAAATAACAACTCCGGAGCTTCCTTCGAGCAAAATGAGGAAGTGAGAGAGAGAGAGACAGTGAGAGGCAGATAAAACGAGTGAGTGATCGAAAGAGGGACAAAAGACAGACAGAAAGAAAGAGAGAGAGAGAGAGAGAGACGGTATTGGGGGTAGAAAAAAATCGGGAGCTACAAAGACATGTATATTTCTACTCAAAAGGGTTTGTTAGATGAAGCGATCTGCATAATAATGTACATGTACAATACGAAACTTTCAATTCACAGCCATCTGGTATTTTTTTACTCTCATTTAATTCAGATAGAACAGGAACAATAGTCTGAAGAACATGTTAAAAACTGTTTCGACGTAAGAATGACTTACTAATGATAAGTAGATGAAAGTGAACACTTTACTTTTAATACACAATATAATTGACAACTAAGAAATTCAATGGAGTGGAATTCCATATTTTTCTCGTTTTTATTATTTTTAAAATACATAAACTTACAGATTATCAGATATTTCCCTTTTTTCCTAAAAAATGGGGTGATAGATTCCCCTCCCACCCCCTTTAAAACAAAATACGATAGAGAGTCTGGACTGGAGATACAAAATACATTGAAATGCCTCCGAGTTTGAAATATGTGTGTCCTTGTCAATGCTTTGTGTTATTGCTTGTTGGTATATTTGAGACTCGTGGCTATCTGTGAGAGTGTATAGTGATGTGCTAAATACTTCTCTTATTGTAATAATGCAAATTGTGCTTATTAGAAGGTAGTCGTCTTCTTTTTCTCTTCTTAAAGTCGGCTACTCTCTTGTGCACCGGAACCTGGAAATGCTGGAGGAGGAAATTCTGTTTCGTTCAAATCGTTCTGCCTAGGTAATCTGTTAAGAGACGCTGATCTTGGAAACATGGGCATTCTAATGATTCCTGCATTATCGTAGACATGTTCCGTTGAAGTACAAGTGATATTACCTAGATCCACGTCGTCCTGAAGTTCGGAAGGCATTTGCCCACTCCACTCGGAATACCCAGAGGGGACTGAGATGTCGGATGAGGTATTACTGCATATGCTCGAGGTGATAGAGTCGGAACACTGATAACTGACACTTGTCTCTGGTGATAGTTCTCCTTTGTTTACGAAATTATCTTTATGGGCAATATTGGACGATAGCATTGGTAGAGAAGGAGATGGCGTAATAGGTTTTTCGTAGAGTGTGTCTTCATTAGAATCACTCTTATCACTTGGGTTCAAACAAGATTTTGGCTGAGATACCTCACATGAAACACACTGTGCCGGAGCACAGTGTTCAGCACATCTTGGAGTTAAAAAGTTGTTCATTCTTTGGCAATACTTAAACATAAGAGCTATACACATAACATTGAGAAATGTTGTTACAAGAAGTACTCCAAAAACTGATATTGCTGCAACCACAACCCATTTAACACCTACATTCGAATGTCCTATTCCATGCGCTATTTTCTCAATAATCAATGCAGATTTAGTAGTTTGAAGTTGCTCCAAAAAATGTTGGTCATCATCATTTTGCCCATTTCTGTCTTCGGGGTTCTCGTTCGTCAAAGGATAAATGGATTGCTGAGACGGCCCTACCGGTGTGCAGTTTACAGAATATTCATCATCTGTTTGAAATATTTCTTTTGATGGTTGCAGGAACGTTAAATTTATGCTCTTTTCATATGTTGAACTGTTAAATAATATTTTGCATTTTGTGGTGATAATGTCGTGCTTCCTAAAATTGTTCCTGACCATTAGATGTGAGATAGGTGCTAGACTATCATGCTGAATTTGGTATTTAGAACTATCATATTCGATCTGACTCGCGTTTACAAACCAAGATATCACCGGACCAAAATCAACATCTTGCCTCAAACATTGAAGAGAACAGACAAATTGTGCTTGAAAGGAAACCATTGTCCAATTTACAAATTTATTAAAGAGTTTCAAATGCGGTATTACATTTTTGCACACAGTTCCCCCTACTTGTTTTTGTGTCAATGGTTCTGTAGTGCTGAAATTAGCTCCACTTGTAGTTTTTCTTACGCTATCAAACAACATTAACGGCAAAGTAAAGTTAGCGGTGGTAGTTCCTTGATGGTTTGTCACAGAACAGCTAATTATTATATTCATTTCGCGGCTTCCTTTCAAACCACCCTCTGCACTTATCCGTAAAGTCTCAGACGTGACGTTATAACATCCGAGGAGATATTCAGCAGGGGAACAATTCCATGCATATTTTTCAATCTGTGGATAGCCCGAAGCAACACATTTGAGTGCTATTTGTCCCTGAACAATGGGTTCCGCCTGGGTTAGAAGTTCGGCCGAATGCATTGCCACTTCTGGCTTGTGACGAACCAACAAAGGTCCTATGGAGCAATTAATTTCTTGGTCAAGAAAAGAAGGTGAGACACTTCTAGCAATACATTCATATGTATTTGAGTGAACATCGGAAATGAGGTGAATTTCGTGATTCAAGATCAATAAGTCACCCTCAGTCACAGAACGAGATTCAACCAATGATGCGTTTGATTTGTCTTCCTTCGACAATAGGCATAATTCAACATCTGGGCTGCCTCTATGAACTTTACACCAAATCGGATAGATTCCTCGCGAAGTTCATTCAACGGATTGGGACCGCACCTAATCTCATCAGGTTTAGGAAAGTACTCTACGTGCATCGTAGCAACCTTCGACGAACGTTCCTTTAGTACAGCTCCATATAGACTTCGAAGAACACACTGGAATCGTTGCTCTTTCCTTCCAACATCATAAACAGTTATTGTAGACGTTTTGTCGGATGTTTGGTCATTGTGATAATAGGAGATGACTGAGTAATATTCATTTGGAAACACATACCAGGTCACAGAATCAGTCCTGGCATTAAACGCGGACACTGTGCACGAAAATGAAGTGTCCTCCCCTTCCTTAATGCTAACATCGGTGGGATGGGTCTTGAAATATGCCGATGAATATGGTTCCATACATTCGGATATCGTTATGGTGAAACATAATATGAAAAGCACAGTGAAATAAGAAATTGAAAAAGGCAAATGCAAGAGAGCCTTATGAGCATACATCGTAATTTTTGATAAGAAGTACAGCATTTTTAGAGGAACAATGTCACATATAATCTGCACCTTGCTAGTTCCTAGACAAATCCCGAATAGCTTAAAGTGCGTTTCATATTGCTTTTATCAGGAGGATGTTCAGAGTATGTAGTGCACGCGGCACAGCCCTCCATGTTATGCAGCGTATGGTTACAGACTTTCGGTTTCTATGTATCCATCATACGTATCAAACCACTGTTAAAAAACCATGACAGGTTGACAGGTTTACATACAGTGCTAGTAAAAAATAAAGCTGCTCTAAATTTCCGATACCTCAAGAACACAGGTGCATACGGGCACATATGTTAATATAGATTCCAAACTAATTTTAGCTTACTTACACTAACTTACTTTTCCAATCTTCAATATTTTTGCATTTTAAATTCAGTTCTGTCTTTAATTGCAAAATATCTGAACTTGTATACATTAATGTACCCAGTGATCAATAAAAATGTCCTTTGTGTCGTCAGAGCATCCATAAATCTCCACCAGCAGTAGAGTCATCACTGTCAATGCTCTGCTTCACTTTGGCACGTATAGTGTGTACACAAAGGTAGTTCAGAACCCTATTAGTACAAAAATATATAAAAAATCATACCTAAAAAAAACACTCGAAAAATGTTTTGAATTACGTTGTTAAGCAAAATTGATGAGACTTTGAATAAGGGCACTTAATTTCACAGATGTAGATAGAAACTTAACACACTTTGAATATTTTATCAAGAGTATAGGTTTCCACGGTCAAGCTCATTTCCTTCACAGACAAGCTGATGCACAGTCATTATTATTCATTTGAAGTTGAGCGCTGATCAGGATAAAACTTTAATGGCCCGGAACTTCCGATCAGTCAGATTTTTAAAGCAAATGATTACAGATTTACCCCATTCATCTAAACAATAATAGATTTGATGCTGCTTGTAAGTGTCGGCTTGCATGGTGATGTAGATATACAGTAGGTTTGCGGTTGCACCATGTGTGTGAGAGAGAGAGAGGTTTGAGGAGTCCTGAACAGGACTCTGACTCGGTAATCTTTCTTGGAGGAGTGTAGTGCAGTTCCTCCAACAAACTCCATTCGATACTCTACTCCCACAAAGACAAGCATCCAAACCACAAGAAAGCTGGAGTCTACAAAATACCATGCGAATGTGGAAAAGTCTACATTGGTGAAACGGGGGAAAATCTGGAAACAAGACTCAAGGAGCACAGAACCAGCTTCAGACTCAGCGATTGGGATAAGTCCGCCATCGTCAAACACGCCCAGCAACACGAACACACCATCGAATGGGATAACAGTCATCTCATCTCCATAATGAAACACTGGCATACACGCCGAATCCGAGAAGCCATCGAAATTCACCGCCACAACACCGTGCCCCAAGACTCAGGACTATACATCAACGACATCTGGAAACCTCTCATCAACAAGTACCCGGTCACTCCTCCTCCACCACCGCCTCCACCACCGCCTCCACCACCGCCCTCACCACCCCGACAGACACCCGTACATCAACCACCGCCACCCGCCGAACCCTTAAAGCAGCCGCCAGCCTCGCAGCTACACTGCACAGCAGACGACAACAGACTACAACGCCGCCTACGTCGGGGACACACACAGCGTCTCGCCGACAACACACCCCGCTCATCAACTCGAAACTCTCCTAAGTCCGCAACCCGGAGACTCCAGCCCAGACGGATAGTCAGACGAATTACCAGCCGACCATCCATGCCCACCCGATGACTCAAGCCGACATACGGTCACCTATTTTTCCCTGACGTCCGCACACCGGTGACTTAAGCTCACGCACGCCAGCTATTCCCCACTCCTGACGACGGATAGTCAACCTGTTCGAAACGTCGAGCCACTCATCCTCTCCAAGCGCTATAGTTCTCCTGAGAACCATATGCCAAGAAAGATAACAAACAGTCCTTTTCAGGACTACACTCCTCCAAGAAAGATTACCGAGTCAGAGTCCTGTGCAGGACTCCTCAAACCTCTCTCTCTCTCACACACATGGTGCAACCGCAAGCCTACTGTAAATAATAGATTTATTTTCGGGAAAAACTTCATCGACACAACGGGCAAACTTCAGACTGATTTTCAGTTTTTTATGTTATGATGATCAAAATATGCGCTATGAAAACAAAATGTATAATATGTATTATAGTTGCTGTTATAATTCTACTATCATTATCATTAATATATGATAATCATTATCATCATTATCCTTTCATTGTTATTATCATTTTAATCATTATTATCATCATCATTATTTATCTCATTTTGGTTATATAATTTTGTTTGTGAGAACGAAATGCAGTGAAGGCATCCGTAAGTACCTCACAGAGATCTCGTGCTTGAGCTGAAGATTGTCCACATTCTCCTCCAACTTCTCCTCTGTCTTCCTCTCGATATTATTATTGTGATAAAATAGTTATAATGATTATAATGATGATGTTATCATTGAATGATTATAATGATGATGTTATCATTGAATGATAATGATAATAATAATAATTATCATTATTTATCATTATTATTTTTATTCCATAAGTCTCCCTCCACGGGGATTTCATTGATTTTCATTTGCAAAAATGAAAAATAAATAAATGATAAAACAAATACTATTCACTACTCAAGATACAAATATTTGTTGAACTGTTGAGTTAACATAAAATAAACATATTTTTAATAATGTGTTTTGATGTTCATGTAAGAAAAAAATTGAACTGCAAGGAGCAGTCGAAGGAAAACGGGGTAGAGGTCGTCCATCAATATCTTGGACTGATGATATCAAGAAAGTGTCTGGACAAGGAATGAAAGGTGCAACACAAATGGCAGGTGAAAGAGTTGCATGGCGTGCTCTCGTGAAGGCCACAGCAGCGCTTTACAGCGCCACCTGAAGTTCATGATGATGATAATAGACACATATTATCGTTTCATTATTGGGCTAAACAGTTCGTTGTTGTGACCACTACCAAGGGCACCAAATCGCTCGCTCCGTGACAACAATGCCACACACCCACCCACCAGCACAATAACTACTGCTACTTCAGACAACCCCAGCAATTGCAGCGATCAAAGGTCGCATGGCAACACCGTCCTGAAACATTATTATTTTGAACTTAAACTCCAGATGACTGTTCAGCACAATGCGAATAATTTTTATCTGGTGAATTTCGAAAGCGATTGCGAAGTGAAGTGAAATAGTTAAAACATTTAGTACACTTTATACGTGAAATTAAGATTATAAAAAATGGTATTGCAAACAATACCGAGAACAAAAAGTTCTTGCCTGTGGATCGTGTGCAAGCAAAAGCGCAGTTTGAGGTTGGTGGCATCGTTGCAGTTGTATCTGACAGTCTTTTGGAGTTGTTCCCCATATTTGGGATAATTTCTACATCATTACATTCTGACGGTTCGATGTTTTTCTCTTTTATTACAGCGCAACATTGAATAGGATATTCGATATCGAACCATGTTTTTTGAACTAACAATGTAAGGTTTTGATAGAGATCACTGAAAGGTAATGCAAATGTTCCCTCTTGAACGCACCATATACTGCCCTGTATATTCCCGGGGGAAGCAATGCACTCAATGATTGCATAGTTTGGGGAAAACTCACTTGAATACGACGTCACAATACAGTTTACCTCACCTGGAGGATATTTAACGACAAGATGTACCTCTTTCAGCAGTGAATATACTATCTTACCTCTTTGAAATACGACACAAACATATGATCCTTGGTCTATTCGAGACACATTTTTTATTACTACTCTTATTTTCAATACATTAGCATGAACTGATTCGTAGACAGCAAAACGTTGTTGCTGGTCTAAGGTAAGATCAGATTTAACGATGTTATGGTTTTCGTAAATCGTGATGTCACCATTGAACACAATTCGAAATTCACTTGTTTGATATCTATAACTATAGATAAATCTTACCTCTTCACCTTCAGAGCTTATCAGAAAGGATATTGTAGATTGAATAAACACAATTTGTAATAAATAGAGCAATGGACAAATGTAACACTTCTTCATTTAATCAAACTGATGTGCAATAAAGAAAAATTAAAATAGAATTACAACCTAAAAATAAACAAATGTACAGTATTTACTTCGTAATGTTCACCGTAAGGTAGAATTAAAAAGATACCTTGAGGGCAATCCGGTAAGCACAGGAGGATAGTTTAAATGAAATGATAGTTATTTCCTAAAATTCCTAACAAAGAAATTAAAAGTGTGACGGATACCAAGTAGAACGAGTTAACATTAAAAGAAAATCCAGACTTCACATGAACGAGACGTTCTGGTGCTTCCGATAATGTTGATGTTGATGTTGACGTTTGTGTTGCGTTGGACATAAATTCATTACAGTCATTAAATTCTTTTAGGTATTTCGTGCTAACAGAACAGCATCTTGTATGCTCTTTCCTATTTAGCCAAAAATGTACTTTAAGTTTCTTTTCCCCTGACGTAATATGCGGAAAATGTGCTTCCCGTACATCGTTTACCTCGGTATAGCATAAAACAATTCCCTTAGGTGAGCCGGCAGTAGCAGAGCATTTAAACTTTGACAGGCCGTGTAAAGCTAAGCTATGTGGGTTATAGTCATCAACCCAGGCGCAATCTAAATGTTCCGGAGGATATATCATATGCAAGATATGGTGTTGAATATCTCTTGACTCGAAACATGTGAAGGTACAATTATAAAAACCAGTGTCTGCCCTCTGTAGCAGGTTGATACTGACATGCACAATTAGTGTTCTAAAAATCGTTTCGACTCTCACTCCTGTGCGCGCGTGCTTGTCCTGTGAGAAATGAAAAGAGGAAATCGATGTCCCGTTCCGGTCAAACAAAGTATTTCCGAAATGAAGCTGAAAGGTGCAGTTTGCATGGAATGGATAATACGCAAACTTCAAAGAAACATCAGTTCCTTCGTTACGTTCAATAATATCTGATTCTATTAACCGGCATGTTGAAAGAAATGTGACTGCAAATATCAATATAAAAGCCCATCGTAAGCTGGAAAGCACTCCTAGTGAAGAAGCTGTGGTAAAAGCTGCCATACCGGACTTGCAGATGATCCATGCTGTCGAGTATCTGCAAGTGGTTGAACGGGTAAAAATCTAATGAATAGTGAAACTAAATGCATTTCTTGTTTTGTATAGTATTAGCATTGCAAGAAAACATAGTCAAAAAAGTAATCCAATCATTCCAATTCATAAATGTATTATCTGAATTTCGGCATAGAAAGCTTACCTAACGTGTTACATTCTCCTCTTTTCCAGTTTTGACAGATCGAGCCTAGCAAAAGGGCAACCCTGAGTTGGCACGTAATTTTCTTGGAGAACAAAATATCTCCGATGCGTTGATTAACTATAATATGACGCGATGATACGGTTCCACAAACTGTGACTATCAGCTAATTTGCAAGATTTAATATTAATTCTCATCAACCATGGTAGACAACACCCACACTATGTAAACATTCTGGCGCTTGGGTCATGATCCATGTGTGCCTCAGTCACACCTTTGCGTATTTGGCTTGCGTATTGGTGCGTATTTATGGCAAGCCGTTCTATTCCTATTCTTGATATCAAGAAATGATTTTCTGTTGTAAAAGCAATGGTAATTCTTGATATCAAGAATAGGAATGAATGTCAAAACGGCTTGCCATAAATACGCAAGCCAAATACGCAAAGGTGTGAACATAAGAGGTAGATTGAGAGGGGGGGGGGGGGGCGGTGGGAGGTGTGGACAGTAGTTAACATGATTTTTGAAATTGGTAAAATGTGGATGACCGTCAACTTACGGTCTGACATTGAGGTGTTGTAAAATGTAGTCTTTTATCATGTTTATGCGTTATACGTGTATAGCATATTTCACGTGTAAACTTTTTAGCTCTATTTTCTTCCTTCTTTGTATTACACTAGGAACCTTCATAGCTTATATGATTTCAGTCATAATCTTTATCAGTCTTGGCAACTTACTCGGTCATTTGTAATAAACATGTATAATGTTAAATCGCAAATTATTCGATGTACCGTTTCCACAATCCACAATGTCCCATTTTCACAAGAACGAACTGCAGCCTTTTAGGAAATATAATCATATTATTACTTTTACTAAGTCATTTCAATACGAAGAAATGGGCCCTATTCACGTTTAAAGATTTACCCCTTTAAACGACCAAGAAATATTCTAACCCTAACCCTACTCAACTGCCAAAAGAGACATTTTCAACCTTTCATCCTTTAAAACCCGTGATCTCTTCTGAGCTTAATAGAATATGAATATACCCAATGCTCTCTGTTCTAGAATATTAGGGTTTAGACAATGAAGGTTTTATCAAAGTTTCAAACTCAAGGCAACTCCATTTTTATTATCAAATGTCATTCATGTTGAAAGATTTATAATTACCGTAAATGCTCTAACAAGATTTTCTTTAACACCATTCAGCTCTATACTGAAACAATAAATTTATCATAGCCTCCCTAACATGTGCTTCTAATTTAAGCGACTGAAAGCAATTTTGGCTCTCGTTTTGCGGGAGACTCGCTTGCTACGCTCGCTAGATTTTATAGGTAATCTTTTAAAGTAACATATTAAAGGTCTTATTCATTTATTCATTATTAAATTGTGCTTAAAACCCCATCATATACAACCAATAATAAGATTTAATCGGTCACGATGCTACTTCACGAATCTTAAATTTGTTGCCCTCTCGCTTCGAACGTTCGCAAATGAATCCTCCCACAACTTCATTTTGAAGGTCATCCCTGATATTATATTAATTACATTGTAGGGGTACATACACCAATGTAAACAATTGTATTTCTTAACTTTTTACTATCTTTGTTCCGAAAATAATATTGTTACTACATGTACATTGAAAAACAGAATTGAAGATAAAAAATGAAAGTGTTACAGCTTATTGCGCCCTACCCATGTACATAGTAGTTTCCATGGTTGAAGGTAATACAAAGGTAATACAAAGTTTTGGTAATATATTAATAGGACTAGATTATGAAATTTAAATATTACTTCAATAAAATCATAAATGCTAGTAAGGCCCTTTTTTCCTGCTGAGTAGACATCGAACAATAACGGTTGACTCTCGTTCAGTCCATAAGCTAGAGCAATAGTTACACATTTTCCCGTCAAAAAAAGATGTCTTTTAATTTTACCAAGGGAAGCCTCGTTAGTGTTATTTACATCCCCTGAGGGTACTTCAATTAGATTATTACCCCAGTTTTCAGTTCACAGCACGGCTGTCATGAAACAGCGCCTAACATAAGCAGATAAGCGTTAATTTCTGCGTACCGTGTAATTATTTACGTCACCTGGGTGGAGAATCGTAGAGGTAAATTACCAAAATATAAAAAAAGACATAATTCAATAAGGGTTTTATTCACATGACGTCCTGGCAGCCGAAGCTGAATTGCAGGTCATGTACAAGGTATGATGGTTAAAATACAGCATAGTACATGTAAACATAAAATAAAATAAATGACATATAAAAGGATAAATATACTAGATTCATACGCATAATAGACAGCATCATTAAACATAACATATACAAAATGCATGAAGTTTACTTTTTTTAATAATAATCATGCGAACAAAATAGGGAATAGAGCTATTATTAAAGCGATTGGTTTTACAAATAAATTGAGAATATTTCTGTACATTTCGTAAATTAAAATCAACAATTCTTTGACTCGGTAGCCATGAAGAACAAAATTCATGCTTTTGTACTTTGATGGCGAAATTGAAACAAAGTTTATCCCTACGTTCTTCTAACGTTAACAAATTGCACAATTCTAGAGCATGACTATATGTTTTATAATTAAGTCCCAAAATAATTCTACATGCCCGTTTTTGCATTCGTTCAATATTATCTGTTTGTTTACGCGTTAGGTTGGAATGAAAAAGTTGTGCACAATACTCTAAAATGAGTGCTGTGGTCGGGATTCGAACCAAGCGCTGTGAGTTTCATAGTTTTGTGACTTATTCACTGGACCACTACACCTCCACATAAACGTACTTTTCAAAATTGAGAATGTTAAGGACCAACAAGATGTCATTCCTTGAAAAGATGCCGTGTTATTTTCATATTCTTATATATCTTTCTGCTCCAGATGTTTAATAAAAAAACACACTCAACTTAATATGTGATATCTTTAAGATAATACAAGTTGATTGCATGTCTGATAAGTATCCCAGCCATACTGTTATCTATACAAATATAGCGATAAGCTTTCCGTTTGCGTACATCCTATCAACTCAGCAACGCTATAATCCAAACAACTATTTTAACCATCAAGTTAACTTACGTGACCATGTGACTATACCATACAGTGGCGTACGCAGGATTTTTTCAAGGGGGGGGGGGGGGGGTTTGAAATCGGGCCAAAAATTTCGCAACGACTCAGCCAGCCGCTGAATAAGCGGGGGGGGGGGGTGTTACACCCACAAATGTAATAACTCCCACAAATGTAATAACGCCCACAAATGTAATAACACTTTACCCACAAATGTAACAACACCCACAAATGTAATAACACTTTACCCACAAATGTAATAATTTCACCCACAAATGTAATAACCACTTTACCCACAAATGTAATAATTTTGAATCACCCACAAATGTAATAATGACTTTACCCACAAATGTAATAAATTTGAAGTGATATTTTGTCGAATTTAAAACTAAAACCCTGTAATAAAGCATGGGTATAGCGCGCAGTCTTTGCTCCAGACGCGGTTATTTAAAAAAAAATAAAAAATCTTCAAAATTAAGACTGCACCATCTTCCAAACTAAGACCCGCTAATAGAGTATGGGTTTAGAGCGTAGTTTTTCTTCCAGACCCGGTTATTTCAAAACTTTTTAAAAATCTTAAAAACTAAGACCCCATCATCTTATTCCTGTGAAAGAACATAAGTATTGAGCGTAGTCTTTCCTCCAAACCCGGTTTTTCAAAAGTTAAAAAAGAAACAAAAAACAAAACAAAACAAAACAAAACAACAAAAATAACTTTTAAACTAAGACCCCTCCATCTTCCAAATTAAGACCCGGTAATAAAGCATGGGATGAGAACGCAGTCTTTACTTCAGACTCGGTTATTTAAAAAAAATAAAAATCTTCAAACTAAGACCTCACCATCTCATTCCTGTGGAATAACATGGGTATAGAGCGTAGTCTTTCCTCCAGACCCGGTTATTTCAAAGGAAATAGAAATTTAAACAAATCTTCGAAACTAAGACCCACCATCTTATTCCTCTTTTTTTTAATTTAAAAATAAATTACATTATTACATATGTGGATACAACACGGCACAAATAAATGATTGGTCGGCGGTCACACGAACTGACGAATCAGTCAAAATGGTCCATATAATAACACACAGAGGAGGGACCGATTCGATGGTTCGTTGACCGTCGACGATTTCTTAATCATGTAAATATTCTAACGCCCACAAATATCCTGAAATTCAATGTTCGTAGAAAAAAAAGTAATTGAATAAGTGACCTTAAATGTATTTAAATATTGACGCTGATTGTTTTATGCATGTGATTATGAAATATGTTCACTATATGTAACATATATATATATATATATACGCTATTAGTGACATTAAAACGTTGGATTGCGATGTTATATTTTCATGAGTGCGTGAATGAATTACCTTTCTTCATGTGATGAACATATCAATTACTTATACTGAAGACTACCAATTGGTACGCGGTACACGGTGTGAATTCATGAGAACGAAATTTATTCAAAGGCAAATACAAACAAAACACATTTATATTACAGTTTTCCCTACTTCTAAAACACTCAAGCAGCTATATAAACAAGAACAAGTCTGAAATGATAATCGGTTAACAAGCAAATAACAACGCATACTTTCATATAACAAATCATAAATAGCTGTATAACGAGATCGCGCGAAACATATTTGCATGTTTTGAATGAACGATTGCAGAACCCTTTGACTGATAAAATATCTGTATACTCTCTCAATCAATGCGAGTAAATTGCAGAGGTTATGGTTTTATAGTATTAAATGCAATGATGGATACATAGATTTTGTAAGATAGAAAGTATTTTATTCCAAACGAATGAAGAGGTTATTTCATTAATATACAGACGGTAACAGAACCAAAATAATTATTACGTATAAAAAGGTGGAGTAACTCACATGTCTTTTACAAGCAAACAAGGTTATAATTTGGGCAATATTGAACATGATAACATCAACTGAACTTGATATAAAACGCAAAAAACCTAACACATGACAATTCTTCTAAGCCAGGAAAAACAAGAGAACAAGATGCCGAAATACTAAAATACCTGGCTTTCTGTAACTTAGTATTCGTCCATATAAAACTACTTAACACGTACAACTCCAAAAGTTTTTCAGTAATACTTTTCAGATGCTTTAAGAGTAGACGGAGTTGAAATGAAGTATGACTGATCAAAAGGAAATGTTTATTTTAATTATACAATGAGATACAGAATATTAACAACCTTTACCTGATCTCTGTTGAAGATTTTGGCGTTTGCCACTTTTGAGCCATTTTTCAACCTTAAACAGAAATCTGATTAAAGACATAAATGCAAAACAAACCATACACTTGTATAAGGATTATAAATACATGAATATGTTAGTGATTTTAAAAAGCAATAGAGGCATGTAGTTTCCAGATATTTGCTTTAACACTGAGATAACATATTTTATGATATATAGTTCACTCATATGACACATAAATTTTCTTTACAACGGTTTATACACTTATAGTGTAGACAAAGAATCACACATGATTGGTCTGTAATATACTACGTGAGGATTAACCCGTTTAATGCATAATTGTTAGTTTGTTTTTGGTTGTCCGATCTTTTTCAATGAAGATCTTCTAAACACAGCAAAAACTAAAGTTTATCCTAATCGAAATAACTTTGTTGTAACTTTAGTGTTCTGACACTGCTCATTACCATGGAGCTACAACCACGAGAGAGGGGACTCCCCCGAAATAAATGTCAGACATAATCTCTAATCGAGAATCTAGGACACCTACCCCCCTGCCAACTACCCCCAGCTAACTACCCCCTAGAATGATAACCCCCCCCCCCAGCTAACTACCCCTGCACATCTACCCCGGAAAATACCCCCCCCCGGACATCTACCCCAAGTCAAGTACCCCCCGGACATCTATCCCCGGGCAACTACCCCCAGACATCTACCCCCCGTCAAATACCCCCGGACATTCCCCCCCCCAATCCAACTATCCCCTTCCAACTACCCCCAGCCAACTACCCCCACCCTGAAAACTACCCCCGGACATCTACCCCTATCCAACTACCCCCGGGCAACTACCCCCAACTATCTTAATTTGCTTGGGGGTAGATGTCCGGGGGGTAGTTGGAGGGGGAGTTAGTTGTCCAGGGGGAGGGGTAGTTGGATGGGGTAAGATGTCCGGGGGTAGATGTCCGGGGAGGGGGTAGTTGACTGGGGGTAGATGTCCGGGGGTAGTTAGCTAGGTGGTAGTTAGCTATACCCATGCTTTATTACAGGGTTTTAGTTTTGAACAAATTCGACAAAATATCACTTTAAATTTATTACATTTGTGGGTAAAGTCATTATTACATTTGTGGGTGATTCAAAATATCACTTTAAATTTATTACATTTGTGGGTAAAGTCATTATTACATTTGTGGGTGATTCAAAATATCACTTCAAATTTATTACATTTGTGGGTAAAGTCATTATTACATTTGTGGGTGATTCAAAATTATTACATTTGTGGGTAAAGTGGTTATTACATTTGTGGGTGAAATTATTACATTTGTGGGTAAAGTGTTATTACATTTGTGGGTGTTGTTACATTTGTGGGTAAAGTGTTATTACATTTGTGGGCGTTATTACATTTGTGGGAGTTATTACATTTGTGGGTGTAACAGGGGTTTCCTCCAAAATACACACATAAAAAATACCAAATGGGGGGGGGGGGGGGGTTAACCCCCTAACCCCCCCTGTGTACGCGCCTGATACCATATCTCGAACCCACTATCTATTTGAGTAAGGAAATCTATTGAAATCTAAAAACTTTAAGGGTGCTGCACGCCTCCGGCTGAAAAAATGCCACGCGTCATTCGTTTTTACTGCAGAATGTTCTAAAGGCTGGGATATTTAAAATACGTTGTTTGAAATCTCGAAATGAAATATAAAAACTCAAAATAGTTCATGAAAAAGGATGGAAACGGATATCGGTACTTGCGCTGTACAGCGGATGTACACTCTTCAAATTGAAATTGAGGATAATGAAATGAGCGATACCTTCAGCATGTATAAAGGAATAGTTCCGCGGGAGAACATTTCTGTACTGTAATGGGATTTAATCTCTGCAACTTTTTACGGATATAACTGAAATAAGCAACAAGTACCGTTGCGTTTGATTGTGCCTTCACCTACTTGGAAAGCGAACACGAAAGCTGTGATTGCTTGCGCTGTATCTTGTATTTGGTCAATCTACTTTTTCGTTCGCGTTGATCTGATCATGTTAAAATTACAGTTGTGAAAATTCCCAGTTGTGGAAATAATTGAAATTACATCATCATATTTTCATTTTCTGGGACAGGTAGTGACCAAATGTCACGATTTTTAAATTTTTTCATTAATAATGTTTTATGCATTAATTGATTTGTACGTGTTTTTATAATACGTATTGCTTTCTTATTTTTAAAATGGCGGTTAGGGAGATCGAGTCGCTGTCCGGCTTTGCAGACATGTCCCAACCGGTTCTGTCTGGTTCGATAATATATTCTATTGTTATGTATCTAATAAAAAGGCTCATAAATAATTCCCTAAAAAAAAATTAACCTGTAATTTTTGTAAATATATTGCAGAAGGAGATTTTTTTTTATCAGCTTACAAAGTACAGATCGCTGTCATCCAGTGATTATCTACGGCCGATTTGATATCTCATTGAATTTGCCCCTGTGTTTATGATATATGTATTTGCTTTGCGCAATACAGCTTGTTCTTATAGTTACAAAATCATGTCAGAGTACATAAAAGATATGTAATGTCGTTTATATGACACATGTTGTTTGCATGAAATGAATAAATATCCTACTAAATAAACGGATGAAATCTTTCGAAGAAAACATTGCCGTCCAGTATTCAGAGGGGTTCATTGCCAGATTGCGTGCATCTTATCTTCCTCTTATCATCATAAATCAGACATAAATCATCGTCGAGCATGTCGGGCGGTTATGATGTCCATCATAGAATCTGAAAAAGAGGTTTCGCGGTCTAGAGGATACGTCACCGGACTGTGGATCACGTGGTTCGCGGTTCGAATCATGCCGCGGCACCAATGTCAATTGGCAATGCAATAATCTATATTTGCCACTATCCACCCAGGTGAATTCACCTGGTAGAAAGTAACTCCTTGAATGTTTGAGTGCATTATAATGGCGGTCAGCTACAGCTGGGGTAATAGTTATGATCTTTGTATTAAGCGCAGTAAAGTTAATTCATTTAATAGTGGACTTATGCAAAATGGACTTGTTATCATTTATTACTATTTTTTCAAAATTCAAAATTCAAATTGAAAAATAATTAGAACTGTGAATAAAAAACAAACATCAGGAATATCTATAGACGCCCGACTGAATGAGTGAAATAATGTTTCCTGCAAACAACCTATAATTGCCTATTCGTCTATGTAATTACTTAGTTTTACGGCTTCTAAGAATTTAATATTTCAGAATTAAATACAGGTAAATTATGCTACATATAGCTCTGTTTAGTCTCATTTGAGAACGCCCCCTATCGTCAGAGTCCAGCAGCCAAACATGTACGTTATCCTATGGACTTTTACAACAACAAAAATCGTTAAAAATTCATTTTTGTTTAAACGAAAAGCACATCCACCCGACGTATGTTATCGCTAGGTCTTTCATATGAACCCTCATGTCCCATTGACTTTTGAAAGTTCACCCACCGTAATTTGATCAAAATAGGTCGCAAGCTCGCCATTGCCTATATAACACATGTACAACAAGTCGAACTTTGGACTCAATTTACCACGCGATTGTAAGGTTATAAGTCAAGCACACGAAGGATAAGAAGCATGAATTATCATAGATCAGTTCTGATTTGTTCATTATGTCCATTTCATCAAAACCCCATCGTAATTTTTCCATTTAGTACAGGCAAGCATTTTGCCGAGGTAAACGAAAACATGAATATTCATGAACACCATGGACTATTCGATTATTAACAGAGGGGTGCAATTGTGCACCACACTACACTTCCCTACTTTCAGTCAAGTATTTCATTGTATTATGTAGTTTGGTAGGTTTATTTTACTAACTGTTTAATTATCATATATCAATGGTAGTTTAAAGATATGGAAAAGGTTTTTGTATTTTATGTTTAGCAAAGCAATCTCACATACCAAATCACTATCTGCTATATACGCGAACTAGCTACGTTTGTGCTGGCGAAAATGAGACAACCGGAGCAATATGAGAGTCGTAGCGTCAGAGAGTTTTTTGCTATTTTTGTTGTGAAACACTAACTTTCTCTAAGATTTTAGCGTATGACTTATTAACTATACTTGGAAAAAAGAGATTGGAAGTAACAAAACACGCGCTTCATATTGGATTGTTCTAGCCCCATGAAATTTACCGAAACAATGGCTTAAAGGTTCGATACATAGGCATTCGAGGGTAACCAAAATCTATGAGAAACCTTATATATATTGTTCCAACTTTGCCTGAAGCACAAAATCAACGCCACCGACGTAGCAATAGACTGAGAGATTTCAAATGCAGAACGGAAAGGTTCAGAAACAGTGCTCTGCCTTTTCTTGTTAGGCTAATAAATCGTCATTCCGAGTGAATCGTTATTTGATGAAAGACTTAATTACGATTATTGATTACACTCAAATTTAAATAGATATCACAATGAGATGAATGTCAAAAGAAGTGGACACTATAAATAGTATGCAGGTGGTTTGTTTTTTAATTTCTACTGAAACGCCTTAATCTTTACACTTTAATCTCATCCTAATTCCCTCCTCCGCCTATTTCGGGACTTTCTATTCACTAGCCTCGAGTCTTTTTAATTTACTGTACGTTTAGCAAGACTGATATCTTAGATCATACTTAATTTCACAATTGTACTATGTTTGAATTTGACCACCTGAAGAAGTTTCATAACTACAGTACTGCAATACTTGTTTCCTGTCAAATGTTTAGTTTAATAATTGTTAATACATGTTTTGTATATTGGGGGTTTGTACAAGCCATGAGGATCTGTATATTTTAAAGCTAATTAATAGAAGGCTCATTACACATGTTTTTCACCTCATCTTTCTTGATATATTCCTCTTATTTACCCTCCCTTTCTTTTCCTTTCATTCTGTTATCACCTTTTGTTGATTCTTGCTCCTTGCTCCTATTCCTCATTCATTCCTTCTTTCTTTCCATACTCATTGAATTTTGATATAGAGTTTTAATATGATATTTTTATACATATAATGTCATAGTCCTAAGACTATTGTACTTTTAACTTTTAAATACATGTACTTTTTCAATTTTATTCCAATGGCAATTCAGTCGTAATACTGTGACGATGGAATTTGTTCAATAAAACCTTTCTATAAACCTTTCTATAACCTCACTTTATCGGCTGAGGTAATATTTCATACTTTCATTCGAAGAAAGCCCTGCTGGACAGACAAACATTAAATTTGATTTATATTATCCATTGTCTGGTAATTTGTTGTTATTTTCCTTCAACGTGCTAGCAAGCATTAATAACGATTTTCTAAAAGGTTCAGGTATGATATATCACATCTTTTTTGATTTGATTTTTATTTCTGCATTTTTTCCAAATACAATATAACTGAATTACAAAGAACAAATAAATGTAAGGTATAATACAACATAAACAAACAATAATTTATTCATATCAAAATGTTTTTTTTTACATAATATATGTACATATAATAACGAAACTTATTATTTCCATAACATATCATAAATTTAAAGTATTATCCGAACTATTCTGTTGGAAAAGTGCAGGAGACCGCAATCATATATCACATCTCGAAACAACATTAACAAAATTAATAGTATTTCCCATCGAAACTGGAAAAGTCATGAGAGCACTTGAAATTAACAAGTTGTCGAATCCAGGAAAAATAAAGAACAACTGAAGAGTCCATTTGAATAGTGAAAAAATTATTCGAGGATGTTCATGATAAAGTTCCTCTATTTCCACTCGCGCTATTTTGTCAAGTTTAAACGACCTAGTCCTATACGGCTATACCCCTACGACCCTCCTAAAAGGGACCACTCATTTGTTTGCCAACCTTTTGCACGTTTAGAAGGGATTATTGCTAATACAATTTCTCTTGTATAGAACCGAAAATTTACCCTACAAGATGATACAAAAAGCTCGGCAGTGAGCATAGTGATTCACTTCTGCATATCCTACTCAATGACGTAATGAAGGAATATGCCCTTTCTTAAGTTCTATGTCCCTGAGATATCGCGCTCCTGTCTCTTGTCAATGTTAATATTAATTTGTTTCAAGTCTGCTGAATAATTACCAGTTTCACCTTCGACGAACACATTCATTGTTCTCTACTACTTTCACTCTCTCAATACCCGTATTTTCTCCTCTCTGTCAGTGATGTGCTGCGGAGCGGGGAGACCCTCTTCATGGCTTCCTTGTTCTCTAGCTCTCTGTCTTATTACTCTCACTCTTTGTCTCCCCTCCCTCTCTCTCTCTCTCTTTATCTCTCCCTCTCTCCTCTCTCTGTCTTTATCTCTCTTTCTCCTTCTATCTCTCTCCCACCCTCCCCCTCTCTCTCTCTCCCTTTTCTCACTCTCCTTCTTTCTCTCTTTCTCTACCTCTCTCTCTATTTCTCTGATATAACTTCCTAAATAAAAGGGTGACATGTGCATGCATTTTCGAATAATGTTACTGTAGAATTTTACTTTTTTTAACTAAATCAGATTTAATTGTACAAAATCCTGTTTGACTTTTTAACAATTCCCAAGATGTTGCACATTATATCGAATATTACAATGGCAACCTTTTACCCATGTTTTTATGCGAAACTTATCTTATTTTTATGCAATATTCTACATGTACCTTTTACTAAATTGGCCCAAATACAAAATGTTCTGCATTTGACCTACAATGTATAATTTGTTTAAATCATTGTAGCATCTATTTGATTTTATAATTCCTGGATTTAGTTTCTGTTGTTGTCTCTGTTTCTGTTATTAGGGACTTTTAGAATGAGTGGACGAGAACACGACGAACCCCGACTGATCATGCGTGTCAACGTACTTAACTGCCCATGTTGACTACAATTATAAATCTTTTAGATTGCACTCGACGATAAACATGCATGCAGGAAGTCACATATTGAACATCACGGACAAAGAAAGAGGACAAAATGTACAGTTCCTCATTCTACCCTCAACAAAAGAACATCCCTTCACTGCTATTATGTAAAAATGTGTAGAACAGGTGAATATGCATGTGACACCTGTTCTACACATTTTTACATAATAGCAGGGAAGGGATCTTCCTTTGTCTACCTGAGGAACTGTATATTTTATGCGCACGCGGCATACTAGTACCTTGAGCATGTAAAGGCGCTATATAAATATCAATATGTATGTATGTATGTACTAGATTTAGGAAAATCAAGGTTGACGCATTCTCGATCGCCGACTGAGACGACGTAACGCATGCGCAGTGCCTTAAAATGACGTCACACGTTGCAGTCAAAGCTGTCATCGTGCAAATCTAAAAGTCCCTAGTGAAGAAAACACCATAACCATACCTTACCCATCTGGCTATGCATTTTCCAACCAAAACATTTAATTCTTTTGAATATCAAAAATGTATTACTCTTCAAATATTGTATAAGTTCAATATATAATTTTATTGCAAATATGGTAATACAATTCGAATTTCTCTATATGTTCCAAGCAATTTGCCAAGGTCGTTGAAGCACAATTATATATTATGTATCATATGTACAAAATAATTCCAATTTTACTACCATAATGTTTTACGTGTAATTTTACTTTGTCACTGATGTAAACTTTGTAAAAGAAACTGCAATCCGGCTCTCGGGCCGCGGATGTTTTTTATTGAAATAAACCATTTTAAATAAATAAAAAAATGTTTGCTGAATGGCTGAATAGAATAACAAAATATGTGAACAATACATTTGAAGTCGAGATCGCATTGAATCACAATTAGCAGGACCGTTTCCAATTAATATGCAGCCATGGTACCCGATTGTGATGATATACATATCTGTAATATGGGAATGTCATTCGAATCTATCTTGTTGGTTTAGTAAGGTTTTTTTGTTTGTTTTAATATGCTCTATTTTTTTCTTCTTTTCTTTCTTTGTTATGTTTCTTTGTTTCTCTATCATATTCTTAAATCATTTAGATCTATTCTTATTTTTTTCTCAGAGATTTGGGGAAAAGACCGTTTGTTTGTCCTTTGCTCGATGTATCGACAGAGGGCGCTAAGCTATTTGTAAATAGGAACTTTTCGATTTGCACGTTCACTAGTGGACTGCGACGTATGCGGTAATTTTTTAAGCGACTGCTTCAAAAATGACGGCATACGTCGCAGTCTACTAGTAAACGTGCAAATCGAAAAGTCCCTATTATCTTACTTTGATCGAGACCATTAATCTCCGAGTTTATTGTAGTATTAATGCCTGGGTATTTTACCCATGGCTATACATCCATAGCGAGTCTGGGAGGGACAAACATTCAGTGGGAACAATGTCCATAGATAACATTATTTTACTCCTTCGTCCCTACTCCTCCCTAGACACACATTACACACACACACACACACACACGCACACCTTAACCATTAAACAGTTAAATGCAACTGGAAAAGTAAAACAGTGTTATGTATTTATTAGATTTAACGCAAATCATTCCCCCTCCGAAAAATTGTAAAACTGGTGATATAAAACTGAAAGAACTAAAGATGATTTGTTGATTTTTTAAAGAAACGCTATAACAATGGTATGAGAAGAAAGGTAGAAAATCGAAAAAGAGTGTTCGGTCATCAGGCAATATTCCATCATCTTCATTACTTCGCCTCCAGTCTCTACCCTTGTCAGGCTAGTCGCATTTTCTGGGAATATCACAAATGTATTGGCTACTTCTGTATTATTTCAATAATACCGTACCAATCCTCAATTAAATTGTGCCATACCAACATTTCTTGTAGCGAATTGTAGTTACACTGACATACCGAGGCCTCGGAGTAAAATGTTCGGAAGAGATTGATTTGATTGCTATTATATCAGATTATAACGATATTTCATATTTGAAAATGGTATATTCCCAAACTTATTAATGTTGAATAGCTGTAAAGTAGGTACCGTTTTAAATCAATAAAAAAATGACGAAATAACGTTTAATGTTTATATTGAAGAGTGGAACTTGAGGACTAAAGTTGACGTGCCTACAAAATTATCCTTTTTTCTCCTTTAAAAATATATATTTTTGGCTTAGCAATACTTAAAGGCCATTTCCCCTAATATGTTAGGCTAGCGCCAAGGAATAAACATATACTAACTCTGATTTGGGCACAATGGTTCCGGAGCCTACATTTGACAAGAATGATAGAGAAGTCATTCAAACATGGTAAACAAAGGTAATGACAATTCTTATGTCATTGTGTTCATTATCCCCTCTTTGGGTAGTGTCCCATCCACGCAAATGTGTACTATATTGAGGAATTGTCCCTAATTTTTTTTTAATTTTTAATCCAAACTATTTCGGGATGTGTGACAGGGTTCTTGAGGTGCCTGAAGGTGAAACTGCACTTGTAATTGTAATCCCTAATATGTGTTGATTCAAATTCAAAGCATCATCTCGGCGTATGTAAAAGGACGCCATCTTCAGAATCTGTCGACTCTCTCTAAGTACATTCTACACACCTGTTTCGAGCGTTGGGTGTACAGATGAATGGATAAGTGGGTGACAACCATTCGTAAAGCGCGGACGGCCTCGGTTCGAGAGTCCTGTAAAGTGTTTAAAATTTGAGGTCTTTTCATTATTATAGGGGTATATTTCTTTAGGTACTCGATTTGAAATGAATAGGGGGACCTCGGTTATGAGGTAAATATCCAGATTGTTTCATGAGAAGTGTACCTTCACTTTGACGGACGTTTGCAAAGCAAGGACGCCTCGGTTCGAGAATCCTGTAAAGTGTTTAAAATTGTAGGCCCTTTCATAATTATAGGGGTCGATTTGTTTAGGTAACCGATTTTTAAAATGAAAAGGGGGTCCTCGGGTATGCAGTAAATTTCCAGATTGTCACATGTCCTCGGTATGTTATATTTCTAATTAAGAAATAAATTGTGTGTCCTGGCATATTTCATAACATGATGATTGGTATTTGAGTTCTCGATTAAGACAAACGTGTATGTGCGTGGGTTGGTGTGTGTGTGTGTGTGTGAAATTAGGTAAAGAGTAGTGGATATTTGTTAGTTTTAAGATTAATCTTACATTCAACGTTGGTGGCAGGCCTCATATGACCTGTGACCTCTACCCTGCTTTATTTTTTGTTTTGGTAAGCAAGCCCAATTTCTAAGCTTTGTTTTAATTTTGACATAATTTTATCAAGATGCATATTGTGATTGTATAAGACAATCAGTATAAGTGTAAAGAACATGATAACGTAAAGGAATTGTGATATTTGTGTAGAGAAAGTGCCATTTTAAGTGATATCCCGCTTACAGTTAGTCTCTGATTAGACTTCTTGCATTGTAGCAGTGCCCAACAACAGCTGTGTGTAAACGTTTGTAGTCCGATTTCTAAAGAGGGGTGAAACGGCCTGTTGGAAGCGGCGCCCTGTTTTATTGTAGCGCCTCGTGGTATTTGACAGAATGCAATAGTAGTAGGTATTTTAGGAATAAAGATTATCTTTGATGTTGAGATTAAGATAAGATTTTAGGCTTATGTTAAAATGTGATATAGCTAATGAGCGGAATGACGGGATGATTTATATAGGAAAGACGAATTGCAATTTCACTGGCTTTGGTAATGAGAGAGTTGGATACAATTGAAGTTCTTTATAAATTACACAGTGCTGCTTTTAAGAGGGCTAAGATATTCTTGAATTTATTGTTCAATTATAATTTTGTTTGGGTATGTGTTCGGCACATTCTTCTTTATTCAGAGAAGCTGCATGTATTGGTATGCGTTCGTGGTCAAGCATGGTCTATTCAATATTCTAACACATTCAAATTTATTTTATAGATGTTTCTTTCCTGGGGACCTAGTAACGAGTTAGTCCATTATTAAACATGTTATTGATGAATGAACTGCAATACTTGAAGTCCTCTCTGCATATATTATGTGTTGATATGTCGGGCAAATCTCGGCCAAGCACCCACAAACGCACATATTCAACAATTTGTGACACATATAGTAGGAATCCGTGCCAGAATCCAATGACCCTTATGCCTCAGTCACACCTTTGCGTATTTGGCTAGCGTTTTGCTACGTATATACGGCAAGCCGTTTTAACACTTATTCCTATTTCTTGATATCGAGAAGTGATTTTCTGTTGTAAAGCAATCAGGGGTGTCGATCCCGGGGGTATGGGGGGGGGATCCCCCCAATATTTCAGGTAGGGGGATGGCCTGTACAATCATCCCCCCAATAATGCACCATCAAAAAAAAAATGAAGAGAAAAATTAATGATGATAGCCCAATGAGAGTAGTTAATGGTTATTACTCGCAAGATGGCCATCAATATACACATTTTGCTATCACATTTTCAAACCAAGGTTTGTAAAAACGCGTCGAAACGCGTCGTATGACGCACATAAACCTCGGTTTGTCGACAAACCTCCTTTGTGAATTCGGGCCATGTTTTGAAGATCTGTGGATATTCGGGGTCCTTTGGGACATGTGCTATAAACCTTTAACTGATCTAGTCCTTATATCCAGTAACAATTTTAAACACGCTTTTGGAGACAATATATATAAATCTTTGTGGTTCGCTTTATATAGCATGAAAAGTTTAAAGGTCAGAGCAAACCAGAAGAAAATGAGTCATTAAGACAAAACGTGTATCTTTAGAACTCATTTTGACAACTGTGGAAGACTTATATGTAAGTCCTTATTACTTCATTTTATAATGGTCGATTATTTCCTTTATTAGCACCCTCGTAACAATACTATATTCACTGATATCATGACGTTGTTTCAATGGGGACGTTTAATATTTTGGGTTGTCTTTCCTAAAAGGTAATACAAAGTTTTGGTACGGGGTCATGAATTTGGTTCAAATGAACATATTGGAAGCATATGTGATCCTACTATTCAGTGATCATTGTCGCGGTTGAAATCGAATCTAAAGTTATGAAATTTTAAACAATAAACTCTTTATGTTATATAGCTCCCTCTCAAGGTCAATATATTAATTATGCCATAAAACAATGTTACTTGACTAAAATCGACCGATTGGCTATTCCCGTTTGGAAATTATATATCACAACTACATATTCCGAGATTTTTATGGTCGCAGCTACCATTGTATGACTGTAAGCGCTATTTCAAATTTATCAAAATTTACCTGGAGCACCGGTAAATTTTTATATTCAATTTTTCTCGAAAGCAGAAGTGTTTTAGGGGCTAAATTTTCTAGTTCTTATAATACATCCACAGGGGCATCCGAATATACAAAAATTGTTAAGAATCACTATCCAGCCAATTTTCAAAATTTCCCAAAACTTTGTATTACCTTTAGGAAGAAGGGAGATATGCAACTTTAATAAATATAATGAATATAAAGGAAGATGTGATTTCAGCGTTTTAGATTTGTTTATTTCCGATTTTGAAATAATAGTACCCACAAAAAAAATTCTGTATAAGAAAAATGTTGATAAAATGCTGATTTAAATTTAAAGGAGTTGGGGTTAAGATTAAAAAGTGGTGAATTGATTTTCTCTCAGATGATGGATTATCACCTTCTCTTTTATAGTTCGGAAAAGTTCTAAAGTACTGAATATTGTTTGATATAAAACATTATGAAGAGGTTTACTTTGGCATGTACTTCAGATTACCTAGTAACTGTAATAGCCAAATATTTGCCGTGTCGGGTAGTATGATATCTTGACAAGTGGTGACGTGAGTTTCTCTCATAATGATGGATTATCGCCTTCTCATTTGTAGTTCGAAAGAGTTCTAAGGTACTGAATATTGTTTGTTTTAAAACATTATGAAGAGGTTCACTTTGCCATGTAATTCAGATAACCTAGTAACTGTAATAGCCAAATATTTGCCGTGTCAGGTATTATAGGTCGACTTTTTCAAAGTTTCCTTGACTGCTTCTTCACAATAATTGTTGATCTAGATCGAAGGTCTGTTTGATGAAACTATATGAATGCATGAATGCGATACCAACTTATAAACCGCGATAACAGTGACAAACAATACCCAACAAAATTTGAATTTTTGCTGATTCAATCTGTTTTTTAATCAATCCAAATTAACATGATATGATGTATATGGTTTTGTAAATTTTTTTATAAAAGTGGTTTCATACAGGGATGGGTGAGGGGGGAGAGGTTAGATCGAAGCAATAAGATCAGACTGTGGATTGTTTCCACAATCTTATTTCAACATGTGCATTTGTACATTTTATACAGAATGCCAGGAGGAAGACGAAAAGAGACATTTATGATGGTTCCAGATATAATTATTTAGCTGTTATCTAGAATTTGCGTAATATATTATATACATTTTTATTAGCACATTTTCATCTATCGGATTTCTTCTAATAGGCTAAATTGATGCTACCAGAAATGAGTTAACTCGTACACTTTGATACAGAGTTAACACCTTTCTGGCGCTGAAGAGACAAAGGAATAAGCTCCAAAATTTCAAATTTTATAGACCTACACATGCTGGTTCCGATCGTGGCGGATTATCGATTCGACCGAGAAAAACATTAATTAATATTGTAATGCATTAAAAAATTAGATTTGTAATTAAACTTCAGTCGTAAGCAAAATGAATAGTTACAATAGTTGCAATAATCACTTGGACCTTTTTATAGTAATCTTCCGTTACATGCATACACCCACAACAAAAAGTGAGTCACCCTTACTCAAATTGATGAGTCACTGGTTTGTCCGTACAGCGAAACACTTGAAGGATCATGTGAGTCACTATGACTCGATACAAATGAGTCTTTAAGACTCACTTGAAGTGAGTCTTAGATAAATAAGACTCATTTGTATCGAGTCATAGTGACTCACATGATCCTTCAAGTGTTTCGCTGTACGGACAAACCAGTGACTCATCAATTTGAGTAAGGGTGACTCACTTTTTGTTGTGGGTGCATCATGACATAGACCCCCTACTCCCTATAGGCCTATAACACATACCATACCATGCCAGAGTCACTGTCCACATTTGCAATGGAAAATATATCCTAAAATATCACATTTTAGCGATGTAATCGGTGGTCCCGCTACCCGAATCTGAAAAATCTACTTTGTACGCACTAAATTAAGCCTTAACTTGAGATTTATTTGTCACCCATACTGTCACGAAACAATCTTGAATTAATTCGTTTTACATCAAATAACAAGGATCTAGGAGTTTCGTTGTATAAAACAATGATGCAAGATCATGCATGTTTTCATTCGACACGGCTTCGTGCGATACAGTATAGAATCTATACACTATGAACATGACTGACAATGAGAGCGGACAAAATATACAGTTCCTCAAGTAGACAAAGGAACATCCCTTCACAGCTATTATGTAAAAAGGTGAATATGCATGTGACACCTGTTCTACACATTTTTACATAATAGCAGTGAAGGGATGTTCCTTTGTCTACCTGAGGAACTGTATATTTTGTCCGCTCTCATTGTCAGTCATGTTCATAGTGATAGTTAAGTTACACACAGCCTCATCAACTCGAGTGCGGATATCGTAAAATGAACGCATGCATCATTTGTATAATAATCAGAAGATTCAGCCCACGAATCCAGTCATAAAAATCATCGTTTAAAACCATATGAATAATTATGCGTACCAATTTTTCACTAGCTGCAGTCAAAACTCTTTTGAATCCAAGATATAAGATGGCGACGTCGCGTCGTCGATCGGGAATTCAAATATGGCTCGAGAATGCGCATTTTGGATGACGTCACGAAAGCATGCGCGCGCATGCATACAGCCTCACCTTCAAGTTGACTCACTTTTTTCTTCTAAAATGCTCTTATGTCGATCTTGACTCATTTTTTACGACCATGTGAGTCAGTCGAAGCATTTTGCAAATGCGTCAGCTCATGATTGACACACTGGTGAAATATAAATGAGTCAATAGAGACTCATTGGTAGTTACTAATGAGTCAATTTACACCTGACTCACTAAAATTATGCTTAAATGTGTCAAATGACTCACTTTTTGTTGTGGGTGTATAATGAATTCAATCATGAATCATCATGATCTACGTTACTCTTCTCATGTATTATGCTTTGCAATACGATTTTAAGAGTTTGGTCAATAGTCTACTTTCAAACATAAAGGTTATTCAATAGTAGGAAAACACTTCACATTCGTGTCTCATACACACTTAGTCGCCTCCTTGCCTTTTCTTTTATTTTATAACATTTCCTGTCATGTTTTAACCTTCATCTGATTATGTAGTACTTCATCGCAGCGATCGCTCATTCTTCACTACTATTCTTGATATCCTTCTTACACTCATTCCCACACATAAATTAATCATCTCATCTGTATAATTTGCATTAGCTGAACAAATTAACATGACAATAATGTATTGCGTGCAATTGAGTGATTTTATTTTTCATTTTTATGTTCGTGATAACTGCAAGTTTTATTTTAACGAGGGGAGGAGAGGGGGTGCCAACTCTAAATGTTATAAGCATACACGTACAAGTATATCCATAACACCCCCTCCAAACAAAAGAAATGAAGAAAAAAAATCGAACGAACTTTGCAATATTCGATCGGTGGATAGTGGCTCCCATATACCATCAATAGAACTGCATAACGCAATGACTAAGGAACACCCGATTTTTCATATTACCATTCATTATTTTTATGACATATGGTTTTTAAAAATTTCTATACTTTTTAACAACAAGCTAGCTATTAAATATTAATAGCCAAATTCGAGAAGTTACATTGAAAAATACAGTGAAACTTCACAGAAAAGGAATGCACTACTTCATATATACAGTGCGTCCCAGAAAAATCGAAACCGAGAACTATCGATGTTTTATCATAGTTTTGATCAGCCATGCATCAGGTCTTTCGTCTTCTTTGTGCATGGCTGATCGTCAACGGAACGGAGTTAACTCTATTGTGAACTATGTTCGTTGGTACGGCAGGCAGCCAGTAAAAACGAACTCGTTTGATCAAATTATGGAAATGCAAGCATTACTTTAAACAAACAGAACTTTGTTATTCCTGGTTCATTTTTCCTGATTGAGGTGTCATATGAAAGGGCAGAAATTGGACTTTCTAGAAATGTGATTTTCTCTTTAAAATACAGATACCGCCCGTCAAATGACTTTTTGGTTACCTCTCTTCAAATTGCTTTAAATCACTCATGCGTGAGATATGAATCGTATTAGTTGAATCAAATGAAAGAAGAGGATCTAAGCTTTCCAAATATGTGTCATTTATTAATTATAATTGTGATTAAGTTATGATAAAACATCGATAGTTCTCGGTTTCGTTTTTTCTGGGACGCACTGTATATAGGCGTGAAGATAATGGTCTAGGAACGTGAGACGTAGCTGTACTTCACAATTTCATTACGAGCTTTCGGCTTGTGGGGCCTTCTTCAGGTTCTGAAGTGCAAACACATACAAAAACAAATACATTGTATGAACATTTGTTCATACAATGTATTTTTTTTTACATGGCATACAAACTTAATATCCAAGTGTTACAAAAGTGCTGTATTATACAAGCATGGATCTCCGCATCTCTGCATCTGAAATAATATACATTTTGAATCAACACCTAATGCATGATCTTTATTTTACCTGCATACTAGTAGACCAATTATTTACAATGTACAACGGTTTCAACATATACTGCAAAAGTAGAAATATTCGCGGTACATTAAGTTTTGCGGATTTCGCGCAAAACCGGCAAGCGCGAAATTTAGGACTCGCGAAAATATAAGCATGACTTCTATTGCGTGTTATGAGCGGGCTGAATTGCGTGCAACGCGAATTTAAGAACCAGCGAATATGTTTTGGGGTCGCTCAGCGCGAAAAATTAATCGCGCGAAAATATTAGCGTTTACATAACATAATTTATACATGTACTTGCTGATATCAATTTACATTCATATGACAATATTTGCTGCAATACTACGGTACTACTTCATCATATTTCGTTATGTTTTTTTTTCACTTTTTACTTTTTTTTTTTTTTTTTTTAAATACAAAAATGTTCAACTATAGCAGAAACATTTCTTGGTTACTTCAATGTGCAAAACCGAATCCCATCATAATGTTGAGATTACAATGCATACAGTATAAATGGCCAAGTTTCTAAACATTATACTTTCTCAGTCAAAATATACATTAATCTGTTTCAGGTTTAATCAAATATTCTCAAGTAATAACATTGATTGTTTCATGTCTAAATACAGAATGTACAACATATTATGTCTCTTTCCAATCATATATATGCTTTAAAGGGACTTTGTAACATTGTTCAGATGAGAGATAGTGGTGCTAAGGTAGTGACTTCAATGCTAGATGTACAATTAAAGATAATCTGAAAATTTGAGCGAAAACGGACCATTATTCATGGTACAAATTGGGAAAAACTGATCCGATCGATTCCTTAATTCTCCCACCTATATTATTACAATTTAATTACATTTTACGTGAATGGAAATCTCACAAAGCAATAAAATGGCTCTACATTCCATTCCAGACTTTTAAGTGTTGACAGATTTTTTATAGCCTGTTTTTATGTCTTTTTTCATAGAAAAACGCTTGGGAAAATTCAAAAATGGTTGGGAGAATTTAGATTCAGAAGCGCCGCACATCGACGCCCGTTCGAAAACCCGTTGAACTTTGTTAAAAATCTTCATATTGCGTGAATTAATTTCGGATTTGGGGCATCGTAGTTGGATAATCCATACATACAAACATAATTTTACGCGTTTTGCATCCTGATTCAACAGATTTGTTGAATCAACCATCACAATGTTACAAGTACCTTTAATCTTTATTGTAATGTATTTATTTTGTAAACTGAAGTGCAGTATGCTTTTCAATAAATGCCTCTATTTCTAATGTTTCTACTCTACGTGTCTATTTCTCATAATGCTCCCCTTTCCCTCTTTCCAGTGTATTCAAATCCTGATTAAATCCTCTTTACTGCCATTTTGGTATTGGATATAAAAATTCACAGGGAGCAATACAACAAAATCTCTCAATTTCAAACGTATGTATCACAGAAGCACTTCTATTTTTATTTTTATTCCAGCAAAATTCTGACGAAGTTTATACAGTCCAAATTGAATAGCAAAATAAACTTTAAAATAATTCCAGTTGCAATAGTATAAGTCTGCATCAAATCATAGACACTCGCATGAGTGGTCGGAATGTACAAATATATAACAATAGATTACTACTTTGATCTAAATGAACAAAACTAGACCTACACAGACATTATCTCGACATAATATACAGCAAGTGTGCTTATTGTAGAGATCAGTGGAGTTTGAAAATCAACGCTAAAATGACCATTTTTAAGAATTTGCACATTTTCTAACACCTCCAATTTCAGTTTAATAAGTGCATGTTATATATTGGTTGATATATTTCACGTATGGAATCTCAACTGTTTACGTCATCTATTAAATTCTTTCACATGATGGGTTAGTATCACCTATTGTTTATATTCCGTCATTGACTCTCGCTCATTATGCACATCATAAAAGATACCATTGGCCTTCACTTTTTAAAAAGTCTACTGTGGTTTGTAAAGTATTTGAAATAATCGGAAAAGGCAGATTGACTCCACGAAATTGACACATGTTTAGTTGTAAACCTTTCAACTTTTCAAACTAAATTTTTCAAAAATATATCAGATATCTGACTATGAAAACAGTACATAATGCAAATAAAAATACTGTAAGCAGAATGCTTTTGACTATATCAAAAAGGGTTATCAAAAGAGAGTGAGATCCTCCCATTTTCAATAGGCTACTGTGACATTTATATTCATCATAGACGTTCGGATGCTTACTTTACTTCAGGGTGGCAATATGTGCACTAGAAGAGTTTTGAAAAGATTAAGTATGTGGGCTAGATACGTTTTGCGATTCATTACTCCACTTAAATGGGGATTGTAGAGACATGTTTCTTCCCATTGCTTCATCATTGGATTGTAGCTCATTGTCTAATCGGAAAACGAATAGTAATTGTCTACCGGAATTTATCGTCAAAGAAGAACTTCCAAATGATCTAACTTCTCTTATACGAAAATTAACATTTAATGGGACAGGAGGATCATTGATATACCAATGAAGAGATGAGGATGTTGGTGTTGGAGAACCCATATCTTGAACGGGGTCTGCTCACTATTCATAATGACAGCTATTCTTAACGTGGAACTTCCCATACCTGAAGGACCGCTATTTATAAAACAGGAAGGGGGTCACTATTCACTATTCACATTGAGGGTCATTACTCGTAAGGACCGCTATTCATAATACGAAATCAGGGTCGCTATTCATATACATAAAGAAGGGGCGCTATTCATAATTTAAATTTGGGGTCACTACTCATCAGGACCGCCATTCATAATACGAAATGAAGTTCGTACGGGCGTACGGTGGACTTGCGTTTGCCATGCAGCTGCCCTAGGGTCTCATGAATAACAATTGACTTTTGAAGAACCCCAAAAATTGCGGCAGCAGCAGGAATTCCAGGGGCGCCCTAGGGCAGCCTAAAGGCGGCCCTACGAGGCCCGTACGATGGCCTTGCGGTATGGCCCACGTACAAGGCCCACGTAGCCGCCGCAGGGACGCCCTAAGGCGGCCGTGCGTCATCAACCTCAAAGGCCGTACAGTAGCCGCAGTTTTTCTGTCTCCACAAATTCAAAATACGCCGTGCGACTACCCTATCATATGTGACCGCTACCGTATGTGACCGCGGGAAGCCTGCGGCGGCCCTATGATTGCTATTGGCCGTATACATTTTAGACCGCACGGCCGCCGCGTCAAATGTGACCTAGGCATATTTCATCGTCGTCGAAATATATGACAAACACGTTTTTAGCACAAATTGTTCATTCAAACAATGCAGAACACACTGCAGAGTTCGTTTGTTCTACCAACCTTAAATGGCGACAGTGTTAATGTTATTAAACAGTCGTGGTTATCAAGAGACAGCAATATAGCCGTATAGTCCTTATTTGGATGCACCTGCCATACAAGCGAATCGGTTGTATAATTAAATTAAATTACATTTGTACACTACATCTGCGAATCTGTTATTAGTGGATTTGATTTCTCGTCATCACATCTCCTAACATTCTGCGATTTACACTTTTTCCTGCAGACCGGAACAACTCTAAACACAAAAAGGGCAATAGTAGCAAAAGCAATCATTATCGCAGATGTTCTCCAATATATCATGTGATTACCAACATTAATATGATTAATCTGAGCATTAAGCAAATATTGTTGTTGAGTCGTGCTGTCTAGCATTGAAATAGAGCCGTCTCCACCATTCTCTTTATTTGTGTAAAATGTAAAGTTTTGACAGAGAAAGTAGCTTGTTTTATCCATGGTTGTTGTGGTGCAACAAAATACCGCCGCATCTTTGTGAACCAGTATTTCGAAATACAATTTATATTTCCAAACCTTGGTCTTTATGCCGCCTTGACTGCAAACTACTGATCTGTATATGCCACCCGCTCTGGCGTTACACTTTACAGGCACCATGTCACCTTCAAATACAGTAGGAGACATGAGACTACAATGGGGTTTGCCAGGCGGGTATTCAACCGATAGATGTATTTGTTTTCTAAGATTTTCAACATTTCTGTCATTTTTCTTGACGACACATATGTAATTACCTCCATCGTTCCGTGATACACTTTTTATAATAACATGCAATCTAGCAAGACTTCCAATTATTACCTCTTCCACCGTGAATCGAGAATATTGGGACGGATTTAGTCTGGATTCTATGATATGTTTATTTTCATAAAATGAAGGGTAACCTTCAATTTGTATTTCGAATTTGTTATCGAAAACACCATAATAACTAAACGCAATATCAACTCTCTCCCCTTCAAATGCAATTAAAAGAGAATTACATTGTTGCACTAAGAGGAGTATGATATAGCAAAACATGTAAGAAACAACATTCATGATTGATAGAACCTTAACAAAATATTGTGTATCCTGATTTGTATTTATTTAACGCTCGCAATTGTAGTTTGCTTTCGTTGTCCGTGCAAAGTTGGTTGGTCAAGTTTGGACCTGTTTGGACCTTTCCATACAAAATATCATATGCTGCTGGAAAAAAAGAGTCGACTAAATAGATGAAAGTAAGTATTGTGTATTCAATATAAATAAAACCAAACATTTAATTTGACATACGATTCCCTGACCAGTAAATTTCGTTCCAGATTTTGCGTTTTCAACAATCATTCGGGTTGATTCCGTCTCGATTGTCGAAGAGCTCGTAAGTGTTGTGACGGACCGAATTCTTGTTGAGGTTCCTGAGGAAATCGGAGGATAGGTTGCCAGTTCTGAACTAAAATCTAAACAAATTCGTACATGTTTTTGGTACAATAGACTGACTGAACAACAATAAACCGGTACTTCTTTTCTAAACCAAAAGGAGGTGTTGATTTTACCTTCTGAGACGGAACTTATAGGAGGGACATGCGCCACGGGGCCGTATTCTCCCGACTCAAAACAAAGAATGGTTCCTTGTGGGTTACCTATTTCGGCGATACACTCAAGCATAACGTGTCCATATACGTAGTGCACGTGCTGTACATTACTACTGTCGTCTATCCAGTGGCATTCGGCAGATCCCGCAGGATAATTCACGCTAAGGGCTGTATTTTTTTGGAGAGTATGATTGTGAAGGCTTTGGAGTGAACACGCATACGATCCTGCGTCACTCGGTTGAACTTGCTCAATCTTGAGATGAATAATTACGCCTTCATGTTGGCGTATTTCCAACCTCACGCTAGAACGATTGTGTTTTTCCCTAGGATATGTTTCAGTTGCAATGGTGGTTCCGTTATCGTGAAATATAATGTTATTGTATTTAAGTTGATACGAATAGCCCTTGGTGAAGGTTTGAAAGTGAAATTTGAAAGGAATGTTTTCACCTGCCTCTGCCTCTTTGACGATAAGATACCCAGCACAAAAATAACACTGAACCGTCAAAAGACTAGCAATTATCGAAGTTACAGTAATTATTTTCATTCTTGTACTGGAACGGGTAGTAAAATGATTCGGATGAACTTGAAGATGTCATGGTCATACTTGAAGTCTGGATTCTAAACAAAAAAAGAAAAGGAGAGGGAGAAATAATTGTGTGAAGAAACATCCACTTGCCGGATTACAAGTTTTCAACTCGTATCTTAGAAGAAGATCTATTTTTGGAAATTAAAAATAAAGCTGGAAAATCAAGAGAATCATAATCAATTAAAAAAAAAACTTTTCCGAAAGAATGAGTAATTATCAAAATTAAATAATGATCGACTTGGACAGAGACGAAGTTATACTTACGAGAGTTCAGTTCTTCATTTTCAGCTCTTGTGCTTACAACCATAGTCGCGTCCTGCGATCGCATCATCTGAAACACAGGCATTTCGCTACCGATTTATTTATCCTGTATTGTAGCTCTATTATGTAAATACATCCCCCCCCCCCGAAATTCGAAGTTAATGATTAACTAAATTTATAACATCACGAGAACAATAAATCGGTTACCACTACGAGTATGGTTCTGTTTGTATAGTCATAATAACTGATAAAGGAGTAGAAAACCAATGTTCATATCGCTCCCTGATTATGAGAAATGCTATCAAAATTTTTTAAACAGCGTGGATGGTATCAGCTTCTAATCATACTGAACTTTAAGATCTCCATCGCCGAATCAGTATTTTCTGTTAAATATGTCTTGACAAAGAATCTCAAATTTTCCTAGTTTAATTTCTTCTGTTTAGTTATTCAAGAAAGGACGCAAGCAGTTGCAAAGGAAATTGGAAAGTTGTGACAAATCAAGAAGGTTATTACGCTGAAGTCGAGTAACTCCTTGGACACACTACACATGTAAAAGAGGTACACTTTTTGTGTAGGAAAATACATGCACATACACATTTACACGCTTGTGCGTGAACAGGCACACCCACACACATACATAAATATCCATTCTTAGTCATTAAAGTATTGCCGCTTTAAATTGCATTTTGTTTAAAAGGTAACTATTAATGTAAGACCCTAATCAAATAAGAAGTGCAGTTATTCCTGCTTATTTTTACCGCCACGGAGTACAATGACGTACGTAGGGATTTTGGCACCAGGGCAAACAATGAAATTGCTCTCCACCAAACTAAACGTTATCTACGTAGCTGTATAAGCGAGGGACCAAATCGACCGAGTGGTAGAATTTGTTATTGATGTTGGTATTGCTATTGTGAAGTATTTTCAACATAAAAAAATTTCATAAAAATGTGCAAGATAGTCAAGCAATCGAGTGGCAAGGTTTCATTTTTTTCTTCTCGGAAACAAATGAAGAAATCGCCATGTATCCTTTCCCTTCGTGAGTTACTATAGCACTGGGTAGGCAGAAAATGTGATTATTATATCAAACTACGTTAAATCATTATTCAAAATTGAAAACAGAGCACTATCACGCTTAACAATCTTCAGGAGCAAAATGTATGTTTAAATACGACATGACTAAACTTTTTTTTAGCACCATTGGTAAGCATTGGTAAGGCATGATATATTTGTTTTATATCCTGCATCAAAAAATTATCTTGAAAACAAAAATGATACAATTTTGGGGGGAAATTTTATCAAATTTAAAAATTAGATTTTTTTTTTTTTTTTTAATAATTATTTATTAAAACAGAAATTAAAAATTATAAAATCTTATTAGACTAACAAAAACAAAAAAATAAACACAATTTTCAAATAATAAAACAAAACTCCCAAATAGTACTCTCATATACTACTTCTACTTTCAAATAGTACTGTTTCAGAGCAACCTTAAAATAGTTGAAATATTTCTGGTCACGTGACGAGCTCTCAACCAATCAAAAAACAATAAGTTTTTGATGCAGGATATAATATTATTTATACATAATGTAGGCCAATGGATTATGAACACATTTCAAACAGATAAAGGTGACTTCTTAGAACGCAAAGATTGTACTGTGTGCACTGGTGTAGGTCCCTGTAAAATTAATACATAGGAGCAATTTTGCGCAAACACAAGGAATGAAAGACAATTTATATTGGTACAGGAGTACGTAGCATAAGAATTTTAGAGTTGTATGTTATTCAACAAAATACTTCAAAAGTATTGCGCTTATTAGTACTTAAGGAAAATAGTAAAGCTCAAAGTTTTAGTGACTGTATACTATCTAAGGCAAAGTGCTACTCTGGAACTTTTCACACACTGAAGAGACTCATACAAGAAACAATAAATATGCAGTTCGGTAGTTCAAGAACTAGTGGTGCAACGTTTACATAGTAAACCGACATAGAATTAAACTAAAAAAATAAAGAGAATTACATATAAAGTTGGAGAAATATACAATTTACGCACATTTTAGAATAAAATTTAATTCATATGCCTAATAGTCCGATTAAAATATCTTAGTGATTACAAATAAAACGTGCAATTAGATAAGAAAAGTTTGATTTGAAAAAGAAATGTATGAATGGTTGCTATCGAACTGTTTTGAATAACAGTATTTAAAGTCTAGACAATAAACAAAAATCTCAGATAGATTATATGGAAATATGCAAAGCAGCAAAGCACACAAGCAATACTGTACAACATTTGGGATTAATAACAAATGTTTAAACAAACTAAAACATTGAACTCAGAGAGCAGTATATATACATGCAGATAGACGATACATCAACTGGGCATTAACCTATTTGACGAGAGTAGGGACACTCGATAAATCATGAGTTATTGCTTCGGGAAAAAGTTTGTGTCAGATGTTGCCGCTCAGCTGGGTGTACATCACGACGTCGACTGGGGACCGCGAGACCAAAATGCCACTAGACCGACAATGTCGGTTTCGTGGGCTGTCGGTCTACTGGGTGTCCTGCACAATGTCGCCAAAAGACAGGATGGATTTCGCGAACGAAGTGAGTAGGTGTATTCTTCCAGTAGCAAGGGAGGGAATGACAACCTGGTTCATGTAGTGATGCTCAGCAGAGTACGAGATCATCCTGAGACCGAAGAGCCCTAAAATTTGCATTTTATCTATGCTGTCACACTGTCATCTTGTCTTGTTTCGATGCTAGTATGAAACATCACACATTTCTTCTGTTCATCTATGGAAGTGGTGGTGGTGGGATATCTTTGTCCATTTCTATGCTTCATCCCGTTTAAGTGAAATGTCACGGAGATACCTCCTACCGGTAGATACTATTATTTCATGTTGATCAATAACTTTCCGGTTTTCATATGCAGATTGGAATCGCATCTGGGGAATGATATCATGGTCTTTTGTATCTTCCACATGACTTGATTCAGAGACTTCGTCAGAGTCATAAATGCTGCTGTAGCAGCTATTCGAAGAACTACAAGAAGTAGTAGATGTTTCATGTGGTAGTTCTATGTCTTTCCTCATACGTATTTCTTCCCGTTTCCCGGATGGCTTTTCCACATTGGGTACTTCGTACACAAGGTCATCAACATATTCTGCACCAATGTTACCACTTCCATCAGGTCCTGTTTGAGATGTCCGATGATTGTCACTTTCTGGGGTATTGTTCTTCAGACACTTTAAGAGTGTGTAAGCTGCTAATGCAACTGTTATCATAACAAAGAGGGCTGTAATCATAGATCCACCTACAATATACCAGTCTTTGAAACTCTGTGAAATATCACTTTGTTCGCGAATGGTGGCTGTAACAACTATGCCAATAGCAGTTGAATTCAATGTGTATTCCTCACTTTTAGAAATCGAACTTGGATCTGAAGAAGAAAACTCTTCGTTTTTATCGATAAGAGCAAGCCCTTGGGTGCCAGTCTTCACTTGAATGTCTGTAGAAAGCGTCGTGTTTTCCATTTTATGTAAATGGGTCATGGGCTCCAAGAACCTAGTTGTAGATTCGTTTTTATCCACGGGCATTGAATGAATAGTCTTTGTTTGCTGCGCTGGAAATCGGGTTGAAGAAACCATATAAAAGGGTTCAATATTACATTCCAATCGTCTGTTCCGAAAGGCAACTTCACTTGTTACGAGGCAGGTAACTTTTTGTAGAAAGTGATGTTGTGTAATAAGAACTTGTTGGATGAGAACCCTGTATCGCCCTTCCGTCCTTATACGTTTCGGAAACGTATTGTCATCAAATATGTTGTTTTGTCCCCATCCAATATCAACAGGTGGATTGCATGACTTTACTCGACAATGAAATGTTACCATTGTTGCACTTTGTATAGTTTGTGGCGTACTATTATGGCCACAAGCTATTTCGTCTTCTGTTGGGAAGCATTGGACAATAGCCCAAACACGTTTCGATTTGGAGCAATCCACTTCGCTCGAATTATCCCTGACTGTACATACAATAAACCTGTCTGCTCCAGTCACTGCGTAAAGTGTGATAGTAGAAGTAATTCTATAGTTCTCTTCATCGTAAACTTCAGCCAAATTTATTTCTTGTACCTTGGGACTTATATCCCAAGTCATAACAAATGTTTTGGTATTAACATTACTAACAGTACATGCAAAACTAACACTGCTTCCTTCTTTGATAAGAGCGTTACTTGGTTCAACTGTAATCTTACTCGATATCATGCAGATCGCATTCACTAAGTTCATTTGAAAATGGAAACAAAGAAAGAAAAAAAAAGACATACGGAGAAATAACGGGTAGCCCATCGCGGCCTTTGGTATGATGTACTCAGTATGATGCTTGCAGTTTGAAGTCCATATGAATTTTGGACAGTTATATACAACACAGCATACATTTATCTACCTTTGCATGCACTGAAGAAATTGCTTCCGAAACCTTATAAGTACCCTTCTATCAGGTCTAAGTGTTGAATGAGGAAAGCTTTAATCATTATCAAAAGTCTAGCATGCTAACGCCATGGCGACAATGCAGTTTCAAAAGTATGAAGGAACAATATAAAACTGGAATCCTACTTTCCCTTATTCGGTAGGCATGTTAAGTTTGTGAGTTATACCGCCTTGATTTCAAAATTGTGTTTAACAACATTGTCAACGCAGAGCTTGTGCTTCTTGAAATTGGAATAGGTTAATAAATTGGCATTTCATGAAGCACTGTGAGTAGATGAAAATAAAAGATTTTAGATGTAGAATCAAATAATAATAATGATATACAAAAAGAAACCTAAAATTTCTCAGCATGTATTGCACGTTTGTAAAATAATTTGCCAATATCAATATTCCTATTGATTATATTCAACTCTATTTATTAGCGCCATCTATTTTAAGACGGGCTAAGCGTCTGAGCATCACGAGACTCACAATAGGGACTTTTAGCTTTACACGTCGACATAGTGGACTGCTTCGTGTGACGTCCTTTTAAGGCACAGGCACTGAAAAGGACGTCACACGTACCAGTCCACTACGTCGACATGAAAATCTAAAAGTCCCTAATATATCGTGATTTTAACATGCAGTAGGCAACTATTTATATTTCAAATTTTGTTCATTATATTTCGTATCCTTGTTTCCTTTATTGAAAATGCTATATTTGTTTCTACACCACCATGCAACACAGAGCTCCATGCACATCCACCATTCACTACACAATACACTCACACGAACACACACACACGCACGCACACACACACACGCACACACACACATTACGCTCACGAAACCATACATAAGAATCGTATGAACACATTTTTTTTTAAATTTCATCTTGAGATTTTTCTTTTTACGCCGCCATCCTAGTCAAGCGTCGCTTATGATTGCGGTCTCCTTCACTTTTTCCACAGATAGTTCGGATAATACTTTAAATTTATAATAATATGTATATTAAGTTCGTTAGTATGTCTATATATATGTAAATAACATTTTGACGTTAAGCTATGATTGTTTGTATATTTCGTTATACCTAACGTTTATGTGTTATATATTCTTATTCAGTTATTCTTTTTGGAGAAAAAAATGCAGAAATCAAATCAATGTCGGCCTTATCGGCCGTCTGACAACTTTTCGAGTAGTCACTATACCAAGACGGCCCACAAGGCCAAAAGCCCTATACTATTTATACATACATATATGCAATGAACTTCTTCCTAATCTTCCTACCAACGAACTTATGAAGCTTCAAAGAATTCAAAACATCGCAGCCAGAATCACAGAGAAAGCAACTGGGCTCACTTCTCCGTAACCTCCACTGGCTCCTAATCAACAAGCGGATTAACTTTAAGATCCTACTTCTCATCTACAAGTCTTTCTCTAACTCTACCCCTTCTTATCTGTCTGAACTCATTCATACATACACACCCTCCCATGCTCTCAGATCCCAGAACAAACATCTTCTCCAGGTTCCTCGTTTTAAGACCCAGTACTACGGCCGTAGCTCCTTCACCTTCAGTGCTCCCACCCTCTGGAACTCTCTCCCGCTCGCCATTAGAAATGCACCTTCCATCCAGACCTTCAAGACTGCACTTAAGACCTACCTATTTAATAATTATTATTTTCATGCTTTGTTAGCTATAATTTCAATCGAAATTGTATATGTCTACAACTTGTAATATATGAATAAAATCTTGCACCATTATTGTTGTATCATTATTTAAGAATGAATTATAATGTTTTTCTATCTATACAGTAGTTACTGTTGTACTTTTTTAGTTAAGACCTTGTCAGAGTTTTTGTTTGAGGATAGTTCAATAGTAGATACATGTAATTAATTGAGCTTGTAATACAATATGAAGTGAATAAAGACATACCTTGTATAATGCGCTATAGAAATAAAATTTATTATTATAATTATTATTATATATATACTACGCAATATAAAGAGGAAGATAAGTTTCAAGCAATAAATCCAAGTTTTTATTAGTTCACGAATTTTCTTCTTCTTCATCTTCTTCCAGTTAAGTACAGACCGCCGTTGACATATTATCGAACTTGTGCTTGTCGAGTACCCAGATGAATAGTGCAAGTAAAAATCTCACTACAAAATGATACTTTGTGCGGCTAAAAAACAGAAGAGGCTGAACGAAACCTCATTTGTTGCGCCCCATGTCTGAAGATCACTAAGGAGGTGCTGTTGACTGTTGACTATACTCGGTGGGAGGGAGTTCCATAGTCTGATTGCATCAGGAAAGAATGTCTTTTGATATGTTTGGGTTCTGGCGTAGGGAATTTGAAACTTGTCTGGATTCCGAAGTGTAGATAGCCCAGCGGCTGGAATGAGGTGTACGTCAGCTAAAAAATGTCAATTAGCCTGTGGATTATGCAGTAGACTATTCATACTCTCTGTTGTGCCCTTCTTTCATGAGGTGTGGTCTACTGGAGTTGCTTTAGCATATCAGCTACGCTGCTTGTACTCCTAAAGTCTCCTAAAGCAAAGCGGGCATAGCGACGTGTACCATTTCAAATCATGTGATGTTCTTTTGAGTAGATGGATCCCATACCACAACAGCATACTCCAGTACTGGAAGGACGAGTGTTTTGTGGCACAACACTTATGTCGTGACAGGGCGGTCTCTGATATTCCTTTGCAGGAAGCTGCTAACAGAATTAGCCGACTTGGTAAAGACATCCACTTGGTCATTCCACTTCTTGTTTTCCTGGAAGTCAACACCAAGTTATCTTGCTTTCTAAGTTTCGAACGGAGACATTACATGAATGCAGTAGGATGTTAAACTCTTGAGTACTTTCCTCTTATTGGTAACATGCATAATTTGGCATTTATGCGGGTGAAATTGCATACAACCAGTCTGCTTCCCATACTTGAAGAGCACCCAGGGCCATCTGCAGTTGTTCAATATTTTCCTATGTCTTGACCTTTCTGTACATGATGCAGTCATCAGCAAAGAGTAAAATGTACTGGAACATATTCGGGAAAGTCGTTGATGAAGAGGAGGAAGAGCAGAGGTCCGACCACGCTACCTTGAGGAACCCCTAAAAGAGCAGGTGATGCATGTCAAAGGCTTTTGACAGGTCTAAAAGTATAACATCAAGTTGTTCGCCATCCTCAATACCTCTATCAAGGTCATGCACAGCTAGTAATAGTTGAGATGTGCATGAGCGCTTTTTACAAAAGCCATGTTGGGCATCACTTATTATGTTATGTTTGTCGATATGATCGAGAATACTACTGCAAACAATATGTTCCAAGGTCTAGCTGACAATGGAGGTCAATGAGATTGGTCTGTAGATTTCCGCTTTATATCTCTCTCCCTTATTGAAGATAGGAACTACATCAGCTTTCTTCCAGTCATCAGGAATGATGCCTTGGTCGACTGATGCTTGAAAGAGGATAGTGAAGATAAGTGTATAAGCGTCATGGCAAGTTCCTTCAGGAGCCTTGCTTGTAGACCATCTGGACCAGTATCCTTGTGTATCTGCAGAGTTGATAGCAGCTTGTACACTCAATTAAGCAGGATTGATCTGGATTTGATCGATCTGGATAAGGAATTTTCCCATTGTCCTTGATGGTGGTCATGTTGATGGTGGTCTTGTTGAAGACAGATGCAAACTGATCATTCAAGATGTGTGCCTTACCAGTGCTATCAGAGATGGTCCTTCTACTTTGAGTTTTAAGAGGTGCTACTCCAGTGTTGTCGTTCCTCTTGCTGTTAATAAAGCTCCAAAAGCGCTTGGGATTTGAGGACATGTCTGGACTTATGATGTGATTGATGTAGTCACTGTATGCTTATTTGCACATGTTTGTTCTTTTGGAAATCTCGTGGCTGGCTGGTAGAGCGACCTCATGTATGAAAGCATGTTTCTTTTTTCTGGCAAGCCGCCTAACTGATAAGGTAATCCACGGCTGATTAAAACGGCTCGAGGTCATCTCTGACGGTACATGCTGTTGGAGGAAATTCTGTACAGTGGTCTTGGCTTCTTCCACATGTCAGTGACAGAGCTCATTTTTGGTTTTAATGAAGCGCTGTTGAGATATGTGGCATTCCCTCTTCATTTCCTCAAGGTTGGCATTCTTCCAGATGTGCACTATACCTCTTCACTGGTTTGCGCCTCTTTGCTGTTACATTTGTGTCAACACTGGCTATATGTCATGGTCCCCAAGTCCTGGTAGTGGGGTGCACTTGTTGACCAGAGATGGTCGGTTGGTCAGAAATCGATCCAAAATGCTCTTTCCACGTGTGGCAAAAGTTACCATCTGTTGGAGAGCGCAGTTATAAGTCATGTCCAACAATATGTTGGTCATGTTGGTTGGATAGGTATGACCGCTGATGCCGAGGTTCATCCAATCAATATCTGGAAGGTTCAGATCACCACCAATCCACAAAGCTGCATTCTTGTTTCTGGATGCAACCTTCTCAACAATAGAGCAGAGGTCATTGAGATAGTTAATGTCACTGTTTGGGGGACGGTACGTGTTATCAGTGTCTGTAATGATGATGCAATATTGAAGCCCTAAAAAAAAATCGCTCTTCAAAATGATCAAGAAGTGCCTAAAAAAAAAAAAATCTTTCAGTGACCGTTTTTACCATACTCGTTCTACCCAATAGACTGCAGTGTTATGAAAACCGTTTGGCAAATGGTTTTCAAAATTTGTAAATCTAATCATAAACATCTTGATAATCAGACAGGCGATTGGCTTGTTAAAGTCATGGGGTTCCTGACTGACCTAAAGGTTTATAATTAATTTTTTTTTTGTAGTAGCTCTATACAGAGCGAATTTATTTTTCATTTCTTTTCACATGATATAAACAATGCCAAACAATAATAAACGTAATGATATAAAAGAAGTGAGCATTGAAATATATTTGACATTTTTTTTGGTCATTGTAATGCAAAATGATTTGGTTACAGGCAATGAAAAAAATGAACCTACCCGAAAGCAATGTTTGTTAGGTGTAGGTTCGCACATTAATAATTAAACTTTATACATTTATAACTTAATTTTGAAGAAAAACATTACGGAATAAAAAAAACACATGACAGACAATAAAAAAAAAAACAATTAAACAAGACAAAAACAAATCAGAAACAGTAGCAGTAGCAGAATGACAAGATGAGGATGAATACATGAAGAAAATAATAATGAAAGAGAGACAAACAGAAGAAGGGCGAAAACAGAAGAAAAAAAAGAAGATAGAGAGAGAGAGGGAGAAAAAGAAACGGTGGCAATAGAGGAATCATTTTTAATTAGTATTATATGAATACAAATCATATGCAAGTCACAGTTACGATGTAAAAAAGGCCAGTTTGAGCTAAATCCGGGATTTGTTTCAGAATCTGAGACAAAGTTACCGTACCCCTTCAACAAAGACCGGCTCCCCAGTATCCAATATCTGTCGTGTCCATGGTGTCGTACATGAGGTCATTCTTTATCGCCAGTAGTACTCCACCATAGCCTTCTTGCCTGTCTTTGCGACTTACTGGAAGCGGAGATCTCTGAACTCCTGATGGTAGGGATAGGCCCAGTTTCTGTACCAATAACAACAGAAGGATCTGTTAATGAGTACAGCCAATTCTTCTTTCTTAATCTTGATGTTCTGAAATGTCATGTTGAGCACTTTCATAGTTCTAGGTTTGGTGTGTTGTTTCTCTGTTCTGATGTTTACTTTTGAAGATGACCTTCTCACATTTACTGGCGGTAAAGCCCGCAGCGGTGACCCAGGGCCATCCAAAGATAATGCAGAGCTATTGGTCGTTGTCTCCATGCTGCTCGTAGTGACATCACTTGGTGATTTTAGAACATCAAATGCGTTGCTGCTATGATTGTGGAGTTCAAGGCTGGACGAGAACTGGGGCATGCCACGTGTAATACAATGCCAGTACACATTGCTCAAGGTTTCATGCACTTGTGTTGACATTCCCATGCAGTCAGCGTGGTACCACTGATCGCAGTCATTATAGGGACTTTTAGATTGAGTGGACGAGAACACGACGAACGCCGACTGATCATGCGTGTCAACGTACTGAACTGCCCATGTTGACTACAATTAGAAATCTTTTAGATTTCATTCGACGATATACATGCATTATCTATGAATATGACAGACAAAGAAAGAGGACAAAATATACAGTTCCTCAGGTAGATAAAGGAACATGCCTTCACTGTTATGTAAAAATATGTAGAACAGGTGAATATGCATGTGACACCTGCGCCTAATTGGCAAAAGAAATACTTGCTGTGTCATTGTGCAGTCACATATACACAAAGAGGTCCATGGCTGCTATTAAAGTCAGCAGGCACACATTGATGTCTCAACACAACTTGAGTATGTCCTTAATTAAACCTAATGTATGGGACAGGAGTGACATTGTATCATTCAACCCAATGCCACTGGGTAGAAAAAAATCCTCTAAAATCTCTGCAATCCTACGCTAAAAATCCCTCAAAAGTCATTATTGAGCTTCTACTGTCCTTGCTTGCCGTCACAAAGTAGGTTTTAACTATTATGTCAAAGATCCATAGTACAAAAAGGATGAAATTTAGAGGACATTGCACAAGCACAAACACAGGGCACTGACATACCACTAAAAGCTTTTCGACGTACATAATCGTCTTTATCAAGTCGTTTTGACAAAATTTAAAAGTAGTAAACTCAATAGACTAATGAATTAAACTAAGTAGTTTAATGAACTGAACTAATACGTTAACTCAACTAATCAACATTAGTTAACATGAGTTTAATGATCCTAATAAACAAATACACTAAACTCATTATGTTGATGAGCTGATAAAAGCTGTTGAATTTAAAGCATTGATCTTCTTTTCTTCATCATTTATTGCGCCATATTATGACAAGAAGAGGACTTATTTTCGGAAATAAACATTTATTAGTTCCTTGAAAATTGTATATGTATATGAAAAAAGTATAATACAATTTTTTATTTATTTGTATCTGCTAATATTTATTCATGATAAGAGAAAAATATAAATTTCAGTTATCAGTCTCTTCTGACGACCGCTATAATTCACATGTGTCATGATGACTAGGATGAGCTTTAAATCAGCACTTTGGTCACGTGGTATTTACACTAGTTACAATCATGGGTTTATTTGCGTAAATCACTGCTATTCATATTTATAGAGTACAACGGTTGTTTGCCTTTTCGAATTAAACTTATTCGTTGAACGCTAAGTATTCACATATTAGTTCATTCTAACTCATCTCTAACTGGAACCAAATGCTTCTTTAGGAGTGAAGGAATTCAGAAGTCAATACGTTAAAATCTATGTAATCCGTGTTAGCTTGCCACAAATGACCAACTACTGATTGTGATAGATATAGATACTACACATGCATCCTATCTTTGACAACATATATGAAGGTAAGGGACAACAAACGTTATTCTTGATTAACTTGTGGAAACGAGGGGTTAGTGGCAGACCTTGATATTGTATATTGATTCATAAATTTGGGTCATGAATTCCCGGGATGATTTTGTTTGTATTGTGCCGGAAGTGTACAACTTTTATCATTTTTCGATTTCAAAAGAGCCAGGTACTTTATATGATGGAAAGTGATGCTTTTTTCCCCCAATAACCTCTTCTTTAAAAGCATTTGAATGCATTGAAATCAATTTTGTTTAAATGTGTGATAAGCAAAAGGAAAAACACACACGGACATACAAACAAACATACATTATTGGGTAAAAAAGAACATGCAAGTTGTTGGGTAAAATTCTACCCAAGGGGTTGGGTCATTCTTTATTCAGCAATACCCAACCTTGGGTAATTATTCAAAGCGATCATTCTATATCACTAATTGTTACGCTTCTCGCCGTACGTCGTTAAAATATACCCAATATTGGGTTAAAAGGGAACATGTGTGTTTATTGGGTATTTTTTTTCACAGCGCGGTTGGGTAAAATGTTTTTTTTTCTTCAGCAAAATGTTAATAAGGCTTACTTTATCCAACAAAATTTGTACCGTATATATATTTTGTTTAAAGAAAGTAATTTGATTTCTGTTGTACGATACATACGCCCCCTTTAAGGTATAGACCCGTTCTGGTCTTGCGATTGCATTGTGAAAGAAATGCTGTGGAATCGGTCAGAAAAGGTTGATCATCTAGCATATAAGTATTGGTGTGTACTTTAAGGTTCTGTTATCATTAAAATGATAAGAAATTGGGCCCAGTCTTGGTAAAGTTACAAGCACTGTACACAGAAAGATGTTTATGGGACTATACGCGATGGCTATTCAGGCCGGATAGATATGATAATTTACCAAATATATCAATTAGTAGGCGGTTTCCCGTCAAAATTTGTATCATCACGTATTAGTCAGAACATATTCTTTCACCTGATTGGTAATAAGAGCTTCCATTTCAAGAAATATTCCATTACATCTAAATCGATAAGTCAGATTATGTCAAACCTTCAAGTAATCAGATTACCAATTCTGAGTCTTCTCGTAAACGTGATTACAGTGAGTTCTCTGATTAATGATTAATGTAACAGTACTTGGTCAAAATCAGGTTTATTGTAATCTTTTTCGTGTAATCAAAAGATGTTTGGTTCCCTACAAGAACACTAGCACCATGTACTCTCAATTGCTGTAATATCCTTGAGGGGGTGATGTGACGAAGTAGATGGAGTAAAACAAGTCTACTTTTGTTTAACCATTTTACAGAATTGGCATGTGAGGCTCGCCCTATCATCTACTAGACTTGATCAGCAAACCGGAGTGTACATCTGTTTACATGTGTATCGTCTTGTGCTCTAGTCTTCAACATAAAGGAATGTGGGAATTTAAACTCTCAAATTTGGGACGAAACTGAATTGAGTACACAATAACATGAATTCTGGATAGTAAGTTCGGAGGATGATCGAAGAGTGTTTTCATGCTTGTCTCCTACATATATAATGTTCAAATTTACTTTACATTATCTACAACCAGTGAGGTCAATGTTGAAATCACATGCTCAGATGAACCTTTTAATGCCTTTAAAAACATTCTTCCATCTTTCAATGATACACGATTTGTTATATTGATTACATGAAATAAATTAAATAGTATATTATGAATTTCAAGAACCTAAAAAAGATTGTGACATTTTTCAGTTTCTTTATCATGTTTCAAAGCGTGTGTTCGCAGTTGGCATACAATGAGGGAGAACGTGTGGAATTTGTATTCTGCCGTAGGTCTGTCAAGGATAATTGTTCAATCGTTATATCTAAACCACATGAACAACCCTTTTACCAAGATGGCTCCCTAATCGAGTCAGCTCTGAGTGGAGATCAGTATAGCCGATTTTCAGTACAGGAGACGAATATATCTGAAAATATTAAAACACACGTAATCATTCAAAGGGTTTCCAGACACGATGTTGGCACATACCTCTGTTATGGATACAACAACTCTGAAGGTGAAAAGAAAATATGCAAAAAAGAAAGATTTTCTCTGACTGTTATATTTCCACCAGGAAAAGCAAACTGTTCGATTCTTCCTGTGGAAATGTCTAGTGAAAATGACGAAATTAGTCATTGGAAATGGATTAAATGCCTGGCTTCACCGGGAAGCCAGGTTGATGTTGATTTGAAATGCTACCAGCATGGAAGGTGCGCACCTCCAGTACGACAAGGTATGATGAACCCAGACGGTATAAAGTTTGTAAAGACAATGTGGATGGAGAAAGGACAACCAATACACTGTTGTTCATATCCCGTTCATTCACGTAAAAGTAAAGCTGATTGCAATGACTTCACATATCATAGGAATGACGGTGAACAAGAAGACTCTAAACTGGAAATGTCATCTAAAACAACACCAATAACAATAACAACAACAACAACAACAACAGGATATTCAACTAGAGGACAATTATTTAACACAGAGCAGCCTTCTACCACCCTTAGATATGTCGCAAATGATAATATCTTAGATGTTTCAAAATGGCACCTTGAGTGGAGTGGTCCAGTACTTGGTATTGTAATAATTCTAGGTATAATAGCTTTGTTTGCTGTGATGAATTTTGTAATGAAAATGCTATACAAGAATAGCAGGCCAAGTTGTTGTAAAGTACATGTCCCACCAGGACCTGACTTGGCGAGAAAGAAGAAAGAAGAAAAAGAATGACAAGGAGCGATTAATGCCTTAAGCCTTAATTGGGGGAAATCTCTTCAAAGTGACCTTTATGACTTTTTGTTTGAGTATGCAGGAAATTGCTTGATCGATAAACCAAATTAATGACTAAACCCTCGATAAATTCCTTTCTAAGAAAATATAATTTTGCTTTTTCAGTGTTTTTTATTTCCCAAAATAATCTGATTCAATGATTAATTCATGTAATTTAATTTGCCTCATTTTCTTTACTTTTCTCTACAATGTCCTACCTCTGTTTCCCTGATTAGGCCATGTATCTTCATATTTATTAGGGGTACATGTACTGCTATAACATAGCTTAATTTTATTTAATAGATGACACGATTAAAGTCATTGTCGTTACTTTTCATTGTAACTTTGTTTTACTCTCATAATAAAACTTTAATGTGTACATGATCGAGAATGAGAGTTATAAAACATTTTTTTTTTTAGTTTCAAAGAGAACTTAATAATTATATCGTATGATAAATAGGGTAAGGGTTTTCCTATTAAAAAAGAGCCCAGTAAGTAAATTGAAAATAGTTTTTTTGTCGGGCATCAACAATTTTCATTTCAAAGATCAGTCAACCTTCTATTAAAATTACTAGAGTATTAAAAGATGTGTCGTGGTATACTGGATACGTAAGTGGATGGTGGATGATATGGATCCGCGTTCGAGTCTCGCCGCGACATGAATGTCCTTTGGAAAAACATTAATCTACATTTAACATTCTCCACCCAGGTGTTAAATGGGCACTCGGTAGGATGCGAACGTTAATGTGGTTGGATTAATATGTGTGCGTCTGAGACAGTGTATGAAATATTCACATTTACAAACGTGTTATAGGTAAAGTGATCTTGTAGTCCATTGTGTAGAGATAGTTTTTTTCTTTTTTGTAAAATATTATTCATGATTATTTTTCAATTTCCATCATACAGATGCGAACATTTTACACCGCTTTAATTATGCATTGTGTGTTATTAAAGGAAATTCCACTCGAAAGAATTAGTTTAAATGCTAAGTCGACTCCAAAAATAATTTACTTTTAAAAGATGCAAGAAAACAAGAGAAACAGAGCAAAACAAGATTGAGTAAAATCGGATAACTAATAACTTATGTTTTGTTTTGAAGTATGAAAAACGATGGAACTTAGAAAATCACTACACAAATTGCCAATTTGTTATCAGTTTGTGACGCCATTGCCTCACTATTTATCAATTGCTTCATATATTTCTGTCCCATTAAATTCCCTTTTTATCCCCCAAAACTTGATTTTCCCATGCCTTTACCCAGGTAATATGATTTGTATCATATTGCGTGCATGACATTTCACAAAATCTTTTTTTGAACTTTGAAGAATTGATGCTATTTTCTGAATATTGTATATTCATAATTATTGATTTGTTTATGAATAGTTCATCAAAATACACATTTTTCATGATTTAAGTTTTAAGAAAATTACTCTATATTAGTGCATCTACACAAAAACATATTACTATCAATATGACTTGGATGCTAGTGTGAGGAAATAATATTATTAGGGGGAAAATTGGAAATTTATTCTGTCAATATAAAGATAACAATTAGTGGATAGCGAGGCATTGACTTCACAGACTCATGAGTGGAGTGCCAATTTGACTTGTGATTTTCAAAGTATTTCATGTCATTAAAAGTTCATTAAATTCTTATTAGTTATCCGATTTTGCTCAAACTTTTTTTTTGATTGGTTTTTCTGAGTTTTTAGCTTCTATTCAAAGTAAGTTATTTTTTTAATGGACTTGCCCTTTAATTCTGCTGAAAGATGATTTTTAATCCCGACTATTAATTTACCAAAGAAGACGAAAGACTTGATGCATAGCTGATCGTCAACGAAACGGAGTTAAGTCTTTTGTCAACTCTGTCTGTTGGTACGGAAGGCAGCGAGTGAAAACGAATTCGTTTAATCAAATTTTGGAAATGCGAGCATTACTTTAAACAAACAGAACCTTGTTATTCTTGGCTCATTTTTCCTGATTGAGGTGTCATATGAAAGGGCAGAAATTGAACTTTCTAGAAATGTTATTTTCTCTTTAAAATTCAGATACCGCCCGCCAAATGACTTTTTTGGTTTCCTCTCTTCAAATTGCTTTTAATCACTCATGCGTGAATTATGCATCATATGAGTTGCATCAAATGGTTCAAAATATTTCAACAACCATTTTTTTACCAGAAAATGAGTGGAATTAGATTTAACATAGTAACATCCTGTAAACTTCTTGTTTATATTTATATAAACAGTTTTGTTTTCTCTTATTATGAATTGCTAGCCGCACAAAAAAAAGAAGATGTTTGCAAATTGTCAAACTTTATATTAATATACTTATTTCAACACGACCAAACTCGATCTGATATTAACGAAAATCACGGCAATGCTATTATTTTATACAGCAAACAAGATTGCATGCAACCTATGGACTTTTAACAATTTTAATTTGTTGAACTGTATGTTATCTATCATGAGCGCCTAGCTGGCCAACAACGGCGCTATCAAAGACAATTATTATTATAAATTTTAAACGAATATCGCATTCACCAATACTTTAGTTATCAGATTATAAAGGGTTCGAAGTTAAGATGATGAAACCTATTAATGCATTTTTCTATGATTACGTTTCTCATGCTATTTGCTGGGCTTTGAAATACGAATTGACAATGTTTCTTATTTGAAATATTACAACTCATTAGTTTATTAAGTGTTCCTGAGCAGGGTTTCCCAAGCTGAGGGCCCGTGATTTAGATTGTTTTTTCCCTTCCAGGCAGCTAAGGGGTATTTGCTCACGAACATATTCTTGTTTTGTCTGATTTTTTCATCATTGTTAACAGTTTTGTTTTTTTATCACGTATTGTGTTTGTATTGTTACTTCTATTACTACCACTACTACTTCTACTACTACTATCATTACTACTTCCGCTTATATCAATGTTAATGCTAATGATTTTAATAACATTAATACAATGATAATAATAGTTATAATAATATTATCATTATTAAATTTAAACGAATATCGCAATTACCAAGATTTTAGTTTTAGGATTATAAAGGGCTCGAAATTACGATGATGAAACCTAGTGCATTTTCTAGGATAACGTTTATTCGTGATATTTGCTAGGCCTTGAATTACGCATTGAAATGTTCCAAATTAACTACATAGATTCATCTGATCCTTCCGTATTCTATCTTGGTCATAGTAAGCTGTTAATGGTCGAAAACCCATAAGTTTATTTAGTGTTCTTGAGCAGGGTTTCCCAAGCTGAGAGCAAAGGCCTGTGATTTAAACTGTTTTTGCCTTTCCAGGCAGCTAAAGGGTATATGCTCACGAACATATTCTTGTTTTGTCTGATATTTTCATGATTGTTAACAGTTTTGTTTGTATCACGTATTATGTTTGTATTGTCGTTACTTCTAGTACTACCACATATGGAAACGTTGTATCATCCGCTCAATCTGACTTGCGTGCATAGAACAAATAAGCATTTTTTTCATGAAAAAGTGAAGTTTTCTAAAATGTGCGTTTCTTTCTAGCATTGGGGCGCCCGGAAGTCACTCGGGTAACATTTCATAAAGTATAATATGAAAAGACCATATGCAAATTTTCTGTACTTTTGTCGGAAAAAATACATTTATCCAGCACAATGTCGTCTCTTTTTGCGTTGGAGAAGAGCAAATAGCGAGTTTCAATCACACTTTGGCCGCTCTCGCAAGCTCTCACTCGTTTCATTGTGGTCAAGCGACTTTGGGGCAAGCGGTCAATGAAAATACTAATCGTTAGCTTTCTTCTGGTATTAAACTTGTTTTTATTGATTGTATAATTTTGTCGGAATAAAGGAAATAAAAAGGCTCGACCAATAACTTATCAGCGTCTGAATTGACCTTATGACCTTGAATTCCCTGATGCAAGCGCACCAATGACGTCATCTTCGCTAAATCGGTGCCTTTTATCGTAAAATGCGACACTTTCACAATGTTTATTCATCTTTTTTAATTGTTAGTAATATATAACATATTTTTTTCTGATATCACTAAAGTTTTGGGTTTTATTTAATGAGTAATTTTAAAATAAGAGCCATTTTACTGTTTTAATTTACTGGATCGTACCATTAAAGTCGCAGGGTAGAAAGATGCATTTTCCAACCGCGCCAAATTTAATTTACGTTCCGACATTCTGTTAAATGGGTTCGTGTTGTTAAGAATCCACTGCTTTCTGCTCCGACAAACATCCACATGCGGAGTCGTTTATCAACTAAATTATTCAAATTTATGGATGCTTCCTAGCTTCCCAGGTGTTTGTGTTGCTGTTGAAGCATTTCATTCACCTGTTATCATTCTTTGTACTCCAATTGCCAGAACGCAAATTTCATTTTGGTTATATAGTTTCATCGGAGTCGTTAATCAACTATATGTATTCAAATTTATGAATGCTTCCTCCCCAGGTGTTTGGGGTGTTTATGCATTTCATTCACCTGTTATTATTCTTTGTACTCCAATTGTTAGAATACAAAATGCATTTTGGTTTTATAGTTTCATGCAATAAGTAAGTCAATAAAGAGTATGTTCTGCACAATAAAAACAATGTGTATCCCTATTGTACAATGTAATGTGTCCCCTCATTTTGTAATAGTTAATTTACCCATTCACATAATGGAACTACCTGCCCGATGAAGCCAGTGGCATGTGACCCCTGGCCCTGAGCACTCAACACCGTGTGGGAGTCAGTTTGTTGTCAACTTTTTTTATGAGACAAATACAAGCAAACGTTTCCATATGTACCACTACTACTTCTACTACTACTATCATTACTACTTCCGCTTATAGCAATTTTAATAACATGAATACAATGAAATAATAATTAACATGATAATTTCTATTAATATAATACAACTTTTGAAAACTGTAATAACAGTTGTATATGCGTGCATGTGTGAGTATGTGTGTTTGATTCTGAGTGTGTGAGGGTTACGCATGAATTCAACGGTTGTAGAAAAATACTGTCCATGCGCCAAAAGGTTTTGACGGAGAACGACTTAATGTCATGTACATTGACAAATTTATCCATTAATACTTTTTATTTCATCGCCCTATTTATTTAATTGTCCTATTAAAGTTAGTGGTCAAACTAAAGCGATCTTTTAGTTCCACTTACCATACCATCAGGCTTCTGCCATATCTATAACCAAAAAAATATCTGAGCATTGTTAATGCCTTTACAGCTCTCATTTCATAAGACTTATGAATGAAAGTCTAGAAATTTTAAATATGCTATGATTATAGGAAAAAGGGGTTAGAAGTGCGCAAAATTATATAAATTTAAGAAAAATGTTGAATAACCTAGACCCCATGTAATGATTTCATATAAATTTATTTATATTTTCATTAATTGTCAATATTCTGCCCAGGTTTGGTGAATGGTCGGCGATTCGTTGTTTAACATTAGCGATATGACTACCAATTAGTTTATAAATCGAAACCTACTGGTCTGTATTAGCCGAAAACCACCATGGCCAGTCTAAGAATTGTTGCCTGCCATTAATCAACCGTTTAATTTGCTATCACTGCCAATTCGTACTGTTGCTTGTTTAATATACGTGCACATTGGCACAAAGCAATAGGCACTAATTGATGTAGCGATTGCTTTGTGCAAGTCAAAGTGCTATGGTTTAAAATATTATTTTTTATAGATGAGTGTTTTATGTGGATTTGGTAAAATTGACCTTGAGTTGATTTTTGCAAACGCCTTTGAGTTTTAAATATTATTTATTGTCTATGCTCTGTAAAAGATATTGGGAAGCATATACATTGGGAAAATAAAATGAACTAAAGATGAAACAAAAAAATGTAACTGGATTTTGGCGACCTTCCTGTATACAGCCTTCTTCTAAATGGTAATTGTTATGATTTTTTAAGTAATCATGCTTTGTATTAGTTATTTCAATGTTTAATACTCACCCCAAAAGGCGACTGAAGAAGGGTATGACATACAACACAAGTAAGAGTTTTTTTAAAGAGATTTAATCTTTTAAATAACACTGTATACAGAAGTCTCATAAATTCCTCGTGGAACCTAAATCCTAACCACGATTTGAATTCTTTTTACCATTTTGAAAGTTTTGCCGAAAGATTTTAAATTACAACTTCGAATTTTCCACTAACGAGTGCCAGGTACAAAATAAAGATCGCTGTGATCATGTTGTTACTAATTAAATGGCAGATTTGATATTTTATTTGACTTTGCCCCTGTGTTTTTATATTTCTATTTGCTTTGCAAAATATCGCTTGTCAATATCGTTACAAAATCGTGTCAGAGTAAATAAAAGATATGTAATATCGTAAATATGATACAAGTTGTTTGCATGAAGAAAAGAAAACTATAGGTAGCTTTCCCAGGAGAAACGCGTGATAAAGTTCATAGCAAAAGTTTGTGACCTGCAAGCTATTCGCTCACGAGTGCCTGGTGCAGAGATCGCTGTTATCATGGGTGTTGTTATATCAGATTTGACTTTGCCCCTGTGTTTAATGATGTCGATATTTACTTTGCACAATATCGCTTCAATGAAAGATACATAATATCATATATATGATAAAAGTTGTTTGCATGAAGTGATTAAATATACTGCTAACTGAACAGATGATTTTTTCAAAGAAAATATTGGTGTCTCGTGCTCAGAGGGGATCATTGCCATATTGCGTGCATCTTCTCCCTCGTATCATCATAAATCATTGTCGAGCAGATCATCTGATCGTAATGCACATCATAGAATCTGAACAATGATTGATTTGCTTTCGAAATATCGTTCCTTGTCAGTTTAATGGGTTTGTTTGCTCAAAGATTTCCATTTGTCATGTGATATTTCCAGTGTTTTTACGAAGATGAATGCATTCGTAATTTAGTCAAACTAACGCAAATAAATGGTAATTAAAATATTTTATCGGTTGGTTAAATTTTAGCGTGAAGATTTAAACAAAAGTTCAACTAAAGTTCCAAATATCATACATAATGAATAAACCCATTTACACTTTGCCATATATAGGACTTATGTTTCGACTTATGTTTTATACTAGTATGATGTATGGTTCATGTGAAGATTGTTTTATGGTCGCGGGAGGGCGAAATCTGATATCACCTGTGAAATTCCTGTCTAATGCTCTCAAATTCAAACCACGAGTTGAATGCTTTTTATGTGATGTACAGATTTTATTATTACAATACATTTCATATGTCATCAATATTTGCAGTTTTCACATTTTCAGTCACACATACTGGCCCAAAGTCAATGTTACCTCTTTAGAATTGACCGTGACAAATATTTTCTCCAGGCCAGCCTATTTTTCTTGAATTTTTCGGCAGCTGTATAAAAAGATGTTATCTCTTTCAAGCTAATATGTGATCTTTCAAAAAATCAGCGCACCTTAAGATGTGAGCACGGAAAGCTGGTAAAGATCATGCATAATTTAATTACTAGCAAAGGGAATGCCCTTGATTACAATCTTACAAATGTGTTAAGTGATAAGCAGTTATCTACAGCTTGTTGTTGTTGGTGATGGGTTTAGGCTTTCCAATCTGAAAATAATATTTCCGCCTGGCAATACTGTTTTTCGGGTTCTTCATCAATGATGATTAGATGGCGCTGTTTCTTTTTTTTTTCTGGCTCATATATTGATTCAGTGAGTTTCACAGCTTCCGTTCAATCGATGGTGTGGGCAATTATTTAGGGGTCGACAATGAAAGGTCAACAGTGCAGTGCTAAACTATACTTCTCCCTTTCTCCCTCTCCGAGAGAGAGAGAGAGAGAGAGAGAGAAGGTGAACATGAAAAAAATATAATTACAAAATAAACCTTTGGCTTTTAGGCCTATATATTGTATTTAAGTTTCTGATAGTGTAACTTTATTATCAAATAAACATTCACTTTATTGTACATGTATTAAATAGAAATGTTGCTGAGCTAGCGCCATGAGCGTCCCTGGAAGCTCTACAAATTCACACTCTTATTATTATTATTATTAACAAAAACAAAATTCAAATACAATTTGCTCTTAACATCACCTTGGCAAAGTAAGTTATGCCCAGGCGCGTACGCGGGGGGGGGGGGTTAACCCACCCCTTTTTTTTAATTTTTTATATGTTATTATGTGTGTATTTTTGAGCAAACCCCCCCCCCTTTTTGTAATTTTTTTATGCCAATGGCTGACCTAAAAAAAGTGACCTTACCCCCACCCCCCCCCCCCCGCTTATTCAGCGGTTAGCTGAGTCGTTGCGAAATTTTTGGCCCGATTTCAAAATGTTAAACCCCCCCCCCCCCCTTGAAAAAATCCTGCGTACGCCACTGGTTATGCTTCGCCAGCTGCAATGAGTGGTATCTATCTGTGGCTTTTTTAAAAAGCCATCAGAGCGTGCAGAAGAGAGATGAATATATGTTTCCAATTTGTTTATGTATTTTCCACAATTGCCGATAAAACAAAAATATCTTAAATTTTAAATCGAGAATTTCCAATTCTCTAAAGTCAACCAGAAATGTTGGTTGGTTGGTTTGTTTGTTTTAACCGGACTGGTAAGGAAGCATGTGTGTGATTGTAAGTAAGCGACCAGGGGACCGGTTGCTTTAAATCCTCTCCGAAGGACTTGGAAATGAGGATTACTGCCTTACCAAAGGGCACTAGTGCATAAAATTGGTTTCGAACCCAGGACCTCCTGATTACGAGACCACTGCCCTACCACTGATTAGCAGAAAGACAGAAAGTAGTTCCAGTAGCTGAGATTTGTACATCTTAATTATGATATGGTAATTTAATCATTAAATTTGGTTGCTTTTTTATCATGTATATCATGAAATGATATTGTTGGTTCAAATCATGGTAGCCTGAGACGTTGCTAGAGGGTATTGGAGGTGTCACATTATCCCATTCAAAACATATCTGTTTTCCAGTTTGAATATCAATTTGGTGAGTGGTAGCCCCCCCCCCCCCTCCCTCTTTTCCCCCTTTTTTCTCTCTCGCTTGCTTTAAACAATTCATAGTCGGCTAACTTGTCAGCGATCTGTGTATACGTATTCTAGCGACGTCCCCAGTGGTAGCATTTTATTTGACCCAGTAAATGTTATTTTCATAATAACTAAAGTATGCAAATAATGCAATATCGACATAATATTATGGTCATATAAAGCAAACCGATAAGGTTAATAAGTTTTATTCATATATTTACAGACTTTTCTGTAGAATCCACTATTCATGAAGAAAACACACAAACGTAGCTCAATCTTTGATTAATATACACCCCTTTTAGTATGTGAAGAGAAATAATCAAATATACATATTAAAGATCATATAATAATTGATTCAAAGTGTCAGAAATTTCGACCGACGGCTTCAACACATGATATTGAATATGTCTATTTACAAAATATATATACAAAAAGTATCAATATGTACACATGTACAAAATTATTTACTTCAGATTGTTAGTTTTTTTAATAATTACACTTTAACAAAGCTCTCTTACTTACAAGTGTATCAACCATGCATTTATGATTTCGCTTGAATACCTGATCACTATAAATATACACGCTAATTAAGACAGGATAGCTTATGTTATAAATTCTGTCTATTCATAAGCATTAGGAAGCATAACAATCCTGATAAACTTTATGCTCTGAATCTTCCGAATATAATGCACTATAACAAAAAATGGAAATAAAAAACGGTAAAAAAAGTCAAGCCCAATATAACTACGGTTTATTATTTTCTTATAATGTAGTTCAATAGTTACAAGTACAAAGTGAGTCGTCTTTCCAGACCTTTACTCTTTATCTCTCCGAGATAATGTTTTCTTCTTGTTTCAATATTGGCCCTATTTTCCATACTCAACCAGCCTATATACAAATATCGTTTTGAGTAGACAATTATAAAAAATAAACAGCATCATAGATTATAGTTTCTTTAAACATCTGCAATACTAATACAAAATTTACATTTTTTAAAGAATTTTATAGCGATCTCACCCGATTTGAAATTGAGAAATAAAGCCATTAAAAATAAACGAGGTAGCCTAATCATTGTATGAAGACATATTTGTAGTACATACTACTTTCTGCTCTTCACGTTATCTGTTAAAACCTCTATGGTCAGAATTGCCAAAAAATATGTATTTTAATTGTGTTGACAGTAATTTTTTTTTTTTTAACATTCTGAAAAATTACTCACAATTTGCCTGGACGGAATATCATATAAATTCATTGACTGGGATATGCGCAGTGTTTGAAACAGCACATTTTTTACTTTTACAATCTATATTCAACATGAATTAGTTTAATGCAAACAAAAGTCTTAAATTCAAATCTACTGGCCTTGATTTCAAAAATACGATTGTCCATTTCTGTGGATGAAATCCTTTGATCAAGAGTGACAATAGTCATGGTGGTTTAATACTATTCTTCAGGAGTGTTGTGGCAGTAATAAATAAACTTTTTGACATCCTGTTTAAATACAAGTCTTGTCAGGTCAGAAGAATATCACCATGCAGCTTGCAGGAACGCTATGCTCGTTGCACACGGGGCGTCATTTAGCTGACGGAAGACTGCGTCAGCGGCTGTCCAGGTTTCTGACGCGCCATATGACAGTTAACTTGAGCAAGTAGTGAATGTGAAAGTGGAAACATCGCAGAGATTTACTGGCAGACGCACCAATTGTTGTCATAGGCTCGATTAGCGTATCGTAGTGACGCACTCGTGTGTATTTGATTTCCCTTTGCACACGAAGCGTCATTTTCATTCAGAACATCAGGCATAAATGCACAGGACATATCAAGGCCTAGTTACAACTACTAGTTGCAGGGAAGAGATAGCGAAACGTTGAGGATTTTGCACGAAAATAGCGCGGACGGAACACTAGAGTAGAAAATAATTGGATTTACATGATGTAGTGAATGTCAAGCGATTTGGCGTAGTGGAACGACTGTCCGTGTGCAACGTGGATTGTGCCGTCAATTGTAGTAGAAGCGATCACCACGACGTCACATCTTTGAGTACAGCGGTTGCTGTCTCAATTGCATGCGTCAAAATGGCGACTTGTTGTGCCACAACTTTCCAGCGCCTCTCTTGGTCGGAATCCTGGAAGATCTTGTGCAATGCGTCAGCGATGCCGGGGAAGGGTCCAACTTTGTCGGCGCTAGACTCTGTGAATCTTGGCGAGAACAACACGTGTCTGTTGAAATTGAAAGATGGTAAATAGAAGTAAGATTATGAAAATTTGACGGTTTAAGGCTTTGGTTATTAAGTTTAAGTTATTAACCATTGACCAGCCCATGAGACCAACAGAGCTCTAGACGACCAACGGCCCGCGATATCGACAGCCCACGAGACCGACAGCTCACCAGACCGATGACCAGTAACATTGCCATTGACCGGGGGAACAATATTGTCGGTCTCAAGGCCTTTTTAAAAGTTATGAGATGGTCTATCTGCGGGCCTCCTTTAGGGTTCACTCACCTGACATCGTTAGTCTCGTAGCCTATCGAATTTACTGGGATGTCCCTCTTCACCTTGTTCTTCTCCTTCCTCATCATCTTCTTCTTTTTTGGTAATCTTCTTTATCATCTTCATCTTCTTCTTTATCATTTTCTTCTTCTTTTGTATGTACTAATCTTATTTTATCCTTGTATCATCGTTACTGTGTTTGAATTTTACATCTGTTCTTTTCTTCATGCCTCCTCCTCGTTCTCACACCAAAACACTACAGTTCTTCAGGCAGCGAATACAAGTTATTTTGGTTTTTGTTTGGAAACTTATTTAAACTTACAATACCCTCTTCTGTTTACAATATATAGGATAATGTGAATAAACGAAATAAGTCATCTTGAAGTTTTAAGATGCTATGAAAAATTAGGTGGTTAAGGGGAACAACGGAAGCATACATACCGATCAAGACGGTTGTCCGGAAGCTCCTTGATAAATGCCTTTTCTAACTGCATCATCTGGTCATTAATCTGCCGCACTGCCGATGGACTAACAAGTTTAAAAGGGGGAAAAACAAAATAAATCATAATAGAAACCGCTGACATGAGAAGGGATAAAGGAGAAAACAATACCCTTATCTTAGTACTAAAAGTTATTGAAGAATTAATCGGTATGCTTGAAACTTGAGTGATCCACACTTTCAATAATAAATCAAACTTAGTATGGATACAACTGTGCTGTAGTCTCTACATCTTCACTTGATTGCGCGGTTACCATCAATATACTTGAAAGATTATGACATCAATGAGTTCCCAAGATGAAACCAAAACATTAAAAAAATGACATGTTTACAAAAAATTGTTTGTGTACATGCTTTTGGGAAGATTAAATATTCTTTTTTTTTTAATTTGACTTCACGTAAACTTGCTTACGTTTTAACAGACAAACTAACTATGTGGCCATAAATGCAAGGCGTTGAAAGTAGAAGTGTTGTGCATTATCGTACCTGCTTTTATTGACGTGGTTTACTCTTTTCTGGAAATCTGTGCAATTTCCAACAAATTCAACCACTGCTTCCTCCAGACGTTCTGAAATGAAAGATAATTTGTTTTAATCCAGCCGTTTTCATATCTGACAATTGTATAGGGTGGTTCGGTCTAAGGAAAATGTATACCAATTTGTTATGCAGGGCCCCTGAATGCATATCTGACCGTTATAAAATGCCTCAAATCAAGGGGTTTAGCCCCCTGGAACCCACGCAAATTAGTGACCTGCCAGTGTCATGAATATGGTATCAAATATGCTCATCTGACCGTAATTAAATCCCTAAAACCCCTGAGCTTCCGGGGGGCTCAGCCCTTGACCCCCGCCGGGGCTTTGCCCCTAGACTCCACGCCAATTTATGCTACGCTCTACCTGATCGTAAATACTTTAGCCTTCCCCACTCACATTGAAAAACGTTCAGAGGGGCCTGCATGTAAGAGTGGGGGATGCGGATTCCCTCCCCCCAACATTTTGGGCATTACGCCACTGCTGGTCACCAATACGTACCAATATTTGGCTCGCATAATTTAAAATATGCCCCCCCCCCCTCCTACGAAATCCTGGATCCGCGACTGGGGCACCATTCAGTTTTTATCCAATCTACAGGGGCCCATCCATTTTTGTCATATGGGGCTAATTTCTTTTCCGGGGAGCATCGTGTCGGAAATCCTACCGGCAAGTCCTTGCTCTGCTGAATAAGCGGGGGTGGGCAATCAGGAGGGGAAAATTGTTTTCTCACCTTTTTTTTCTTTCTCTCAACTGGGAAACGCTGTTTTTACGCCCCCCCCCCCTCAACCAAAAAACACACAACAACAACAACAAACAAACTAAAATATATTGTGCCTTCTAAATTTTTTGAAATAATTTGCATGTGGGCCAAATAAGTAACACATTGATAGTCAGGGCCGTCTTTCCGCTATCAACGAAATTGTTTTGTTTTTTTCGCTATTGTCCTTGCATTCCAGATAGGGGCTGATATGCATCACATGCAGCAACTGTAGCAGCGGCTAATCGTGTGTGTATTAAAGACATTTCGCTGGCAAAATATTGCTAGATCTTTTCATTATATTCTGCTGTGTAAAGTGATAAAATGAGCTGACAATAACACCCCCTACAAAGACATATTGTTTGTTTTGGGTAGATACTTTTTTTTTAATAGTGTAAGATAAGATAAGATAAGATTTTATTCGTCTTTCTTTCAAATGACATACAGAGCATAACATTGGATCATAACACATTTACAAAGCAAAATAACAAATTATGATAATGATAAAAAACATAGCTAACTAAAAGAAAGACGAGGAGACCCTGGTAAAAGCAGAGCTTGTAATTATTAGGGTCCCCTCTGAGCCGGATAAAACATGATGAATAGATATTTGTGACTACCTAAGAATACAATAGGGAAAAGGGGGTATAACAAAACAAGAAGTGTACACACACACAACAACAACAACAAAAAGAGAGACTAGACTAGACAAGACGGGAGAAAAGAGAAAATATGAGAAATAATAGAAGAATACAGCACATCGACAATAGGCACAGCACACAACGGGCACAAGACAACAGGGGGAGGGAATAAGAGGTTGACAATCTGAAAATATTCAGTTAGACACATATTAATATCAAGAAGAAAATTTACATTTATAGTAATACATAATATATCTTGGCACCATAATAACTACAAAAATGAACTACTCTATGAGTCACAGTATTTATCGAGAAGATAAACCTTAAGTTTACACTTAAATGAAGAGAGACTAACAGATTGCTTAACGCTAGAGCCTAGAGAGTTCCAAAATTTTGATGCGTTTGCGCCCCCAATCGGAACTGATGAGACAACAGCGACAAAATGCTATTTTCTGCCATAGTAGAACATCAATCCGGATGGTTTTGAACAATATGTGATAGACTGACAAAATATTTATCAAAAGCTTTACCAAGTGAGATTCCATGATCCTGAAGGTCTTTTGATGCATCGCTAAAATGTAAGTCGAGCCACATGGAGAGTAAGTCTCTTGAATAAAGGTACACATCGAACGGCAACACCAATGAATCGGCTAGTATTCGGGCCATTTCGGCAAATGTTCGGGTGGTGGCGAGATGATGCGAGTAATCCGGATCAATGTATTCCTCGACCAATCGGATTGTTTCGTATGACGTGTGGTATAACGAGTAGAAGGATCGGTTGAATGTACCCTGTAGCCGTTTAAAATGTTAAAGGAAGAAATTGGTAATGGCAATGAAGTTATTTGTAAATGAATTAATGATCTAAATAAATTCACATAATCTGGAATACAGAGAAGTAACTCATCATAAGACATGAGCGCTGTGTTCACAAAGAAGTATTACAAATATATATATATATTTATATATATATTCAAAAAATATTGATGGCTGTATTATACCCATTTTTAAAAAGGATAATGCTCTCATTAAGCTTGGTCAGTTATCTCCAATTATTGATAATTATCATAATATTATTAATAATTTGTTCTAATTTACCCAGGGTAGCCACATCAGTAAATTAATAACGCTCTTCCTGTGGGCCTGCAATTACTTTCTCCACTGCCATGATATGTACTCATTTAATACCCCTGGGTCGACAAGGACAATATTGTGGGCAAATTACATTGCCAAGGTAAGAAAGCACCAAGCAAAGTTCGGACCCCGGTCCCCTCGTATAAGATTCAAAAGCCTCTACCACTATACCAAAGTGGATATGATTTCATGAAATATTTAGATTTAGGTGCAGATTTTACTTATTCAATAGAATCATAATAATGACTAATTTAAATGGGGGACATACATAAAAGATCATGATGAATGGCACCCCTAATCTCATGATGAAACCCCGATGATCACTCGCTCCTGCTGTTCTTCTTACTCTGGAAAGGAAGAAAAGAGGTAAATGGAGGGAGAGAGAAAAAAAATCTTTACTTTTGAAAAAAATAAACTTCAAGCTTTAAGGAATTATTCACAGCATGGACCTATTACGGATGGACATTCAACTTGATTCTTTCTTTGATCCAATGATAGTCACCGCCTTCTGATTATGTGCATCTTAATGAGAACATTCAGCTGTTTTAACAATAACGACGACGTAAGCATTTCGGTCATTGACAAGGAGCAGTTTCATTCTCTTGGGTTTTGTTTGGATGGTGTGCTCTGTAAGAGCATGGACCTATAACGAATGGACATTCATCGTTATCTAAACGAATTCATTGTGATTGTCTCCGTCAATGTCGTCTCAATAACATTCTGTACATGTTTCTTCACTTTGATGTAATGATGGTCACCGCCAAAAAGCCGGGACAGAATCAAGATAGTGATTTTAAACATGTTAATCTACATGCACAGAAGATAATAAATCGCTTAAATCATGGGAAATCGATGTGCAGTTTTGGTTAATAATTTGAAATTGTTGTTCCGTGTACTGTGTTCTGTTTTTGAAAAACATGTTGATATTACCAGATAGGTTTTGTTTGGATTGTTTGTGATTTAAAATCCCGTTTTCCCCAATTTCCTCATAATATTCCAGAACTACAACGCACAGGGCTTATAAAGATCATGGCCTTCTAATTGTTTTATCAGTGGTGGGTGCAGAAGTGTGCAAATCAGTAATAATAAATGTCATATCACCAAAATCGTCTGCTTTTCAACTTTGCTGCTCCCCATTGGGGCTGTTTTTATTGAAGACATACAGACACATATTGGCAATCGCTAGGTCTTAACATGACTCGTATACAACTTTGGAAATCATAAAGCATTTTAAATCATGATACAAGGCATTACAATTCCAGGGTGACATGTTCTTACAGCGGTCTATGTGGATCCAGAGCATCCGGCACCCTTTCAACCATGGCATCATAAAGAGATCTGTCATAATTTTCAGGATCTGGAACCTGTAAATATACAAATGTATAAACATAAAAAAGGTTTATATAAGCTTGAGGCTTTGTGTTAGACCACCTCTCTCAGTCTCTATCTATCCCTGTTTCGCCCTTTCTCTCGCTCTCTGTATTTGTCTCTGTTCCTTTCTTTCTTTCTCTCTCTCTCTCTCTCTCTCTCTCTTTATGACCCAAAATGCACATCGACAACATTGACATTGTAAATTATCAAGATCTTCAAATTACATCACAAATCATTAGCACAATTTTAGTTCTTTGATTTGCTATACATAACGTCATGAATGTAAGTTTATAACCAGAATGTAAGTACACTGTTTATAACCAGAATGACATAGTATTTATTGAGAATGAGAATTTCAGATACATTTATTTGCTTATGAAGACAAAGACGGCGTCTCCTAATCACTTCATCGTACTGGTATTATAAAAGCAGATATCAAAATGAAAATTATGTTTATAAGATATATTATAGGACTTGGCTGTACCTTTTTCGTAGCAGCATAAACCACTGGCCGTAGATGGGGTGAAGCTGATGTCCACAAAACATAGTTACCTAAAGCATAGGTTAACAAAACAAAAAGCTTTGCAATAACTAAACAGTATTGTCGGTCGCTTCACAGTGGAGAATATTCAATTATTTTGAAATATAAACCAAATGAAAATCTGATTTTCACAGTGAACATTGCTGTATGTTCGAATACTCCAAATACACAAGAAACCCAGTTAATACTCTTTTGACATTTTCTGCTGATTTAACCCAAAGTAACCAGTTGTTTTCAATGAGAATGACATTGATAACATTAATGTGAGCGATTCTAGCACTGGAGATCGGAGAAACTCATGGTTTTTCATCAGTGATCAGGTAATGACACGTGATGGCGCTATTTTCTATTCCCCATCAGAGCAATTTATACACAAAGTTTGGCAAACTTTGTTTCAGTCGGTCACAACATGGCGTATGTTCGTTTGTTTTGCGCTTGCCTAACAAAGAAGTATTCGATATATTTTTCAACTCGAACTGAGTGGGCCAAACTCCCCCATTAATGACGCTGACTCCCATTAGAATAGCAGCGTGTAAATGTAGGTTATTCAACTCCTTAAGATCTGTTTGAATGAAGCACGATTTTATAAACATAGACATAGAATAATGAAATATAAGGATTATCCTTAAATGTGTTTATACAATGAACTTACCTGCAACAGCAATGTCCAAATTGAGATAGGCTATAGAACGATCAGCTAAAAGATGGTTGAATTCCTTTAAAAAAGGGGAATGATAGGGGGTGAGATATTTTATATTTTATACCCATTTTTAATAATTGTTTTGATTGGTAAGTAATCTGTTACAGTAGCCATATTATAATTATTTTTTAATATTTCCATTTCTACAGGGCTAAGGTATGTTGGCCGCATCTTCACAGGTGAAAAGGTAACTGAGAGTAATTATATGTGCCCACGAGGTTTTTCATTTGCCAGGCGGCAATTCTCCTTCGCGCTTCATCTACTTATTGTAACCAAAACAAACACAAATGACATATCTGGATTTATTTTGCGATTGATACGGAATACAGTCTCTAAGTGCTTTACAGATTATCGTTAGCCCGGCCATCGGATTTATTCACGCACAGTGTGCTCCATGGAGGTCCCATCATACGGTCACAGTATAAAGGCATATGATAATTACTATCACAAAGGCTTTCGTCATCCTACTAAGTACGTATTTCATCCCCGGGTATGGAGTAGCAAAGGTATATCATGCCGAAGGCACCGATGCCGTGTCGGGGATCGAACCCATGACCTTTGCACTCCAAGTCAATCGTCTATACCACTCGACTATACGACACATACGGATGCCCCATTGCTTCCAATGGCTGAAAACACGCTTCGCTGATTTATATACATATAAATTGATTATGTTCGGATCTATTTACGTGAAATTGTTATCAAAAGTTATTATAGGTTTTCATGTTCATACAGACTTGCTCACTTATCTAATATTAGGATTTTGTCCAAAAAATCCTTCACATTATATTTAAAATCAATATAAAGGATTTTTGAAATCTTATTTATGGGAAATCACAATTTTCAAATGAAAAGTGAAATGTCAGGTTTACCTCTGTCCACTCAATGGAGCCGATTAACCCGTATTCCTCAGCAGCAAATGAACAAAATATTATAGATCTCCGCGGTCTCCATCCTACAAATGAAAAGAAAAGTCTCATATAACTTTTGGATCATACATCTGAGATCACCATACATCTGAAGCTGTCATTACTGTCGATAGTATACGGCTATGAACCGTATTAAGAATGCAGATCGAAGTACAATTTAATGTAGTTATTGTTGTTACCTCCACGTATTATTTTAAGGAAGAGTTTCCGTAGAAAAAATAATAATTTTTTTTAGCTTTGTTGGGTGTTAGTAAAAAAAAAGACAATTAACGATATTATTACTATGAAAATAATGGTAAGGAGATGGTGTGTGTTGGTTACAGGCAATAATTAAGCTATTCAATTTTATTACTTTGAAAATGATGATAAGGAGATGGTGTGTATAGGTTACAGGCAATAATTAATTTATTCAATTATTATATTAAGAAACCGTTAAAAGCGTTTTCAGCAGTAAATAATATGTGATATAATTGGCGGATAATGCGCAGTAAAATCGTCCTTTAAGCTGGAAAATATTTATCCAACTTGCTTGAAGATTTAGAACAATGTTTCCATGGTCATTTTACGTCATTAAAAATAAATTTAATCTTTTAGTTAATTTCTTGAGGTAATATGTTATCTATTTCAAGAATATTTACCTTCTTGTTTAAGTTTTCCAAACGCTCTTGATACTTCCATTAGTGTGGCCGTCCCACTGGTAGGATCAACTGCTCCAAGAGCCCATGCATCACGATGGTTTCCAAGGATAATGTAACGATCTATTTGTAGAAGTGACGTAATGTCAGATACATTGTTTGTAAAATTAACTTTTCGTTAGCTTACGTTTATTTGTGATACTGTGCTGATTATTGCAGATAACACGAAATAAAAGAAGTTTTTTTTTTTCTGTGCTTAACATCAAAGTGAAATCTGTCGAAGAAAAGTTTTGTAACAAAATTTGATAAGCAGTAACTATTTGAATTGTTCATACAACATAATAGAATAGTGCATTACATTTATTGAGCTCTTTTAAACTGTCCAGTCAAGATGTTATCTGCATGTTTAAATATCAAAAGTGAATAAACTCAGATTGTTCAGAGTTTGATGTTCTGTTTTTTATCAACTAATCTTCCTTTAATTGTTTTAATTTAAAAAAATCAAACATCGACTTGATAACACTCACCAGGCTCAATCTCTCCTCTAATGAACCCTACTGAGTTGTATGTATAGTGATGAGCAGAGATGGAGTTTACCACTAGCCTCACTTTCCTGTACATGAAAAGGAAAATGTTCAGTAACAAATATATTATGGTTAACAACGAGTTACTTTGCCGAGGCAGAATATGTAACATTTGATCGGATGAACTTGAACATCTCTTTACAAGGACCTAAAAAATCATATCTTCAATTGACAACGTAGAGATTGCAAATGAGATAGAAGCATTACATAGGCCATGTCCTGATTGTCGAAAGGGTTATTTGGCTGAATCTTTCTACACCCAGTACAACAAGGAATATAATGGCTAGTACTAAAGTATTGCTCTCCTATCAGGGGGATACGTGACTCTATCGTTCTGGAGCTTCTATTAAGCGATGGACGCGCAAACAGTATCTTAATCTTTCAATGGAAATTGTTTGGGTTTAAATAGTATGTTGTTGTTATACAGACTACATATAACGGAGTAAATATAGATATTACACGTATGACGTGTGACACTCTTTCTTACATTCCTCTGTAGGGGTCTTTGAACCCAGGACCCACTTCGTAGATGGTCTCCGGATCTCTGTTCCATCCTTTACCCGGCTGAGGACCCGTCAACGCACTACAAATACGAAAAATAGGCTGATGATATTGATTATTTGTTTGTTTGATTTGTTTTTATTTCTGCGTTTTCAAAATAGAACATAATCATAGGCCTATACATCCAGTAACAATTATTTCTTCATTATACATAATTATAAATTTTTAAGTACATTAAATAAGATGCATACAAGCACATATATTTTTCAATGAAAATAGATAAATTACAACAAACGCAAGAGGCCGCCATCATGAGCGGTGAGCTTGAAATCGAAAATCATAGGTATCAGAAGTTTAAGATGAACGTCATGTGAATAGTTAATACAATGATGCCCTAGAAAAGTAGGAGGCCGGTGTGTTTGATTTAGTTTTGATTAATGTATATTAGATTTCACGGAGTAAAACATACATTACTGTCCATGTTATTTGAGTAATTTATTATTAGCTATATGTAAAGAAACGTGAATAAACACCATTTTGTTCAGAGCATTTTCTGTACGTTCATTTGCTACCAAAACTTAACCACTTGGTTCTTGACATACATGTTTTGATGATATTGATAGTAAATGTTATAGTTTTTTTAGATTTGTTTTTATTCACAATGATTACAAATGAAGAATCCTCACCTTAAAAGTATTTCTGCATCCCCAAATCCTATGGGATGAACAGGTATCTTCGGTATTGAAGTGTCATTCAATTCTGATCTGTATGCAAAATCTTTTTAAAAAATCCGCAAACAAAGAATAATTATGAAATGTAACAAAATAAGCGTTAATATAGTTCCTTTTTTTATTGAAAATACTACTGTTTACAGTACGGACTTCTTTTTATAAATTCTGGATAAACAAGATAAGAAAAAGAAGTGTATGAAGAAAATACAGACGTGCACATGTAGGAGCTTGATAGCAAGTTCAGATGCACTCATAAATTGCAATTTCCGTATTGATTATGCAAATAATCAACATGCAGTATCCTGTTTGATTTCTTTTTAATTCTGGCCTCAATCATATCGATGCTTTTATTGAACTACGCTAAAGTAGGAAAGTTCACCTACTTAACAACATTGAAATGCATCACATTATCGCACTGAAAAACAGAAATATATTTGTTTAGAAAAAAACGGGCCAACAGAAATAGAAAGTCAATATTTGTTCATAGTAAGATTTTAGTAAAAGCCGTTTTGTTACCTTTAGCAGGATAGCCAGGAGTCAGCGGATCTCCAAAATCTTTCAAGATCGACCCTCTCTGTGCCGCAGTCTTAGGTAGAAATGACCCTCTGGGATAGGGTATACCATTATGTTGCGAGCCATAAGTAGGGAGATCGTGAGGATCGGAGAAGAGGATGAGACCAGCGGCTCCGAACTTCTCAGCATTCACAACCTGTACCAAAAAGAGAAATGTAACATTTGCTGATAGCCAGAAGGATGCCAAAGTTATCGAATCCGGACACCTACCCCCTAGGACATCTACCCCTAGGGCAACCACCCTCTAGAACGACTACCCCCGGACAACTACCCCCGGACAACTAACCCCCAGACAACTACCCCCTAGGATAGTTGTCCGGGGGTAGTTGTCCTAGATGATGGTCGTCGTAGAGGGTTGTTGTCTGGGGTTGTTGTCCTAGGGGGTAGTTGTCTGGGGTGGTTGTTCGGGGGGGGGGGTTGTTGTCCCGGGGGTAGTCGTCCTAGAGGGTTGTTGCCCTAGGGGGTAGTTGTACTAGGGTTACTTGACTGGCGGTGGTTATCCGGGGGTGGATGTCCAGGGGGCAGGTGTCCGGATACGATCAGATGTACATATATTTGTCGAGATATTGTGATATACATATGAAATTTAATTTAATCTTTAATTCCCAGTAAGATTTCCAACAAACAAATAAGACAAAAACAAGAAAACACCATTGAAAGTTCTTAATTTTTATACAAAGGTAAGATGTAAACTTCCACGATTTGTAGTATTAAATGAAAAAGCTAAATAAAAACTCAATTAAATTAAAGTCAAAGATAATGTCAGGAAACAAAACGAGATGCTACCTCTCCCTAACGATTTTTGCAGGGTTGTGTACTTTAAATGTCTATGTTTCATCATTTACCTTGGTGTTTCTCCCCGTCATGCCGTATTTGGCGATGAGGATTTTCCCCTTGAAGTCGATGCTCGTGGTTAGATTCTGAAGATACTCATAGTCCTCTAGTCTGCCATAGTTGACGTAGACCAGGTCCCCCTGGATATGAGACATACAAGGGTGAAGCAAGGTGGCGAGTGAGCTTACATGGGAGGCACTCTTTTTTCAGGAGGTTTGTTTTCATGAAGGTTCGTATAATTCTGAAGATTCGGTATTCAGAAACACATATTTCCCTTAACTAGGGGGTTCATAATTCCAAACATTTGTTACGTTATTTCGAAGGTTCGTTTTTCCGAAGGATCATACTTCCGAAAGTGAAATGAGATTTATTATTCGGTAGGTTCGGAATCTCGAAAATGAAATAGAGTTCATAATTCCGAAAATAAAACAAGGTTCATAATTTCAAAATGAAATGGGGGTTTCTTATTCCGAAGGTTCGTAATTCCGAAAATGAACCTTCGGAAAAAAAATACATGCAACCGATTAATTAATAGATGGGCACGTAGTCAAGGTATATGTTATTCGCTATTATGCACGATTGAATTTGCCCCGGCCCCCCACTCAGTGTTATTTAGGGTACGCATATGCGTGTTCCCTCCTTTTGAAAACACCCCCTAAGTCCGGTGTGTAAAGTCAATTTTGTGAATGTACGAGCCGGACTTTGGTGCGTGAAAAGTACCCCTCTACCGGACATTTTGTTAACACGCATGCGGTCATTCCGACCCCGGAGTGGGGGGGGGGGGGGCCGGGGAATTTGCCCTTTTAATTTTATTTTTGGTTTTTACTTTGTATACGTTGTTCAAATTCTGTGTCTTACTTATATCATTCGCCAATAAATTCCCATGTATTTTTCACCATAGATGTGCTAAGGGCAATGTACAAGGACAAATTATTGATTTGATAATTTGTGTTCGGTACGCATTCCCAATCTTAATACAATGGATCGTTCTTTGTTCAAATATTGCACATACCCCCCCCCCCACCTTAATTGGCGAAGAATTATGTCGTACATAAGAAAAATGAAATGAAATACATTAAATGTATCGTTTCTCCCCTTTTAATATAACGATCCAGTCAACTATAATTTCCATAATAAATTGTAGAGTAGTAATCCTACGCACTCGAACAAGCTATATTTTGCAGGAGACCTTTGACAGACTTTACAACTTAACCTTTTTGGATCCGTTCTGCTTTTAGCATTACTAGAACACCATGAAATTCAATCACTTCACTTTTGTAACTTTGGATCTATAGGTTAATGCGATTCTTACATTTGAGCGGGCGTAAGTGAGTGTGTGGTGTATGCGTGTGTTGTGATGATGGGTTAGTGTGGTGTGCGCGTGTGTCTAGTTTGGGTGGGTGTGTTCACAAAACGCAAGGAAACACAGCGCTCCATTGTGAAACACGCGCGGTAACACAATTTTCACACCGAAGATTGGATAATTTGACACCTAATCTACAGCAATTTACAGGTCTGGAAAATAGGTGAGGTGATTACTTCCGATGATCGTAACAGTGGTTCTAAATATTGGATGATGCCAGACTCGTCTGTTTTTCGGTAAGCCCCTATAAAACTGCAAGATCGCTTTGGTTTTAGATGATAAACTGCAAGATACCAACAATAATAATCACCTTCATATTCCCGCTGGAGTTAAGCACGATGTAGTTATTGAAAGCTATCCGTTCTGCTTAATAAATGTGTTAATCTATTTCACGAGTTTTGGCTGGGGCTGTTGTATTATCAAGCAATCTGCTTACAATGACACCAATGACAGTCCTTCTTCCGCAAATAATTTTATAATGTTAAAGGAATGTTAGTGTTTGTGACAGTTTATCATTTCGTTTTTTGTAATAACAATTGTTATATATATATATATTTGCTTATTTATGATTCATTGTCAGAAAAATACTTAATGTACTTTATATTATTATTGTTTTCGAAAATCTGTGTACTTACATGAACGCAGAAGATAATCAAATCAAATCAAATCAAATGTGAAAGTCAAATGACTACCGCCCATTAAACTCATTTTATTTGGTAACTATTGCCGCATGTTTAATGACACATTGGGTTTTAAGAATCTCTATCTACATTTATGCAGAGTAGTAGATAAAAGAGACACACAAAATAGGAAAAAGGAAAAGGGCAAAGGTCTTGAAAAGATGAGGAAGGAATCCTTCCTACAAACCCTCTCCAGTGATTGGTTTGCCCTGTTTATTCGACATGTCGAAAGCAATTTGTGACTTAATTGACATATTAACACCGCTTGCTCTGGATAAGAAATTTTAAACTCATCAAATTGTTGTGAGCGTTGAAGAAGAAAATAATGTTTACGCAAATGGTAAAGGTTTTAACAGCAAGATCGGTCTATTGGTGACATTTTGACTTGGGAAAAGAAGGAAGTGCACGGTATTCCGCGTACGACTTACGTTTACACTGCATCATTGACCTGTTTTTTAATACCTTAATCAATGCTTATTACATTTTAAAATGTCAAACTTTTGAAATTCTATCAAATAAACACCCAAAACGTTCACATATGCAGAACGTTTGACAATTGTCTTGAACATGTTTTAGTTAAAAAATACATAATACCACACGAATGATGATCATGATGATCACGATGAGGGTGCATGATCAGATTATTAATGAAAATTGCAGAACGTATTTCAAAGGAATAGCTACCGTTAATGTTATCATCAAACACATGTGGTCGCTCAGAAATGGATTAAACTTTTTTCAAGTTACCTGGCAAAGTTTTACACAACTCTGCTCATGTATTATGTGTGATCGACAGATCACCATATAGGGATGCAGTTTCTGATTGCATATTAACCTGAATTTAACCAGTGCATGATATGGGGCCCCGTTGCATAAAACTTACCATTGATGGTTACTTTGCAATTAATGACAACTACCATGGTAACAGGGCTCAACAGCCAATTAAAATCAAGGTTCCCATGGAAGTTACCATTGATGGCAAAGTTACCATCAATGGTAAGTTTTATGCAACGGGGCCCTGGACGTAATCAAGAGTGTCTTACCGTGACGTCACCGGTAGCTGAGTATGCGTTGAATGGTGGCGGGATGCCCTCCTGCTCCAGCTCTTCCTCTCCGAAGGAATCCTCACGGAGACAGGAGGTAAACATAGCAGTCCCATTGCTGGGGTTGACTATCTGGACCTATCGAACAAATATCAAAACAAGAAATAACATGGGGAATAACCTGGCTCTTCCAAATTATGTTGTTGTATTATTATTTCAAATGGCCTAACGAATAAATGTAGTGAAAAAGAATGCTTAAATATGACGAATATATGATTTATGGGTAAAAATGTGTATTGTATGACCTTATTTGCATAAATTATTATTTACACCGATTGACCATTGATTGTAAATAGGCTATGTTCGTAATGTAATTAAATGGAAGGCATAAGTCTTTGTTAAGTGCACGGTTAGAAATTATTTCATTCATTTTTTACGAATGATGGTATTCCGGTAGTCAGAATGTGAATTACATACATTACGTGCTGTTAGGCAGGACAAGTCACAATAATAGTCCTACCTAGCCAAAATTAACGTATGCAATTTAGATTATGACTATTGAAATGCAATTATTCGTAAAACGTGAATGAAATAATTTTTTAACGGGGCACTTAAATACTTATGCATTAGATTACGATTACATTCCGAATATAGCCAATTAACGATGCGGATTTTTGTAACAGTCAATGACCACAGAGACCCAGCGCAGTCGTCGTGTTTATAGTGAAAGTGCATTTGCTGAATAGGTATAGAATAGAAACCAGACTGTTAAATTGTTGATTTCAGCGTATTTTCTTGTTTCCCTTTTCTCAATTTATCCCTCATTGTGTGTCAAATTATCGGTAAATATGCTTTTCAATAACAGGATATACATGGAAAAATTTGATATATTGACCCATAAATTAGTGAAAATACAAGGAGCATATTTTTCGATCTCAAAGCAATAATTGCAACATTGTACCGCTTAATTTTAAAGATGATCTTAATTGCATTCTCATTATTGACGCCATAGAGAACGCAAAATGTAAAAAGAACTATATCTCATATGGATATAAACCTATTTCAACAGCAATTGTTGCATAATTATTACCATTTCTACCTATTTGATGACTGTGCAAGCTGGATTTTGTCCAACGAATTCAAAAAAGTATTTGAAATTTGACAACTCATTCAAGAAGTCAGATAGGGTTCAGCTTTTTCGGATGTGTCGATTTGTCTGTTTTCTGGGATATCAAATACTTATACTATGCTGAAGTAATTACAAATGTGATTTCTCTAAGGTACAGGTGTTCTCAAAATGATTACCTTATTGGCAAGCTCATCATCGGCGGACGGAGGATGCTGCAGATAGACCTTGTATGGGACCAATCTGGCCGAGTCCAGGCCCTGGTCCAACCAAGTCTTGATGATATCCTGGGCCCCTTCTAGATCAGCAGGTGTCCCTGCTACGTGAGGTTTGCTGGCGTAATGTCTGTCAAGAAAAGTGGGTTTAAAAAAAAGTTGAGTTCTGATGAAGAAGAAAAGTAATTCGTGATCTTACTTATTATTATTATGACAATTGAGAAGAATATCATAACCGAAACGTACAGCTCTTAAATGGAATCCTATTCGAAATAGGTCAAAAACAGTTTGGACCAAACTTTCAGGCCACGTTTGTGTCTAGTTTCGTTTAATACCAATATGTTATGTGCAGTTCATGTGACCTTCAACAAAATTGGGTTATTTCAATGAATAACCTGCGTTAAAAAAATATATATATGGTAATAATAGTAATTAAATTGTATATTTTTCTAATCTGCCGTTAATCGGCCGTTGGTTAGTATTGATAAGTAATGGCAATCATTCTTCTTTTTAATGATTTTCTTTTGCATTTCATGAAATAATTTGGAATTATATTCATACACACCAAACAAAAACATACACACGGTAATTAAAAGATTGCAAACTACTAAAAATTGCTGGCTTCTGGAACAAATATTAATTTTTCGTCATGCTTGTTTACAAATAGCTTGAAAAAGTCAAGTAGGCCTTACAATATCTTTCGAAGTGCATGCTATTAACCTCGATTTGAATCAACTGTATGATGAATCAACATCAATTCAAAACCAAATATGACTACTCTTTATAAAAATGGTTGTGTAAATCTGTCTTAGTTTCCAACTTCATATTCTTTATCATCTGTTTTCAAGTCAAAAGAAAAATATTATCAATTCCAATGAATGATATCAACGTTATTTTCCTTTCAGCTTTATGGTGAAACTACACGCTATTTTACTTGTTTTAATAGTACTTTCCCCTTATCCTTCTCCTTACCCTCCCCCTTTACATGAATGTGACTCTAGTCAATAGCCATCATAATTATATGTGGTACTTATGTGGTAAAAAATACCAGTGGTAATAGGTCATATGAGGCCACAAATGATGATAGAAGATATTGATTATATTCAAAATGATATCATAATTGAAGTAATGTTAGTAATGTCATCATTTCAACAATGTGAATGAATAAAAAATGATATGAATGTTACTTTAATGAATCATCATATTTGCCTGTAGAAAAGAAAAATGTCTCGACTGCGACATGATGGAATCTAATATAGATATATCTGGGCAAGATCCTTTAAATATATCTTTGCGCCCTTAAACAATCTCATTTTGTTAAAAAATAATATACTTATAATGACAATTGTTCTTGTAAAAGTAAATTATATCAGCTTCTGTGGGGGAAGGCAATTAAAGCAGGCCGATATTATTTACAAATGGAATAGAAGGGGCAGGGGCTCCCCAACCTTCGCAGAAGCGGGAAGGATAATGCTGGTGCTCTAATTACCATGGCAACTATGGGATTGCCTTCCCCCGCTCCCTAAACTTTTAAGCTGATTAATTTGGTGTTTGTGTGTGAGTGCTGGTGGAGAAGCTTCCTATTAATCTCTGTTTACTTCTGTTAAAATATTTGCAAATCTATAATTGTTTTCATCAAGAACAATATCAATAGGATGAACATAATCAGTCTCTGTACAATTACTCTTACATGTCTGAAATAAACATGCATTTTTTCGTGCAGATAATTTATATCGCGGGTGTGTGGGTGTGAGAATGTGCGCGAATGTGTGGGAGTGTGGGTGTGTGCATGGGTGCGTGTGAGCGTTGGTAAGGGCGTGTGTGTGTGAATGAATTGCTATTGTGTAAATAGTGTGCGGAACTCTCTACTATCTACGAATGCGCTGTTCGAAAGGTGAAGATGTACAGTTAAAACAGTTTAGTCAACCCTGCCTCATATCCCATATATTCCCGTTGCTGTCCGTCCTCTCAACCTCAAGCTCTCCGTTAAGTAAAGCATATTATACGTCTTCTGCTCATACAAACAGAGGTAACTGTAGAATATTCTCCTTTTTCCGAAACCAGCTTGCATACAAAACACGTGTTTAAGCACTAAAAGCTAATGCATCGTACAATATACACGAGATGAAAGAAATATTTACCGAAGGGTTCGCTGCATTTATTGTCTGTTGGAATTTTCATTTTCTTGCATTAGGCTCGAGTGGATGTTTCTGCTGATAACTAATTCATTTCAATTACAGAGGAATAGATTCGTCAACAGTCAATCTTGCCGAGAAAGTACGACCGTTCGCGAATATTTTCATAAAAAGCAAACGTTAAAGCCCGAACGTAGGTTTCCTCGGCCCCTAAAAACCTGGCTGTTACATAAAGTTTAGTTTAAAATAGCAAAAGTGTAAAATTTAACAATTTGTTCTTGTTTTTTGTTAATGAGAAGGGGAGAATGTTGAATAATAATATGTAGACCTAGTGTCTGGGTGAATTATAACGACCTCCATTTAATTTGCGTTAATATTTAAACCATTTGATTTTGAACCAATGGCTGTCTGTAACTGAGTTATGAATAGGATACCTCAAAAAATGCCCTGCTAACAAATGACAATGATAATAATGATGATGATGACGACGAGTATGATAATAACAACAACAACCACATCAGCAATGAGGGTTTTTTTTTTACTCAGAGTAGCCTCATAATTATCAATACTGCTTTTTCTTAGGGCCCTACAATCAGGGGCGGCGATCCCCATTGTTTCTGGCAAATACTGACTAAAGACGGCAACACACTTTTAGGCTCTGGAGGACCCAAGAGTGCAGCGTTTAGACTAATAAACATGCGCAAATCTTCTCGCTCGGTCGCTACGCTATCTCGCATGATATCCTTCAAAATGTACAAGTAAATTTTGTAGAAAATCTGTATTCCGCTTTTATACTATTGGCCATGAAAAGTAATCGCCGCCCTTGCCTACAAGCATCCTTCCTCCGTGTTACCAATTGCCCATTTAGTATACTTGGGTCCAAAGGGACAATTGCGGGTAATAAACCTTGTCCAAAGATGTAAGCACCAAGCGAGCATCGAACCCATGACCTCATACGTATGAAAGTCAGGAGCCTGCACCAACTCATCATCCCTTCAATGTCTATATTTACATGACCCTATCTTTGTGTCCGTCCTACATCACACCCATAGTTAACAACTCATCAGTCAGCTTTATCAGCTTCCCAGTCGCAAAATCAAAATAAATATACAAATAGATCCGAGAATGCGCACTAATTTCACCGAGTTGTAAAACTCATTTCCCAGTCTTTGCATAAAGACAAAAATAGTTTCCCCTGCCTTTGCATAAAAGAAAAATGCCGCTTTGTGATCAATCATAAATGTATGAAGCAGCGTAGCTGCATGGGGCCCAGAAGGAGACCCCAACCCTCCCATCATATGATGAAAAGGAGAAGAAAAAGAGAGAGCAGAGGAAAAGGGTAGAGAGACCGGAACGTGAACACAAGAAGACACAACGACCCCCTCTCACACCCCTCATTATAATTACCTAACCATAATGACTTCATGCATCGGGTTGCCTGGCATGATACTATTTTATCTTAAAAAATATATATATAATAATTATTTAAAAGAAGCAAAAAATAACTACCACAAAAAAGAGAGGTAAATTGTATTATTACATATGATTTTAAAAAAATATTTACAAAATTGTTGGTGATAATAGTCAAAATTGAATGATTGCCATTATAACATTAACCAACAACAACAGTAGTCCCCCTGCCCCAGTGGTTCTGGTGCCCCCATCATTGTGTTGAACAATGATACGCCACTGAATATTGTGTTTATCTATTTCCTCTAATACTAGTATAGTGGAAAAGCTAATTGCAAGGATCGGGCTAAGTACCATGTGGCTATGGTTCTTATTTTTATCGCACCTTCTAAAATATTCAAACATAATCGAGGTACCGGGAAAGAAAGCGATGCATTAATAAACAAAATGTATCATTACTCTGAAGGAAAATGGCTGGAAGTATGCCAAGTGAAAAAGTGGATTAAATGGAAACATTTTATCCTACAACGAAGTAGAACAAGTACGAATTTGTAAATTATGAAACTTTCCGTAACGATATCAAGAATTGCTTAATATAATGATATTCTACCAATCTGTGGTAGTACCGGTGAATATAAGCATGACACTTTAAAAAAACATCTTATTTTGGATGGAATATTTGAACAGAAAATAGAACAGTTTAGCATGTTAAATCAAGGGAGACATACCAACTTAATATCATCTCTTAAGTGCGCATGTCGAAAAGGCATTTAGGAAAAGCAAAACAATTACGTACAACTTATACATTTTAGGGAAATCCAAATTTGTCTCTGTTTTGACATTGATGTCAGAAAAAGATTTAAGAAATATTTTGGCATATTAGGTATCGTGGTTGAGTGGATATGTCACCGGACTGTGAATCACAAGGCCCGCGGTTCGAGTCCCACCGCGGCACTAATGTCCTTTGGGAAGATATTAATCTACATTTGCCACACTCGACCCAGGTGAGGTAAATGGGTACCGAGTAGGATTATTCCTTGAAATGCACTGTGCGCTGATTACGCTGCCGCAGCTAAAGCTAGGGTAATAATTTCCAAAGCTCTTTGGAAGCGCATAGATACGTTAAATAATGTGGTATGCGCTATACAAGAAGTGATTATTATTATTATTATTGTATTTAATAGAACCTTTGAAAGATGGCAATGACGTTTTTAGTTCAGGGATTCCAAACGATTTGTTTTTAGATGGTGACTAATAAGGTTAGTGAACCTTGTTCATTAATAAGGTTGACTAATAAGGTTTATGAACCTTTGAAATATATGTCAAATCATATCTGTGGGCGTTACCTGCAATATTGATAGTGTTGATGTTAATCGCCCGATCAGTCATAATCTGATAAAAGGAATTTTTTGAGATTTTAATTTAGAAAACTCCCACATTTTACTTCTAGTTAGCAAGGCATGGTTTTATCCTAGCTATCACCGAGTTGACCTTTTCATTACCGCCTCGCGTTTGCCGAGAGTGGGGGCGTTTTGTTTTGTTTTGTTTTGTTTTGTCTATGTTCGTTTGTTTGTTCATGTTCTTCTTTCTTTTCTTTTTTTTCTTTTGTTGGCTCCCTGTATATAGATACATGATATGATGAATAGTTTTAAACAGATTTTCAATAACTTTTTGAACTACATTCCATGTTTACAGGGATGAATAAGATATTATCTGTCAAGTGGGTGAGGAAGGGGGGGGGGGGGCACGAACATCCTCTGACTAACCAACAAAAAGAGTGTCGCAAAATGTTCTTTCTGTCATTTTGTTATGCTTCAAAGTTCTTTGACAAAGATGGAAAAAAGAGAATCAAAGGATGGCAGTTCTCACTTTTTCAGTTCCCACTGGGGTTAATGATTGCTGCCCAGGGCACAACATCTAGATGCACATTTCCCTCATGTACTTAATGTGTACATACAACATGGCAAGCTGTGTTTAGCGGGGGGACCACGCCCCCTCCCTGATCCGCCACTAGTTCGGGACCTGGATTCAAGGACGAAGTATCCATAAGTTTCATTGTGTAACAGAAATGATAGCAATGATATCCTGATACAATGTAAAGACACCTGCATCATCAATCATAATGACTTGTGACAATTCAACAGAATAATGCTATAAATATTATGTCCGGTAAAAATGATAAGCTAGCTATACGTGGGCGTATTGCAGATGTGTTTGTTATGTTTAAGCATCCTGGCGATAACCGATGTTTCTGTGTGAAGTTATTGAAATTCCGGCTCTGCCCATGTCCTTACAAATTTAGGAATTTTGAACTTTATCTAGGCACTGTGGTTAATATCATGAACACAAACAAAAACAAAAACAACAAAAACCTCTAGCCTATAATAGTGTACACTGTGAAAAGGTTAGGCAATATTTTGCCTAAAGTTGTGCCAATAATCAACCCAACCATCTATTGGGCAATATTTTGCCCAGTGGTATTGGCAAAGCTATGACCCTTCAACTGCCCGACTACGGTAGCCCACTTGTCTTGACCAAGCAGAAGGATAACTGTAACTTGCTTTCATGTCCGTCACCATGGTCATGTGCTGGTAAAATTAGCCAGAATAATATCACTGGGCATATCATCTGACCTACCATGTATATTGCTAGTATAGTGCTCACAGCATTTTAAATACTAATTTATTTCCAGCAGGGACCCGTTTCACAAAGCTTTTTTTCAATGACAAATGACAAAAATCCATGACAAATCTGCTGATAACAATTCAGAAAAGAGGATTTCAGTAGCTTATAACAAAAACTGTCATTTGTCACTGATGACAATTTTTTGTGACATGGGACCACGGTTACCCCTTTGTCACACCTGGATCGAGACAGGCGACTACAATTTCTAATGGAACAAACTCTGTGCCGGGATTCGAACTTTCAACCCTGTCAAAATTTAAACTTGATAGTCCTCCACTTTATGTTTTTTTCACAGTTTTCAAGCTTCTAGTATCAGAAAAGCATAATGTGTGGATCTGTCGGGCATGACGTGTAAATTGTCAGTATATTGTTGTTTGGTATAGGGCACGCTTGTGCAGATTGATGAAGTCCGATCCCCTTCTCACCACTTGTGATATCAGTATAATTTTGCTGTTGCTCATGTGCTGTAAATGAAAACACTGGTTTGATTTCATTATCCCTATTTTATGCGCCCCCTCATGTTACGTACCAACTTTGAACTCGAAACTTAATTACGATAAGAGAAGATGAGTGAGAAGGAGATGAAAACTTTCCCAATATGGTTGTTATAGTTTCTCAAGTGTATCCACAGATCAATCCACTTACGATCGTTGAGGCCTCGAACCACCATCTGACAAATAACTTTCTAAAAATGATCGGATATCATTCACACATCAGTCAGCCGTATTATTCCACGTATATCCCACATAACATTGCGTTTTACATTAATTACTTATTACCATTGTAGTGAAACACGAGATTGTGCAAATATTCCTGGGGCAAGAAGTTTTATCAAATTCATCGTGTTGCATACTTTTTTAATATAAGAGATTGAAGGATTAAATTGGGATTAAGGGCTGTTGTTGGGGTTTGTCACCACATTGTGTGATGGAAACGCACTCAAAGCACACAAAATATGTAAATTGCTCATGTCGCTCATAAAATGATAGTTTGCCCTATTCTTTTCAATTTTAAAAACACATTTCTACACTATTCAAACACTTTAAAGCCCCACTGCACTATGTATAGCTACTTGCGCCCTCTGTGTAGCAAACAATGTCTAATCTGTGCCTGTTGGTCCCCCATGATCCCCTTTTTCTTAAGTTAATTGAGAGCTGATTTGATGAGATAACCACCTGTCAATGACCTTGCAGGGAGGTCTAGTCCCCCTGGCCAAACTAATACAGACGGGATTTAAACCTTAATTCTTTGATAGTCAAACATACTCACCTGAGATTATCCCGTATGTTTTCCGCTCTCATCTCGTTCATCAACCTATCCGAGATAGTCACATCCGCTTCACGTGCCTCAAAATCCGAGAATGACAAATGCGAACCATCACCATCTCCTCCTCCTCCTCCACCACCACCACCACCACTTCCTACCCCTCCTCCTCCTCCGACATGAGTCGGTGCCGAAAAGTGGCCGACGAGCACACCGATGCCCACGCCCACGCATAGGATGGCGATGCCGACAGCCAGGGTCACTGAACGCCTGTAACGGTCCTGCATGGTGGCGACTACGAAGGCCTCGTCCGCGTTGGGTGCGACCAGGCTCATGAATGCCAAGCGCTGCTGTTGCCGTGCTCGCGACGCCGGATGAATCGTCGATTCCATGGCGATGATGAGTAACCAAGAGGTGATGATTCGAAAAGGGCGGGAAAAACAATTACGGATGAGAATATCGTCTGGTGTTACAGCAAGAGAACGTTCGGTGCCAAGTTTGCTCCTGGCAATCGCTTTAAGTAGTGAGTGATAGACCTTCTCGCTTGTATTCTTTTAGTTCCAAGCGTGGAAAGTTATTGGTTTGAATTCAATAAAAACTTATAGCGCTACCATGTGCTCTCTGAAACAGGCCCGTGAATTCCCTAAATGGAGAACTACTTCTGTTGTAAAATTCGGATGTTATAACCTCTTCAAAGTGACGTATTCAGGTAAACGGTTTGGCCTGCCAGCCTTTCGAGGATGCCCTGAAAAAGATGTGCACCCTGAACTGATCCCTCAAATCAAGTAGAACAAGTTAATGCATGGGACAAATAAGATGAAGGAAACAATTAAGTTATTCAAATAAGGTATCAATGTCCTAGTCAATCAAGAACAGCTAATCCTTTCTTAGGATAATCTAACGCGGAATAGGATGTATTACTAGCGACCATGCTCAAAATTGTCGGCAGTTTTGATGATTCCCCCAAAGTTCAACAAAAATGCCTCCAAATCACTAATTATTTCAGAAAGGCAAACATGTTAAGGAGAGTTAAATGAGGATGAAGATGCTGTCAAGCTGCACTAAATAATTATTTTTACGGCGAAGAAATTTACAATAGCGATCTCTTGTACTCGTTTTGTTTGCGTGCCGACTTCCAAGCCAGTCGCCTGAAGTTCACGAATATATTTTTGGTACGAAGCATCAAAGCTTTCATCTTCGGTTCCAGTTTCTTAGAAAAGCACCAAGAACGACCTGACTTGTGACGCAAAGAACAATACATGGGTCCTTTAATGTTGTCTATTTTTTCACACAAGAAGTTGTTGAAGCTAGAGCATTGTATTGGTGACAGACTGCTATACCTTGAGTCAAATGGCTAGGTATGATTATCTGGCAGAGGTTTTGTAGTTTGTAGACAAAATCAGTTTTTTGACGAAAGTGTGGTTTTCAGCTCATTTGTATCATGAAAAGAAATTGGCAATAACCGTCACGTAGGGATAACTAATGAAAGCAGACTCCGCGAAAGGAGGGATAACATGAATATTTGATGTTGAAATAAGGTTTTATGCGATGAAAATATTGGAGAAAATTGATGCAAAGCGTGGAAGCGGTGGAGCGAAATGGAGTGATGAAAATTCGAGCGAACAGGATGAGGAGCAAGGAGCACAATGAACGCAATAACCTCGTGTAAAGAGTTTTAGCGACCTCTCTATAACGCGTCCTCTTTCTATCTCTCTCCATCTCGGATGCTCGATACCCGTCTCTCCATTTTTCTGTCTCCAACTTCTCCCTCTTCTCTTCCCCTCTCTCTCCTATCTCTCTCTCTCTCTCTTTCTCTCTCTCTCTCTCTCCGTCTTCCCATTCTACTCCTTCTTCATTTTCCTATCTCCGTCACTTTTTGTACCTGTCTTTTTAAACCGTTTTTTATGTATATCTCGTGCTCTGTTTGTCTCTTTCTCTCTTTCCCTCTGCATCACTTTTACTTCTATGGCGTTTATCTATAGTCCTCTCCTTTGACGTGGAACACAAATATCGTCCTCTCTCTCTCTCTCTCTCTCTCTCACTCTCTCTCTCTCTCCCCCCCCCCCTCGCTCTCTCTCGCTCGCTCGCCCTTTCTCTTCCTCCCTCTAACGCATGTCTCTCATCGGTTGTAAATTATAACCATGTACTTTTTGTAGCAAAAACTATAGCGTTAAAAATATCTTTAACCTTTCCAATAATCCTTTTTATTACTCTGATTGTTTACCATGTTAAAAATATATATACAATATACACAATGATAGCCAACACCTTTCGTATGCCATTTAGAATTACTACAATGTTTTGCAAATGAGGCTTTGCGATTTAAAACACCCACACACACACACCCGCACTCAGTGTTTCAAAAAGTAATCCACAATGTGGAGTATCTATATTGGTCAGGGAATTGCCTGAGGAAAGGGATTTCCCGGCTTCATTTCTCAGTGTTTAGCATTTCTTTTTCTTGTTTGTATCCAACGCTGGATTAGAATTATACCCTTTTACCTTATTCTTCGTGTGGATCTCGAGTTAAGAGGATTTCGAATCAATCTAAATCAATGCAGTTCACAAGAACAGATACATGTACACGTCCCAGGCACTTCAATGGATGCTATATCTGAACTTGGAAAGATTGTAGTCACGAATGATGATTAAAGGGCGTCCTCTTTTTAGAAATATTTTCTCGAATGGCGGTCACCCTAATTTAAATGTATGCATAATTATCCTAGAAAGAATAACATTATTCATGTTATTTGTATCACTAAGAAGTATACTAATGTAGAGAAGAATGATATACCTTCATGAGTGATAATAGAACATCTTTTTTTCTTCAAATTATGCTTTGAGTGAAGAAATGATTTCATGTTTTCAACAAATACTTTAATTCATATCAATAAAATGTTATAGATGATACCACACATAATATTATAATTGTATTTTCTTTTAAAATATTAACATGGTACTTGAATTCCTTTTTTTTATAAATGGATAGTATAATGAAGAGCAAATTGTTCATAAAAGATGAACGCAACCATTTTTGAAAATTTAACTCAGGGGCAAGTTCGATACCCCTTTCATATCCTAAACTAATCACGTTCGGATTAAATGTAATATGCCATTGTTATGTTCGCCATTTTAATAGGTGACCAGGGGCGGATCTAGCTTTTTGCTAAGGGGGGGGGGGGGGGGGGTTGACCAAAATTTTTGGTGTTTATTTGAACCCCGTAAGTGATGTTTTCCTGGCATCTATTAACACAATGGAGACCATAAAAAGCAGTGCATGATAACGTCTTTTTAACTCAAGTAACAGGTTAATACACAGTTATATCCAGAGTTATCATGTGTTTGGTTAAGTTACCAGATGAGTTGAATATCTTCTCACAATATTTGCACTTGAAAGGGTTTCTCTCCAGCGTGCGTTCTTTTTTTTTTTGGCCGCCCAAGGGGGGGGGGGTTGAACCCCCTAACCCCCCCCCCCCGGAGATCCGCGCCTGGTGACGAACAAGGCCTTAGGCTGAATTTTCGAAAGTTGTTACGACCGTGTTTTAATTATAAAGGAAAAGTAAATCCAATATAAGGGGGACTGGAAAGACTGGGAATGGGAGAGAGAAAGGTGGGGAGGGGACGTGAAGGGAAGGGGGTAAAGGGAGAGAGGGGTGAAGGGAGAGATAGCGAGAGGGGAAAGGAGGGGGAGAAGAGGGGAGAAAAGTGAGGGTGAGAGGGGGAATGGATAGAGGAAGAAAGAAAGAGAGAGAGAGAGAGAGAAAGAAAAAAATAGAGATAGGGGGCATTATTCTAGGGGCGGAGAACACCAGCTTTTGAAAGACAGATGGCCCAGTACCAAAAACTATTTTCAGATTCGATTAGAAACCCGGAGAAAAAAAATATATATCGAGGGTAGTCCGGAATTCATAATATCTAAATGCAAGACATCATTTATTGTTGGAGAAATCATCTAGGTACACCCCGAACCGGAAGTCGCGAGTGTTTGTTTCCATGGGAACACACTTAGCCGATGTCAGTCGTTGAAAGGTATATCAACAAACGACATTTTTCGCGCGCTTTTACCGCCTCTTCCGGAGCAGGGCGAAACTCTTCGCTCCTTCTGCGAGGAGTTAAAAAAAGAAGACCAATCTTGTCTTAGAAACGGCAAAATGAGCCTTATTTCGGATCGGGTTTTCGTGCTAAATGATGAAATGATTAGTTGGTGCCTTGGAAAGCTAGGCTCGAGCAATCGTCAGGCCCTGTTAGATTGTTTTATTAGTGATTTATTGAAAGTGCAAGAAGCTTCTTGCGTTTTCACTTTTCAAGGGCAGACATGACAAAATATCGATTAACTCTAACCGTACCATCCCGGGTAATGTTTAGGGCATGTTATTCTTGCGTTCAGGGTATGTTTGCGTTCACTAACAGTCTGTTCTTCTTAAACTGTGCCGTGGTCTAGTGGGTAAATCACCAGATGTTGGATTACATGGTACGGAGTTCGAATCCCTGCTACGGAATTTACGTCCTTCAGCATTGCTCCAACGTAACTATTCTCCGGAAACAATTGCCCCGGGCTTTATTGCGTCAAAGATTTGGGGTTAGAGTCGATTGGGTTTAAGATAATATTTAGGGTTAAGGTTAGGGTTTGGGTACAGCTATAATTAAGAATTCCGTTAGTGCAAGATATTGGCTTTGTTGCTGTTGTCATCGGATTATAATTATGTCACTCTCGACCCAGCTAAAGAAAAATGGATATAGGCCGGAGAATTTCCTTTGATGACTGAGCGCCTTCTTGCTAAAGAAAGTACAGTATTTAGTCCTTTGTATCCTCATGAAAAACCGTTATGATTGATAAAATTACTATTTGAACTTATGAGTAGGAGGAGAAGGAGGTAGGGAGGAGAAGGGTGGAAGGAGGGGAGGAGGAAAAAGCGGAAGGTGGAGACTTGAGAGGCGAAAGAGGGGAGGAGGGGAGGAGTGGAGGTGGATTAAGAGGAGGAGGAGGTAATGAGGAGGAGGGAAGGAGGTGTTTGAGGATGGGAAAAGGGTGAGGGGAAATGGGGAGGAGGAGAAGGAGGAAGGGGGTAATATTAATAGCAAGTGGTATACCGTGTAGTGAAGGAAACCCTTTCCAGCAATAGCAAATATTGCTTTATCTGCTGAATCAAGGGGTTTTTATTGGAGAACAACATGCAGCGAAAAGAAAATAGTAACATCTTTGGCTTTGGGTTCTTTTTCCTTTGCTGGTTCATTGCTGTTTTCTGAGGCTATTTTATTCAAAATAGTCAAGTGAGCCATCATAAACTCAGACAATGATTGATCGGACCGTTCATAACTTGGTGATGGTGATGGGGGGTATTTTAAATGACTGCTAAGAAAGCTTAAATGTTTTTAAGTAAGCAACCAGACCAGACGGCCGACGGCTTTAGGTCCACTCCTAGGAACCAGGTAATGAGGATTAATGCCTTACCAAAGGGCACTAGCGCATCGCCTTGGTTTCGAACCCGGGTCACCGGATTACGAGACCACTGCTCTATCGACTGAGCTATCGCGTTTCCTTCAGAGATGACAACAAACAGCGGAAAAATAGTAACATCTATGGTTTTAGGTTCTTTTTCTTGTGCTGGTTCATTGCTGTTTCCCGAGGTTATTTTAATTAAAACATTAAAGTAAAACATTATATACCCAGACAATCATTAATCGATTCGTCAAATAACAATATGTACATTATGGGGGGAAATTGATTCCTGAAGTTGGAGTACTTTGGAGTGCACTTTTATCATCTTTTTAGTCAATGTGAAAGTCAAATACCCAGCATTAAAATCACAATTCTGAATACTTGACATTAGCGCTGTTATCACAAATAATACAATTTACAATTTATCAGAAGTAACATTATTTTATTTGGAGTAAATTTCAGCAACTCCCTTAAAATATTTATTTGTGTAAGTGTTATCACTTTTGAAGGTGATGAAACCAAATCGCTGGGCGTTGACCGAATTTTTGTAGCAACAACTTCTAGCGTGTAAAACTTAGTTTCCCCCTTTTTTTTCCCTTCAAATTTACAAAGTTGTATTTCTAATAGAATTCTTCAATCACTTGATATTTAGGCCACGACATCTTCGTGAACTTCCCAATAATTTCTCATCTATGGACCAATATACTCCAGTATTTCCTCTTCTGTAATGGTTTCTTAATTGTTCCATCGCGCCACGAATTGGGTCAAACCCTGGGTTGACATTTAACATCTCTTGAGAGACAATTGACCAATCGATGGTTTGGAAGTCGAACGACCCGCATGCAAAACGCTGCGTCCAGGGCTCGACAGAGTAGAACTGTGTCCCCAGAGAATTTCTTGAATCCTGGGAGTTTTCCTGCGAAGGCTGGTGGGAATCTTGACTGGTAGAATCTATTAGATGTTGTTTTATCTTACATTTCCGAGAAGGAAAACTGGAGGACCTTTAATTGCATACACTAAACGCAACCTTGCGTATATTTCTTTCATGGAATTAAAACAAGAAATCTTCAAATTTATATGCTTCAAACTGGACAAAATACACTGATCTTTGACGTTCCATTTTGAAAACGACTATCTAATTTTTGTTTTAATGATACATCTGTAGAAGAAGAAGAAATAGTAATAATATATGGAAAATGTTGTTAATTGGGTATAAACAAATATTAAAAAACTGAAGTTTGAATTCATCAATTTTATGAAAAATTTTGCAGTTTACCGCGTAACAGATTAAACAATTTGCAGCATAATAACAAAAGCCTGATCGTTGAATTCATTTCATCATTTAAGTCTTATCTGAAACACTCACTTCAGAGAAGTGAAGACAATGATTGATTTGTCGTAATTTCCAGCAAATATTCCATCATTCACCCTTGATAAATATTGTTTGTGTTTAATTGTGTTTATAAATATGCATAAAATGTAAATATATAGTGGGGGAAAATCTATAAAAGAAGGCTGGTGTGTTTTTTTTAAAGAAAAATTTCAATGTGTAATGTTGTTCTGCGTAGTATACATGCATGGTTTGATAAGGAGGAAATCATTTTGAAAATTGGATGATTATAATAATGCCCAAAGAACAGGCGAGGTTGAAATAGCTTGATATTCTAGTTCGATACCAAATAACATTTACCCACATAGTTGTTTTCAAAATAGATAAGAGATAATTGAAAAGTTTATCATCCTTAGAAATTTCTGCCATTTGATACCAAAAAAGGCAAAAACGCACTTGCAAATCTTGTTCATTAAACAAAATCTAACTTTCAATAAAAATGTAGAAAGTGACCTGAATAATAAATACAGATACAACGTCCTTGGACAACAAACTTTCATTTCTACCCGATATTTTTGTCATGATCTTTATGATATCAGGTGGCAACCCTGTGATTTTTAAGTCTCAATTTGACATCTCGAAGCGGGTCTTTAAATGTGGAGGGTCGTGTCTCATCTCTGTCTTGGGGAGATGATGGAGAGAGCTTCGAAGACCTGGGACCCGTTTAACGAAGCCATTTTTCAATGACAAATGACAAAAATCAGTGCCAAATCTGCTGATAACCAATCAGAAGCAAGGATTTCAGTAGCTTACAACAAGAACTGTCATTTGTCACTGATGACAAGTTTTGTGAAATGGGGCCCTGGTATTGTGACGAATCATCTTAAAGATATGATCACAAGCATACAGGCACGATTTCATCGGCTTGTCCATGGGGGATAATATCGCTTTACCGAATGCCAGGTATCATCATCAAAAGTTAAAGAGAGAGAAAGAGCGCGCGAAATTTAGACACTTTTCCCATGTTTACGGTGGAAGTATAGCATACATTGTCACAAATATTATACTAAAATTAATGACGTATTGAAATTGCAAATGGAGCACAACACTACGCAAATATGAGGTGACGGTTGCCCGAAATATTGATAATTTCAAAATGTTCAAGAGGGTGAGTTTTTAGCCCTCCACCCCTCCCCCCTTCCTCATGCATTCTATGCTTTTTAATATCTGATATAGGAGGAGCACTCCAAACGCACCCCTCAACCATGGAATAAATGCATCATTATCTGAGACAATGAAGGTGTATGCCGCAGACGGGGTGGCAACCAAAAAACAAAAAAAAAATCCGTAGACTGTATGCAAATTAGCGAGTTGATGGTGTCAGCCGGTCACTATTCCTCATATATATTATTCATGAAATTCAAGTTTGTTTGTTTTCTTGGACACTCCTGTATAGAAAAAAAACTGTAATATTACATGTTACAGTAGTGGTGATTTGCACATATTATATCACATAAGGATTCAAGACATGTTTTACATTCCCAGAGCAGAAAAGAGACAGTTTTGCTAATTTCGTATATAAAACGGATTGAGAAAAGAGACGGGATGACATCATCAACTTGGTAATTTGCATACAGCCTAATGGTATGTTATCACTGTTTCATAAAGTCAATGCGAAAATTTAAAATTCCATAACTTTCTTATATTTCACCCGATTTTGATGAAGCTTCCACCGTTTTGTTTGTTTAAATCAGGGAGATGAGAGTTACTCTCATCTCCCTGATTAAATTGTGTCTTCTTATTCAAATCCACTGGCAAATGGGCCGGACTTGCCCTTTAATGCAGTGTAAGGCAGGTGCCCCCCCCCCAACCATGACCGCGTCTCCTCACTGATGCCTGGACACAGGCTACGCCCCTAGCCACGCCCTGGACTCAATTATAACATGTCTGATATCGTACGTAAATTCTTAATCTATAGGTAAAGATGTATGAGCCGTTGTCTTTACAACGTCTCATCCCTTTCTTGAAACATTTGACTGTTTAATTTCAAATGTTTGCGCATTTCTAGGTCATTTATTTCTCAAACATTTTTTACCACACATGCATTGATTTTCCATATTTCCATATTGATTTTCTCTTTCTTTTTCGTATCTCCCCAAAGAATCGAAAATTCTTGACTACGAGAACGGCCCTTGAGAATGATTAAGAACTAGGTAATGTTTATTATATTGGTTTCTAAATGCATGTGATCACTCAACATGCTCTCAGCTTTCCTGGTAATGTAGGTCCCGTGTTGAAATCGCAGGGTTGGTTGGTTTTTCTGTGTTTTAAAGCCCCACTGTGCTACTTATAGGAACAAATATTTTGTATGTCTCGAAAAGCGGGGGGGGGGGGGCACATATTTTGTTTCGAATGAAAGGTAAGCCACTTCGAGTGGGGGGGGGGCACGGATTTGTTTGTGGTGCCCCCAATCCGCCAGTTTCCCAAATGCCCCCCCCCCCCCTCCCCCGTTTTTTATAGCACTGCCCCCAAGATATACATATAGGCTATACGTATACAATAACTGTTCATGTACATCCTTAACGTATGAACTTTTTCATTCCTTTTATGTAAGTGCAAGTATATGTAGAAGAGCATGTATTTTTAAAAAACATTTATATCCGAAATATCATGACAAGCAACAGCTGAAGGTTGTGACCCACTTTCATGTTACACGTTCGTGTAGTTCCATAAACACATTTATGTATATAGTTCATTTAAACCTTTAGCAAAACTTTCCCAATTGCTTATCATGTTGATGATTTTTTTTTTAAATCTCACAGTACACACCAATGCTTATCTGCTACATTATCACCATTTCCCAATCGCTTCCACAGTTTCTCTCACAATGCAATTGTGTGACCAGGGACCCGTTTCACAAAGCCTTTTTTCAATGACAAAATAATCAGTGACAAATCTGCTAATAACCAATCAGAAGCAAGGATTTCAGTAGCTTATAACAAAAACTGTCATTTGTCACTGATGACAAGTTGTGTGAAACGCCCGCCTGAACACTCAAGCTTATAGTTTAATCCTTGTTTACATACTAACTCACTAAACTGTTCTATCTCTCCATTTCATCAATGTCTACTAGCCTTTTACCGCTTGCCTTTCTATTCAATGTCTGCTTTTCCCTCTATCCACACGTTTTCACAGTATCACACCTTCACGGTTGCAGTCTGAGCATGAGCAGATAAAGGTCATTGCGGAACAAATTTAGAAATACACGGAGACGAAATAATGGATACGTGCTCATGAAAGTTATGTAACATTATTCATTCATGCACATTCAGTGCACTCCATGATACACAGGTGGAAGTATTTTTTGAAAAGGGGAAACAAAGCCTATTTATATAGCATCTCCATCGCTGTAGGAGTGATTATTTTAAAATGTACAAAGTGGGACCTCTTCATGTTTTGAAGATCTGTGGATATTCGGGGTCATTGCAGTAATGTGCTAACCGTGAACTGGTCTATTCTACTGACACTACTTCAGATTATGTATACTGCCATCTGCTGCTCACAATGTCCCAGTGTGTCGACAGCCATGTCCCACAATGCATCACCAACTGATGACACACATGCGATGATGCTTGGGGACAGGAACTGGAAATTGCTTTCAAGTTTCAGTTCAAGTTTCAAGTTTCAAGTTTATTTCACATTTCACAAATAAAAAGAATTTACATAATTGACAAAAATCGAACATAAAATGAAATATACTAAAAGTGTCACATTATATAATTAAAGGGAGTGGATCGCCAGTTTCCATGTGCAGAAGGCCATAATTCGCTGACACCAGACTTGGTGGAAATACCATTAATGGGGGTACAAATTTGCACACAGCAAACCCATAGTCCAGTCAAGAATTACCCCCTAATCTCTCGGAGAGCTCGAGAGTCTTCGGGCAAATCAAAGCATTACATAAGGTCCAATGGTCATAAAACTCAAGGCTAACCCTGGTGATTGACAACACCTGTTATTGGGTAAACACCCGAACGGTGTCGAATTCCCCATGAGAGCCGACTACTCAGTGACTTTAATTCATTGAAAGGACGTCGAAATTAATTGTAATGAATAGAAGGTTATACCGAGTGAAATGTGAGGAACCTATTAAAAAGCTTAGCTTGTAGATTATAGGTTCCCATAAATAAAACTAACATTTGGTTGAAGTAGTTGTAGAGGACGTAACATTAATAATAGGTGGGCAAGAAGCCTTAACATAAGCTTTATGTACATCTTCACCAATAGAGGGCGCAATTGAACATACATTACAGCAGTGGTAGAAAAGAAGTAGAAACCTATCGTCATATCTTCTTTGAATGTTCTGAAGGGTCCAGAATATGGAATGAGATGGGAAACAGTTTAAAGATGTTTCAGTTTCTTAATATGCAATGGATTGATGTTTTGCTTGGTTTCAGGAAAAATATGAAAGATAATATATTGTTAAATCATGTATTGATTTTGGTCAAATATATGATTTACAGTAATCGTAATAATGGAAAGTTCCCAACTAGTAAAGAAATATGTAAGGCTGTAGAGAAATCAAAAAAAGTTGAACATGAAAAAGCAAAATTAAAGGAAAAACTGCCAATACATTATCAAAAATGGGAACATTTTACCCCTTAAGGCAGGGGAACTGATTGTATATATATTGTAATTCCTGTTTCCTGTTCACTCACTCACTTTCTTTCTCATCGATCCGGGCACTTATCTGCTATCGTGTTTGCTTGTTTTTTATATTTTATATATATATTTTTGTTTAAATAACGGTATAGTTACAGACCTCCACTGATACAAGACCCTTATATAGTTATAATGAAAAATGCACCATATCATTATATGTAAATATAACAAATGTTGTTATCATGGGTTATGAAGCAGGACCTTCACCTTATACTTTTTTGTTTATATAAGAAAATCTTTGTTCAGATTGCTTAATTTATATTGAACTAATTAATTTGCATATTATGTTGTAAAAATTGTTCCTTTTTATAATGTTGTATCCAAGTATTACCGTCACCTTTTCCCTTTTTAAAGGAATTGGAGCACATTCTCTACACTTGTTTGAATGTGTACTATATTAGTTTGGATACTTATGGAAAATATTTTTTAAATATGTCTGTGTTTATAATGTATGAGACAATGTACTACATGTATGTTTATACTGTAAGAACAGTTGTGTTCCTGTTCATCATTTTGTATAATTATGAAGATCTGAATAAAGGCAAAAAAGCTTTAAAAAAAAAAAAAAAAAGTGGTAGCGATGTTGGTAAAATACCCTGCCTCCAAATACTCGTTCAATGCTCACACAGGTTCAAACAAAATCATACAGTAAATGCATCTCAGTGACAGGGCCGTAGCCAGAGTTTGATGTTTGGGGAGGGGCACATACATGTAATTGATCGACGTCCTGGGGAGGGGTCTAAAAAAGTTCAACCGATCTTGGAAATTTCCTGCTCAGTGAAGCTTATTTTCATCAACTGATTCTACAAATAGAGTAGAATGTCTTCCTCTATTTCAGTGCACTATTTAATTATAGAATTTCTTTTTTTAAAAACTGATTTCCATTCAATATATACAAGAATAAATCAAAATACAATGTTATGATATACTTTCTTTTATTCAGCAACATTTCAACCTCATGTTGATGTTGATATATTATTATACACACACTCTGTCAAAAACAATCTTTTTATTCATGTAGAAGGTATTTTGTGCAAAAACTTGTTCATGTATCTTACTCCTCTTGAGTGATTGTCATTTTGACTGGGGAAATTTTTTTCTTCTTCTCTTTTGACATATTTTGTTACATTTGCACAAGTTTACGGACAAAACCAAATATAAACAAAGCTACCGCGATGGAGGGAAGCAAAATGGTAATTCAACGTTATCAGCCTGAATACACAGAACATGATCTTAAACCAAAGGCTGATGGGCTGTACTTTGTATACGGAAATAGTTGAGAGTGTAAAGAATGTACTTAATCATTTTAAATGATTTGTACAGGTAGCTTGTAAACCAAGAAACGTTCATATAAATCAAGCTGTCACAAATTCTTCAAGCAGCCCAGATTTGCAAAAGCTTCATGCTATGCTTGGACAAGAATGAATCACAAAATACTTTTGGTAATTCACTAATGTTTCTTGCAAATCAATAAATTTTAAGTAAAATCTAAGTTTCATGTTACAAAAGTTTCTGTTTGTACAGTAAACCATTCTTTACAGACTGAACAGTCCCATATACTTCACTTTCAATATCAGTTTACCCCTTACCTAAGGACGTGATTTAGTCCCAGATGAACAGTTTTAATTACTACTTTTTTGCATCTTTCGTTGACACAATACAACCTCAAAATGGTCTCACTGTTATAGTCAGACCATAGGGTAGAGAACCAGTCTCTTATAATTGCCAGAAAGGTAGCATCCGTGCTGCAATTCAATTTTCATTTTTCGTGTTTTTAGGTGTGTCATTCGACATACCGCAAGAAATGCAACCCTGTTAGAAAAAGAACAAAAGAGTTTTTCATCCAATCAAGTATGAAGAAAGAAGCTCAAATTCATTATGGCTCTGGTGTAATATAACAATAGCAACAAAAATAAACAACATAAATCTATATAAAGAGCAAGTCAAAGTGTGAATTTTCACTATTTTAATGTATAGCCTATTATCACCCACAGCCTTTTGGAGAGGACTTAAAGCTGTCTGTCCCATGGTTGCTTGGGCCTACTGACAAGCACACACATGCTCTCTTAGCAGTCAGGTAAAACCAACAAACTATTGAAACAAACATTTGACATTAAAAACAATCTTATAAGCACATCCTCATGGCAATAAAAAAGAAAGAAATCATAAGTACAACTTTTACAGACCTTTCCATCTTCGTTTTTTTTTCTCTTCATTTCTTTTCTTTGACATCGAAGCAAAACGAGACAAAAACTTTGTAACTGGGTTACACCAAGCACCACAACATAAAGGTATTTCATGTACATATGAATGCACTAGCTGAATCGATGCATTACTGCATATGTACATGTAGATAAAACTCTGAAAACCGACACAACTATATACTTATATTTGCAACATACATGTAACTCAATGAAAGGACAAAAGGTGCGTTGTATTAACGGGAGCTCAACATCCCAATGTTTTCAATTTCTATCCTTGAACCTCTCATTCTAGACAACTTTTTCATTTACTGGTACACCACCTTATTGAATAAATAGGCCATGTTTAACTATTTCATTTGATGAAACACTTGTTTTCTTTTTGGTTTAAATTCTTTTTCAGATTTAATGTTGTATGCCATGATGAAATGAAAATACATATACTTTTCTCCACATGAAATAAAGTACATAACTGAATTTAAAAACTCATATAATTTTCACCAATGCAACATGCCAAGTAAATACACAAACTTATCGCTTTCTTGCATATATATACCTTTGGCATTATATAGAATTGTTATTGAATAAAAAGATTTTATCTCTCTCATCGCACAAAGAAAATGTGCATCTATGACCCACATACTATAGACAAGTTTGGAGCATTCAATTAGTGTGTAGACAATGCAGACATATTGTCTACCTTCTCCATATCAAATGCTACATAGCAAGTCATAAGTTCCGATTATAATTTGTGAAAATGTCATCCCTCCACCACAAATCACAAAATCCTCCCTAGACCACAAATGGAAGAATCTGTTATTACACATATATGGGTGCAGCTTGGACCATTCCATTAAGAGTCGTGGTAGGAGAAGGCATCAGTCCCTCGGACCTTCATGGGGGCGGAGTTGGCGTAGATGTTGGTAAAGGTCTCGGAGACCGGTAGCTCGGGGTCAGCCTTGGCCTTAGTCATGGCTTCTTCAACGGCTGACCGGACAGATGCGTCGATGGCCTGGTCAAATAGAAATATGGTAGGTAAGAGAATTGCAAGATGTTCATGGTCATGGTCATGGTCATGTCTTCAGTGGGGGGTCAGGAAGAGGGGGTTCAGAGGTCGGGCACTTCAGGTTAATTGAAAACGCACTTGGCCATGTGATGATTGTGCATTATTGCACCAACTCGGATTTGAACCCAGAACTTTCTGGTAATTAGACCGCCGCTCTATCTAATGACACATACTAGTTGCTCAAGCATTTTTCTCTTAAAGGCATCGTTTAACAATGTTAAATCCAAGATGCATGGCCCTACGTGTTATCAGAGTCTGTGATATTGTGTAATATTGAAGCCCTAACAAGTATTCAAAATGATCAAGAAGTGCCACAAAAAAGTAAAAATCTTTGAGTGACCGGTTTTACCATACTCATTTTCCCCAATAGACTGTAGTGTAATAAAAACTGTTAGGAAAACAAATTTTTAAATTTCGATTTCCTATCATAAATATCTTGATAATCAGATAGGTGATCGGCTTGTAAAAGTCATGGGATTCCTGACTGACCTAAAGATTTATAATTATCATTGCAGCATGAGCTAAATCCAGGATTTTGTTTCAGAATCTGAGACAAAGTTACCTAATCCCTTTAAGATTTATTGAAGTAAACCATCTCTTACAAACACCACAGATACATTAGAAAATAACATGAGTTTATCCTACGCTTGGAATATATTGTAATCACAAAGATACTTGTCAATAATTTCCCTTGGGTGCATGACTGGCACGCAGCTACCTTCTTACCCCCTACTTGCTATTCATCAACATGTAAAATGGTACTGGTTTTGCTGTGGTGGGTTTTTCTAGGGTAAATTACTGCATCATTTACTGCATCTCTATCTCTTCATTATGTTTCATATATACTATAGGCTGTTAGTTTAGTTTAGATTAGCTTAGAAGTTTAGTTTAATTAATAGTAGTTTAGTTAAATCAAGGGCTACAAGCATTTCAAGCTTCATGCTTACGCTGCATCCCTCCTATATCGTGTTAATCGTAACAATGAGTAATGTTCTCCTATGTATTGTCTATGTTCTATACAGTATGAGTATTATGTATTGCACTTTGAAACGTAAATGATATCACACTGATGGACATTATATATGTTTAAAATATTATATAGAAATCAATAAACCATGATTTACCTTGAGTTCCGCCTCTGCTGCTAGTGCGTTGCTTAGGATGGTGTCTTTGAGCTTGGTGATAGGGTCCTGGCTCTGTCGGATCTCCTGGACCTCCTCCCTGCTCCTATAGCTGGTTCCTGGATCACTCATGCTGTGGCCGTGATATCTGTACGTCTCCACCTCCATTACTAGAGGACCCTGTGAGGTGAAAGACCAAAAGAGATCATTCAAGAAATACTGATTGGGTCCTGGGGGGTGTTTCACAAAGATCCGAAGTTGAACTTATCTCCAAGTTGGACTTAACAATTATGGAAAGCCCTTAGCATCTTTGAAAATATTTTGTAAAAGTTATTTTAAAAGGCATAAAATGTTGATTCAAATCATTCATATTTTCTATTATCAAGGAGAATTTATGTTCTTGATGTGGAATTTTATGAAAAATTCAACTCAGGATCTTTGTGAAACACCCCCCTGGCTTGTTTGTGCTCCTAGAACACGCGTTCTTCGAAAATCATATATGAATGTCTCTGTCTCCAGTACTTGAGGAAAATTCAAAGGGCTGAGAATTTCAAATCAAGAGAAAATGTGAAGAGTCCAATACAGAACTGAGTGTATTTTTCTCTCAATTTTTCAGTAGTGAGCCCTCTTATGGCATAAACATTATAGGGAATGCTAAAAATTAAGTTCAAAGTGTCCATATTAAAGGCCAACTCGCTTAAAAGAGAAACATCTTAACCTATATGTGCCCAGTCACAGTACAAGAAGATGTTTTTTAATGAGGTAAATGATCATTATTCTATGCCAGAACAGATGTTCAAGGAAAAATACAGCTATCCGTCAAGTGCATCTTGAATTCCAGAAATCACAGCTCACGCTTACAATGACTGAGCTCAAAACAATTAAACAGTTTGTTGTTTTAACAGCAAAAAAGGCTACTAAATCTCATGTCAGATTTCATTTGTAGTCGTTCATTAACAACTGAAACTGGTATATTACCATAGAAATAGCTATGAAACAGAACATTCTTTCCAGTAAGCATATGCCGTCATCAACATTACTGTAAGAAACAATGCATGGGCGCACATGCCTCGTTTTTATTGAATGTTGAACATCATAGCCGGTACACGTTTTGGTCGACATACCTAGCTTGTTGCTAGGTAGCAAATAACCAAATCAATCTTAAGTCCTCCAATCAATCGCAAGTTTGCAGTCTCCTATCACTTATGTACATAGTTGCGATTGATATGCGATTGATATCAACTCTTTGTAAGACGTGGCCCAGTGATGTGTAAAACTAGAAGATTTTACCCATCCTTATGCCATACAGGGGCAGGCTGTTCTCCTCACTGACAAGCAAGGCAACTTGATTTACTCTTTCCCAAATTACATGAGATGTCTGCGCTTAATAGAATGTGATCTTACATTCCTTTTGTACACAAAGAATCATTGGCTAGTTGAGAAGTTCTTGCCTCCTTGAACATGTCAAATCTTTTTGAACCTGGGGCAAGAGCATGAAAACCTGACAATCGGTCCATGAAAAGAAACGGGTTCTTGTACAACCCTTGAAGCCCATCTGCACTAGTTTGGTCAGGAGGGCTTAGACCTCCCTGCAAGGTCACTGACAGGTAGTTATCTCATTAAATCAGTTTTCAATGGTCACTGATTTAGGCATTGTTTGCTATATAGAGGGCGCAAGTAGCTATAAGTAGTGCAGTGGGGCTTTAATAAAAGAAGATCATCTCACCTTTCCTGATGTGCAGTAGTCCTTAGCGTAGCGAGTAGCTTCTCTCACGGCAACAACATCCATACCATCAACCTGAAGACAAACAAAGAGTTAGACTCGTAAGTCAAAACAAAATTCTGCTAACCGTAGTCGTCTCAGCAAAATTTAGTGGCATGAAAAGATGCTTCCAGAACGCATAATGCTTAATTGCTGGAAATTGTAATTTTATTACACACAGGTAGAACCACATCGTTAAGAAAAGGAGCTTGTTGATGCATGTACTCTCTCGATTAGGTTTCATGTTACTTCAAGTTTCACTCAAATATGTTCATTTAGAAAAGAGCTACCATCATTAGTGCAAGATATTGACTACAAGTTTATATCACTTGTCACCCAAGCATAGAATATTCAATCAAATTTCTTACCCAGATGCCTGGTATGTAATCTCCCCTGGTGTAGTAATCGGTGGACGCAGCGGACCTTTCAACGGCCGTTCCCATGCCGTACTTGTTGTTCTCACATACAAAGATACAGGGTAGATCCCACAGCTTGGCGATGTTATAGGCCTCAAAGACCTGCCCCTGGTTGGCCGCTCCGTCACCGTAGAGGGAGATGCACACGTTCTTCTTGTCCGTGTATTTGAGTGCTAAGGCAATGCCTGCACCGAGCGGAACCTACAGAAGGAAATATGTCACTATGATTATCATTTGAGAATAACGAGAATGTTCAGTCACTACAAGTAGATAACTTATTGCATGGTGAACTCAAACTTATAATGCTGCATGCAGAAATGACCTAGACATTTACAAAACAGAATAAGCAAGTTTTAGCTTTTACACACTATCAAATGCTGTTTGAGAAAACACATGATATATACAAATGTTGCCTCAATATCCTCCTCAAATTTATCTGCATATTCAAATGGAGACATTCAGTTTTTATTTCTGTGGTTCATTTCAAACCAGACCCTTTTAAACATGAAATCTCAATCGAACGGCCAAACGAGAATGTTCAGTCACTACAAGTAGATAACTTATTGCATGGTGAACTCAAACTTATAATGCTGCATGCAGAAATGACCTAGACATTTACAAAACAGAATAAGCAAGTTTTAGCTTTTACACACTATCAAATGCTGTTTGAGAAAACACATGATATATACAAATGTTGCCTCAATATCCTCCTCAAATTTATCTGCATATTCAAATGGAGACATTCAGTTTTTATTTCTGTGGTTCATTTCAAACCAGACCCTTTTAAACATGAAATCTCAATCGAACGGCCAAACCAACTCAAAACTAAATACAAACTGACAAATTCTTTGCCACTCAGGGTAATAAATTTTTTGTCCGGTCTGTTGTCGGTCCCTTCAGTACGACTGGGATATAAATGTGTCTCACTTACCTGTGCCCCTACGATGCCGTTTCCTCCGTAGAAGTTCTTACAGTACATATGCATGGAGCCTCCTTTACCTTTAGCACACCCTGTTCTCCTTCCTGGTAAAATAATAATTAGATCAATTTAAATGGCACAGCTACTATATGCGTTTTATTTAGGCTCCCTACATTTTACATTGTTTTACCTTGCCTCTTATATCTACATATTTCGATTTTTTTTTACATGTTTTCCGTACATTATACTTGATTTGATTTTTGTTTTCTTGTGTGAAATCTACTCTTATATATATGCTTGTATAAAAAAACAAAAAAGAATAGGACCTATAACTGTTTTTTGTTGTAAAATGTGGAATAAATAAACTTCAAACTTCAAAGTTCTAAATATACTCTACTGCACTGTTATAAAAACAGAACTCCCAAAAGAACTACTTTATAGACACGCAAATCACAATAAAAAAACTACTAAAAATATCCTGAAAACAAGTGCTTTTTAAAAACAAAGCTTTAAAGACAGCAGCAGATGAGGCTCATCTTATATCTAGTGGTAGGGTATTCCAAAGCTTTGAAGCGGTGGCGCGACTGAAAGCGCAATCTCCAAGAGTTACTTTTGTTTTTATGTGAGGAAGCTTTAGAAGCAGCTTGTCCTGTGTACTTCATAAGTTACATGTACATGTATGTGCATATGGATGTGATTTGCATGTGGGAAACTAAAGAGTAAGCATATATGGTTTCATCAAAGTTTGAGAACCATCCTTTGGGGCAAGTGCAATTCAAAAAACGGGTCAGAGAGAAAAGCATAGACATATAATGATGAGAAAGCCGCATTTTCCCATAGTAAGACATTCCATTATGTTGGAAGGATCTGATTATTCCTGTAAGTATGAATACAAAGTCGGAATAAAATGACATTGAATGGAATAATACACAATAAACAACACTTTGGATACCAAGCACAAGATATCTTGGGCTAGAGTCTACAGATCTTGGCCCGAATTCACAAAGCAAGGTTTGAGCTCAGACCAAGGTTTGAGGTCAAACCTCCTTTTGTTTCGCCAAACCTTCTTTTGTTATTTACAAACCTGGTTTGTAAATAACAAAAGGAGGTTTGAGCTCAAACCCGGTCTGAGCTCAAACCTTGCTTTGTGAATTCGGGCCAATGTGTGTAACATCAAAATTACATCATTTCTGAAAAATCAAAGCAGTGACAAAATACATGTGTTATTAGTAACGATAATAGTAGTTATGATCAATGTAGCTCCTATCCTACTGGATACATGCACTTTGCGATGCCATCCCAGGGTTAGCATTTGATTTAAAATATATATATATAATATATACACAAGTTTCCCAAAAATCCAAGTCCAATAAATGCATATTGATTAAGAATGATCATTAAGCGGCCTGGTAGGAATTCATACAAGGATAAATAGTCGGTAGATTTTGTTTTCACAGCACATACCTGTAAGCTCTGCTAGCACACCGTGTAAGGTAACACCCCTGAGATAAGCCCAGCCATGAGCCCTGTACGCTGTGATGACTGCATCATCTGGAGTCAATACTGAAGAAATCCCTACAGCACATGCTTCCTGTAGAAGAAAGAAAACATGAAACATATGAGCATTCAAAATGACTTTATTCTGTTTGCAGCTAACTTGTCAATACTAGTGAGAAAGTATGTTACTACTGTACTTTGTATCACTCTATCCAGTCTTACGTATACTTTGAACTATGGGCAAAAGCCAAGTTACTCAAGCTGCATCAGGTAACTGTATAAAAATACATTTATAAAGAATTTCACAGTGGCTTGCTGTGACAAATTTTGCACTGTATTATCTTAACATATTCTGAAAATGTAGCAACAAGGTCCTTTCTAAATACAGGGATAAATATTTTGTTGTGATACATGTTCTGTTTACCCTCACCCCTAGTGATTTGCTACCACCCCCCCCCCTTTTTATTTTTAATCACGGAGCTCATGTGTTGTCTTACGTCACGTTGTATTCCTGTACAGTGGATTTGACTATCAGATCGTCCGTGAGGGCTCATACCCCAATGAAAGTATGTGGTGGCAGCTTTTACCATTTCGTTACAGGGGTGATAGTGTGAGCACTAAAAAATAAATACCGGTAGGTGTTTTTTTCTTCCCTCAACCACGCCCCCCTTGAGTAAAAAAGAAAGAAAAGGATTCGGGGGGGGGGGTGGGAAATGGCATTTAACAACATTCCCCCCTTTTGAGTAAGAAATAGGGAAATAATAGGGAATATTGGGAAGAATATTAGGGAAAAATAGGGAAGAATATTAGACAAAATAAGGGAAAATTCAGGAAAATCAGGATAAAATCGGGGGGGGGGGGGGGGAAAAAAAAAAAAAAAATTGGGAAATAATCCCCCCACAATCAGGAAACCGATTTAAATCGGGTTTGTATCAGGCCTGGGTTAGGAGGGTCTCACGTTACATTATCTACTCAGCTCATTACCTGTCCTGAATACAAGTGGCAGAAGCCCCTGACCTCCTTGGACTTGTAGAGGGTTGCAGCGGCAGTCTCCATCCTCCTAATGGTCTGCATCTTGTGATAGTAGTCCAGGGCTTCATCCTTGGTCAGCACGCTCGTCTTCTTGGGACCCTCCTCAAGCTTGTGAAGCTTGAACGGCTGCACAGTGTGAAAATTCGGAGCAAGGGTCATTTTTATACAAAAATTCTGCATTTTATTTACATTTTCCAAACATAACAACTGAATAACAAATAATGTGTAAACGTAAGGTATAATACAAAATATACAAAAAAATTAAAAACTTCATGTCAGAATGTTTGTTTACATATATGTACATATAATAACGAAACTTAATATTTCTATAACATATAATTATAGATTTAAAGTATTATCCAAACTATCTGTTTAAAAAGTGCAGGAGACCGCCATCATAAGCGATGCTTGACTAGGATCATTGGTATGTCCAAACCAGTGTACACAGTTTTTCCTGTTTGCGGGAGTTCCTTTAGGATTTGGTATGATTTTCTCAGTGATTTTAAAGCATTTTACTGGTTTTACAGAAGTTCGCTTTTTTCCATTTTTCAGAGCTTTTCAGAGCTTTTCAGAGCTTTCCAGAGGTGAATCACTCACCTTTCTTGTGTACACATATTTTTTTCATCTGCTCCAAACTGAAACTAAATGGACTGATAACTGACTAACTCATGGCTATTTGCAATAATTAGTGCTTACAAATAATCTTCAGAAATATCTGTTTAATCTAGCCTATAATTGATGACCATCACAATTCATGTTCGTCCCTTTCCTATTGTACTTGTGTCTATTTATTATGTATTTCAACTTTGACACAAGTTGCGCCTTGAGCATTTGATTGTCAAGTGGATTTGGCACCTTGCAAATCGTATGTATTATAGCATAATGCTTCATCACTCTTCAGTCTAGCATTTGTCTCCTCTGTGTGAAGTGCCATATACCCCAATTTGGGAGAGAGGGAGGGGGTGGGATATTATGTTATAATATATATTTAAAAATTGTCCCTAGAAAACAGGCACGATAATGTAATGAACTTTTAACCATTCATTTAAAAAAAATAAAAAAATACATCCATGTCAATTTTAATTGACAATTTTGAAATGTAAACAGAAGCCTTAGGAAAGACAATACAAATTATAATTATAGAGTGAAAGAGAATGTAATTAGATTTGAACTTACATTTGTAGTTAACTGTATATCGGTGTTCACCTGTCTGCTTGAAACTGCAACGGTTCTCTGTAAAAGCAACATAGAGAACAAATCAGAAAATTGTTACCATCTTCTTCTTCTTCTTCAAGATAATCTGCCTCCTTCAATACTGAAGATTCTTGATTGGGGTGTGCAGGTGGACCATTACACCGGGGTTTCCCCCTACTCTTATACGAATAGTGCAATGGGTTCTTAACGTGCAAGGTTTACAACAAAAAAAATGTTACGTCACATTGTCTTTCTTTGATACTTGAAGTGGATACTTGAGGTGGTTATTTCCTTCAAAGCTCCGTTTGGTGTCCCGGTCAATATGTATAAAATTCTTTAAGTAACCCTGATTTTGATATTTTTAGAGCTTTGATGACAAATCCACCAAGACACACAAAAAGATTATACAAAGCAAAAGCAAAAACCCTTCTACTTCTCTAAAGTCATGACAACAAAATAGATCTTTACAATATAAAATAAAAAAAGAAGCAAATTGAATTGCACTTTTCAAACAATGATCTTTTAACCACAAAATTCCAATTTCTTTAAAAGAAGTTGTAGAAGTTCCTAGTCCTTAGTCCGCCTCCGTCTTGAGTACATGTACTTCTCCAGCGTCTGGAAACCCTGCAAGGCTGCAACATCCTTGATATACATCCAGGATCATTTTCATATTACATTTAAAAAATTTAATAGATTTCAACTATTAGTTCTAGATCTATTACTATAGAGTATAGTATTAGCAGATTAGAAATGAAAGGCAGCCGACAGTTGATCATAATAATGTTAATCATGACATTTAGTCTAGAAAAGTACCCGGTAATCGGTCAGCTCCGGTTTTCGGCCAATTGGTTGGATACATGGTAAAATCACTTTAAAATACATCGCATAATAGCATAACACATATCCCACACATACCATACCATGCAAGTGTCACTGAAGAACCACATTTGCAATGAAAAATATATCCTAAAATATCACATTTTAGCGATGTAATCGGCAGTCCCGCTACCCAAATCTGAAAAATCGAGTTTCTTACGCGTGTATGTAAGAAATATGGGTACCATAAAATGAGCTTTATTTCAAGTATTTTTCAGATATAGAGCCCGATTTTGTGCTGGTCGCAAGCTCAAAAGTATCTCATCGCATGTATTAAATCAATGCAGCCGCACACCGCGACGCACACACGATATGTCCGTCTAATTCAGATTCCAACTTCCGATCACCGCTGTGCCTGTATTCGGCCAGGCGAGCACCCGGGAGCTCCGGCGTTGGATACCTGCTCCGCCCGCTTGTGCTATACATCAGCGCAGAAACGCACGGCGCGCGCGAGCGCTTCCTATTGACTTTGTACATGCGGCCGTAAACTGAAACGCTCGGCCGATAACCGGCTCCAAAACAGTGAAAATTGAAATGAATATTGTCATGGCAATTCGTGATTTTTTTGGGGGATTCTTTTTTTGTTTAAATAATAATAATATTTGCTTCATGATTTGAACAAGAAATGATAATAAATAGGAAGTAAAGAGTCCAATAAATAGGATTTTGTCTTAAGTGGCCGAAAACCGGGTACTTTACTCTACGTTTACTCTACCAAAATCTACCAAAAAATAAGAACACGTTTTGTCATCCAGTCATATTTTACACTTTCACTTTCAAACATGATCTGAGGCTGCGCGATGTGCAGTTTCCCATTTCAGCTTGTCATGAAATGATGAACGATAAAAATTAAATTGAAAATGACAGCGATCAACACCGTCAACAGACAAAAGTTAACAGTGAAAACTTTGTCTTGACAGAATCATGAAGAATGACATGAATGACATTCATATTTAACATTACTTCATTGTTGAAATTGAACGTAAGAATCGCGGGAAAACTAGTCTATATGGAGTACAAAAAACCCAACACAACAGTAATTTATATGAAACACCACCCAGTCCAGTAGTAACAAAGCTGGATCCCCTGCCCCGCATCAGCAAAAAGTTGGAGGTCAGTTCAACGACAGTCGAACGAGTCCCGCGGCCTCGGCCATGTCTCATGTCTGCACCTGTCATGCCCCGTGATCGTGCCGTGAAAGACCGGTACGGTTCCGGTATTGCTCTGGGCTCTGGCCGAGTCCGTGTTTTTATATTCTCTGGGGGTTGATTGACGCATTTAATTTCCAACTTACCGGCAAATTCTGCCTTGAAGCCGTGCCCAATCTCTTAGCCAAATTAGATAGCATCTTGAACAAGCTATTCAGCCCCAGTATGAAGTCAAACTAATGGCATAAATACGTCGAAATCAGTGGGTTCTTGTGTACTTCGAGAACAGTGCATGAAAAGCTAAAGGTCGAAGGCCATTCCTGGATTGCGCGATTTCTAGGTGCGGCCTATGAAGCAAAAATCCACCCAAAATGGGACACAAATAAGCCCACACCTCGCCAGTCACTGCGCTTCTAACGTGCTCGGTCTGCTATTTTTTTACATTTCCAAGCCCAAAGCTCCGATATAATACGCAACAAGTTACAAAAGTGACTCGATTTGGAAACATCGACCCATATGGGGGAAGGGTACCTAAATGCTATTAGTAATAGTACCGGTATTACCACTTTTCACAGTTTAAATAATAAATATTCGATGTGGCATAGTCGAGTTGCATAGTTACGCCGCGTAGGCCTATCGTTCGTTGTAAATTACCCGTGACCAATATTATTGGGTTGGAAGAATTTGGAGAATTAGGAGGCTTAGATCTAGTTGGGTTTTTTGATATTTTTCATATATTCTAGCCTAGGCCTACAATTGCCTGCACTTAATCAAGGGGCGGGAGACTTGAAGATATTGTGAGGCAGAGGCGGTCCTCCCGGGGTGGGGCAGGGGGCACAGTGCCCCCTTTACATAGAAAAGTGCCCCTTAAACTTTGACAAGTGCCCCTGAAAATTTGTAAAAACGCCCCTTCCCCTGTTCATCTCTGATGTCTTTTCATTTTGACACGTGCCCATTTTCCTTCCTTTGCAATAAAAAGTGTCCATTTTCCATTCTCATTTAAGTGCCCTTTTTAATCTCAACTTCAAGTAAGCGCCCATTTTCAGGTAAGAAAAGTGCCCCTTTACACTTTTGATAAGTGCCTCCTTCGCTGATAATTGCGCTATTCAAATCAAAGAGGTGCTCTTTTTCCTTTGTAAGAAATGCCCATTCCCTTTTTAATAATTACCCCTTTTTAACTCGGATAAGCGCACCTTATATTTTCATATGTGCCCCCTTTCCATTCTAATAAGTGCCTCATTAAAAAAAAAAAAAATTCCCCTTCTCATAAATGCCCCTTTTCATCTCTTGTAAATGACCCTTTTTACGTAAGAGAAGTTACTCCTTTTCACTTCAGATAAGTATTCCCTTCACCTCCGATAAGTTTCCCCTTTTCACTGATCTGAGAGAAACTCGTTTTACTTTGACAAATTAGTGTCCCTTCTCCTCCTGATAAGTGCTCTTTTCATCTCTGATGTGTGTTCCTTTTCACCTCTAATAACTGCCCCTTTTATTTTGACATGTGCCCCTTTTCCTTTCGAATAAATGCTCTTTTCCCTTCTTATAAGTGCCCCTTCCCCTCATAATTACCCATTTTCATCTTTAATAAGTGCCCCGTTTATTTTTACATGTGCCTTTCTTTCTAATAAGAGCCCCTTCCCCTTCTCATAAAAGACCACTTTCACCTCCGAAAAATGCCCCTATAAAAATCTGATCGGTGCCCTTTTTCTTTTAAATTATGCAAATTTTCCTTTATTGTAAGTGTCCCTTTTTATATCTGCTTTTCATATTATAAGGTACCTATCCCCTTTTCATAAATGCCCCTTTTCACCTCTCATAAATGCCCCTATCAAAATCTGATAGGTGCCCCTTTTTCGTCGACAAAATAATGCCCAATTTCCATCCTCAATGCCCTTCTTGTTGATGCCTCCTCCCCCCCCCCCCCCCCGGCACTTTGGAAGTCACTCCACTGCCCCTGTTGAGAGGGGATTGGCTTGAGAGGGGAGATATAGAGAGATAGAAAGAGGGAGGGGCATGTCTTGGCGGGAAGGGCGCCGCGGAAGGGGAGGGGGTAGGCTATGGGGCCAGTGGCGGAGAGTCGAGATTTTCACGTGTCAATTAAAGCGTCGAATGGGAGGAGGGCACTTGATGTCACCGGAAATATAATTATATAAGTTTTTACTTTCCTATTCTGTGTTTTCCCCCTTTCCTTTTCTTGCTTTTGTTTCTCCTACCAGTAGGCTATCATGAAAGGATATAATATCCATGAAGCCTTTATTTGATTTAAGAATATTACGGAGATGACTTTCATTTTCCCCGCTTTTTAAAAATGGGATGGAAGCTCAATTAGGAGGAAGCAAGACTGGGATCAGGATGATAGGAAATACATGATGCCAGTTATAAGTGGGGCGATAATTAAACAGAAAAATTGGTGTTACCCCCCTGGTTACCCCCCCCCCCCCCCCCCCCATATTGTAGCCTTGTAAAGACACCGGGGACTTTCATCCTTAGTGTCAAAATGAAAGGTGTGCACTTATTAAGATTTAATAAAGTTTTGAGTAACACATAGATACTTAATTCCAAACTTCATCGACGATGATAATGATGCGATGAAAGTATTAGTGTGCCTAATTATGGTAAACCTAAACAGCTAATAATAGGCACATCATGATGATGTTAATAATAGCTACATGTATATTGCGCATCCATCATAAGAGTTCCTCGAGTTTTGAATGTGCTCCAATTTTTGTAATTATAAACAATTCAGCATCTGACATGTAATTGTGATCCGAAGGACATGAAGGAAAAGGTGTGGAATTAAGCAACAGACATTGACTGGTTTTCATTCGAAATAACTTGATAAATGAATGAATGAACAATTACGAAAAATAAATCTTATTAAAAATATGATAATTAGGATTAGGACCCGCTAAATTTCACCCATCGGCCAGTGTAGTGCGGATTCATGCGAAAATGCGCATTGTGAACGAGCGCCCTCTTATACGACGGTGAACGTATCAAAATTCACAACCGCAGCATAATTTGTGAATTCAAAAGGATACTTGGCAGGCCCTTTACTTATGTTTGATTGTTAAATCACATTATCAGTGAATATTAAATCGATTGAAAATCATATTCATATAATTTGTAACAAATCATATGGTTTAGGTCTATACATTAATTTTCGTAGCATAGGTCTATATCATGTGTGTATGTGGGGGAGGGGGGGGGGGGGGCTGCAAAATATGAACCCCCCTGAAATATGCCCATGTCATTTATTTGGTTTAAGAAAGCTCCCATATCACCCCCCCCCCCCGACCATAGTCACTTTCTGGACATTGGATGGTATAGGCGGCTTAAAGGTACTATGTCCCATTTGCAGGCCAAAAAAAATGAAAAAGTTAAATTCCAACTGCATTTGAAAGATAATACTAATTTAGAACTTCCCTACAAAAATTGGGGCTTAAAAATGTCTTCAAGTGGGAAAATAACGACTATTAAATCGACTTTAGGGCTATAGAGCCCAAAAGTAATAGTCTTGATTTTCAGACAATTGTACCGAATGGTCATCCGTTTTATGCTGCGCAAAGATTCAATCAGTTTAATCTTGGCCATCACAAGAAGTGGGTTATTGATGTAGACAAATGCTCATGTACCCTTTACAACTCTTTTCATGTATGTTTATTACCAAAGAAGAAAAAAGCCAGTCAGTCACTCAATAGTGTATGGCAGTGAAGTCTAGCAAGTAAACGGGTTTCCTTGCATGAGGGCACTGCTAACGTTTAAATTTCACAGATAGGACATATTACATGACATATTCATAATTCCTGCAAAGTTCTACAGAATTTGAGGTTGGCTGCAAAAGGGACATAGTACCTTTAAGGTCTGAGTGATATTTTAAAACTGCATATTGACCTCAGTGCAAACTGATAAGTTTTTAAGAACTTCCTGGGGCATAAGGATGTGACACCCCATAATGTAATCTTCAGTACAGGCTCACAAGAATCGTCGCCCTTAAAAATATGTCACTTGGTTTCATTATTTGTTGTTGTTAATTGCTTGCATTTTTGCCCAGGTTTGTTTGCTGGGAAATTTCCTGTTATTTTCGTAACAAATTTGGTCCAATAGCCCCAATAGAAATGGTACAAACTATATCAAGTCGAATATATTTTCTCTCTTATGTGCCTTCCTATAATCTATGCCTATACACGGTTTTGAAAGAGTTTGAATTAAACTCAGCCCAATGGTTGCTCGTCGCCTATATAGGCTCAGTGAAAAGATAAAACTTGTTATCAGTAACAAATGCAACATTTCTATGACAAATCTGCTCTTAGCCAACATTTCAGTAGCTTAATTAGTTATAACTTATTTGTAACTTGTTAGGCCTATTTAAAACAAGTTATTACGAAAGAGGGTCCCGAACGGGTCTCATCCGACATAAAGCCCAACCTCAATCGGATAGTTCGGAGATCAAGTAAAACAAAGGTAACCAAAATATTTTGGGAACTCGATCAAACAAGACTGAAATAATAGGCAATCGATAATCATTGTCTGAGTCAGTTGCATGTGGCCTATACAAATAACGACAGCTGATACCGCCAGTTTCGTCTAGACAAACTACAAAGACAGAAAACTTAGAAACAAAGTAAAAAACAAGAAACACCTATAATAAGTTGGACCTTATTTTCTGTCCCTTTTAAAGCTTCGTGTTCGCACCAAATCATGAAAAGTAATATGAAAGAGGACAATTAAAAAAACATTGATCTTAAATCTTTGCCGGAGTTCACGGACAGAGATCACCCATTTGACCCATTTGACCCCCGGACCTGTATCTCCAAGTTAGTTTCGGGCCTAGCATCTTCCGGTGTCTGATTTATTGAGACTACCCTGGAGGAGAATAGTCTTTAACAAGGAATTCCTTTATATTGCTATAATGATAAACCCATTGCAAGCAGTCATTATTGCAAAAAGTCAGGCAAAAGTAAAGTTTGACAGACTGAGAGAGAGAGAGAGCGAGAAAGAGAGAGAGAGAGAGAGAGAGAGAGAGAGAGAAAGAGAGAGAGAGAGAGAGAGAGAGTGAGGGGGGGGGGGGGCACATGCAATCTTTAATAAATATTTGATAAGATGTAACACGAAGATAAATCTTTGATACAAATCTTTGATAAAAACATGATCAATTTCAAATAGATAAGAGGTGAGGGCATTTTGAATGCTTTTAATTTCATTTACGATTCAGTAAAATTAATCATGTTGGTTTATAACGGACATACCAGCCTCCCATTCCCATTTCACAAAACTTGTCATCAGTGGATGACAGTTTTTGTTATAAGCTACTGAAATACTTGCTTCTGATTAGTTATTAGCAGATTTGTCACTGACTTTGTCATTTGTCATTGAAAAAAAGCTTTGTGAAGTTCTGCATGGAAACTACTTTATCAGCTACTCAGAACGACTAGTCAGAAGTAAACTTACCTGAAGGCAAATAACTGGCGAACAATAAGGCATTATATTACCAAATTATAAGCATATATACCAGACGCCTGTCCAAACAAACACTCACCCGATATCCGATTATAGATTATGTTCTCAAAATATATTTTACAAAGTTAATTCATTTCAAAATTATCAATAAACCAGTATTCCTATTAATTCCTTTTACATTCAATGTTATCACAATTGAATTCAGTTGGCTACCGTACTACTACATTTTCTTGAATATTAACATGGAACTAGAAGTAAAATATCTTTAAACATTCTCACCTTGTTGAAGGTATCATAATTCATTTTGGACAGATACACCGAATTAAACTCAAATCGTATCCCTCAACGAGGTTAGAACAGGTTAAACAGGAAACGGCTGATACCAAGACTAGCCCAGAATACATGACATCACCGTCATGGCGGAGAACACACAGCTTGCCGAGGATCTAATCAATGCTAAACAAGGTATGATTTCACCCTTTACTGACATTATTTATTCATGAAAACTGATATAAGTTGTAAAACACTTTCTTGTGTACGTTGGTATTATGGAATATTGTGGAAAATATGGAGGATATGCCGATACTTTTGTGTTTTAAGACGGTTGGTTGTACGCTCTTCGCAACGAATGAATGAATATCGTTACTCCCCTGCTTGTGTGTTGTGTGTACGGCATGAAGAGTGGGTTTGGCTGGCGCTGGCGCGCCCAACATTGTGAAAATGATGGCGATGAATGGAGTTGGACTTTATTTAGGAATATAACATCAACCGGTTACAAATCTACACGAATTTAAAAATAGAAAATAACATGGAGAATAGTAATGTCAATGAGAGCTGAACATTTGTGTCTCTTCTTTAAATGGCTAGATTCTATAATGAATTTCAAATGTGTTATTTGTGTCTCTGTATGTGTGTATGTGACTGGGAGTGTGAGGAGGAGGAGATGGAGCTGGTCGAGGAGGATGATGAAAATGATGTGATTTAATTGTTATGCATCATCTATGAACTTCTCTTTCAGATTTTATTTGTTTGTCTTGGCTTGGGTTGTCATGTGATGTAATGAATGTAATATAATTATTTGATAAATATAACTTTCATTTTCTGTGATCTGTAAATTAATTTACCATCCATCCCCAAACTCAAACTAAAGATCCCTGATAAAAATTGTTCCCTTCTTTCATTGCCGGTATTTTTTTAAAATCCATCTCTGCTCAGACAATTTTTACCAGACTGTGTGCACAAGAGATTTTCTCTCCGTATTTTGCTTTCCCCTTCCTTTTTTAAAATATATCGTGCTGGTACAATGCTGATATCAGTTTTTGTCTCGCCTGCGTAGCAAAAAGCGAGACATAGGCGCCGCTTTTCTGGTGACGGCGGCGGCGACGGCGACGGCGACGGCGTCAACATCAAAAACTTAACCTAAGGTTAAGTTTTTGAATTTTTGATATAATTTTTAAAGTATAGGTTCTTAGTCAATGAAACTTGGACTATTGGGTAATCAAGTATCCCCAATCATGTGAGTAGAATTTCAGATCACAAAGTCAAGGTCAAAGGTCATTTCAGGTCAACAGACTTGGACTATGTTGTAGCATCATCATCGAAAACTTAACCTAAGGTTAAGTTTTTGAATTTTTGATATAATTTTTAAAGTATAAGTTCTGAGTCAATGAAACTTGGACTATAGGGTAATCAAGTATCCCCAATCATGTGAGTAGAATTTCACATCACAAAGTCAAGGTCAAAGGTCATTTCAGGTCAACAGACTTGGACTATGTTGTGGCATCAACATCAAGATTTTCAAAATGCTTCTTCTTCGTTATTTTTCAACCGATTTTGATTCTGATTGTTTCATATGATAGGGCTAGGAGGGGGATTTAAAACTTCTACACAGAATCGTAAAATTCATTATCTATGCTAATTTATGCAAATTTATGTGAAATCACAAAAAATGCTTCTTCTCCTTCATTTCTCGACCGATTTTGATTTGGTTTGCTTTATCTGGTAGAGCTAACTTTGGTACACTAAACTTCTACACTGAAATTTTGAAATTGTTCTCCATTAATTAATAATGGTAATTCATGCAAATTTATTCCAAAAATAACAAAAATTGCTTCTTCTCCCTCATTTCTTGACCGATTTTGATTTGGTTTGCCTTATCTGGTAGAGCTAAATTTGGAACACTAAACCTCTACACAGAATTTTGAGATTTTACTCCGTTGATTAATTATGGTAATTTATGCAAATTTATTCCAAAAATAATTTAAAAATCACAAAAAATGCTTCTTCTCCTTCATATTTTGACCGATCTTGATTTGGTTTGCTTTATATCGTAGAGCTAACTTTGGTACACTAAACTTCTACACAGAATTTTGAAATTGTTCTCCATTAATTAATTATGGTAATTTATGCAAATTTATTCCAAAAATAACAAAAATTGCTTCTTCTCCCTCATTTCTTGACCGATTTTGATTTGGTTTGCCTTCTCTGGTAGAGCTAAATTTGGAACACTAAAGTTCTACACAGAATTTTGAGATTTTGCTCCATTGATTATTTATGGTACTTTATGCAAATGAAATGAAATTATGTCCCTTCCAGGGCATCAAATTTTTATTTTTTGACCAGTTCAAAAGTGTACCACGATATTTGTTGTTGCGAGATGCGGATGAGCACTACGTCATTGACGTTCTGGTTTATCATATTGAATTGCGTTATGCAGGCGAGACCGCCGAGAGCGTTTCCCTTGTTATGATTAAATATTTTCATCTATTACTACTAGTATTAGATTAATTGACAAGGGTTAAACATAGACAAACATCCTCACTTGTTGTAACTTAAATTAACAATGATTATTCAAAATAATCCAAAGTGATTTCAAGCAAACGTTTAAAAAATCATCTCCTGTTAATCTTTTCAAATACATGTACAGTGTACACCATGTATATAGTTCACTCTCTCTTGTTATATTTGTTCAAGTCATTGTATACCAGTAGAGTAAAACTGTAGACACAGAAAGAAAAAAACACTTTGCATTTTGTTAGTTGTAGAATTGCAACCAACAAAATACAAAGTGATTTTTTTCAACTTGGGAAGAAGATTTACAACATTGAAGGTTGTTTAGATTGTATATTTTTAAAATTTTAGAAATTTTCTTGTACTTTTTTGTAGTGTAGGCCTACAGTTGTACTTGTACAGTGTACATTGTAATTTGATTATAAACTAGTTGTACTAAAACAGGCAAAAAATTAATATTTATTTTTCGGGGGCTACTTTTCAAGCTTGCCTGCATGAAAATGACATTCTAAAATTTGTTTTGCATTGAAATCTATGCAAATTAACAGGGGCTCTTTTCTGATTTTCGGGGGCTATTTTGGGCATTTCGGGGGCTAATTCGCCCCGAGCCCCCGTGTATTTTTTTCACTGTACTAAAATCATTATTTTTTTGTAAAAAACCTGACTTCATGTGTACCTGTAAATACTGTACATGTAGTTGTTGACAGCGAGAATAGTATATTGCTCAGTTTTACTGTGGTTGTGATATTTTATTAATGTTTTAATTATGTAAAACATTTTCTTCAAGTATAGTGATATTTTAGTATAATGGGACTTTTTTTTTTCTTCTTCTGTACTTTGCCACTTCCTACGTAAATAGATTGAATACAGTTTCATTCTAAATGTCAACAATTAGAGGGGGAAATTCTGTAACAGCTATCACTTTCGATTATCAGGAGAGGAAAAGGAATTAAAGTACTGATACAAAAGTGCACAATAAGATAATCTGTAGTATTTACATGTACATCCAGTTTCCTGAGTGAGCTGCAAAGTGGATTAACAAGCCAAGGCTGGGTGAGAGTGATCTTGCTAGTATTAGACGTAGCCAAAGCTTCCTTCCCCAAAATTGATCATTAGAAATGTGCAGCAAGTGCAGATTTAACATCTTCCTAATTAATATGAGCTCTTGGCCTACAACAAGTAAACATGTATATTAGATGCGATTAAGCTCAGGAGAATTGAAGCACAGTCAAATATGTCTTTAATAAAGGCCACCTCTCTATATAGGCCACCTGTGTATAGTGGCCATGTATATGAACATGTATTTGGTCTCCCTCCAGAAAGAAATGTGTGTTGTACAACCTGTCTAGAAAGGCCACCTGCCTACAGTGGCCACTTTTTTTGTCTGTTTCCCTTGGTAGAGGTTTGACTGTATTTATTCATGTTTTTATTTATTTTTTATCTGTCATTTATATCTACTTACTGGGTATTCTATTATTATTACATGTATTCTGGATTTGGATGCAGTTTAATAAAATAATACAACTGTTTCGCAAAAGATGTCATATTCCCTTTTATTTTTGTTGTATACTGTACATGTAGGTCATTACATGTACATTTAGTGGCAATGATCCAGTTTTCAACAGGAACATGCGTTTTGTTTTTTAAATTTAAGGGACTGATTCGCAAGTCTGGTAATGTGCTTGTAAATCAGATTTTAATCCAAATTGATGTACACATGTACAGTGTTTTGTACTATGAAATACAGACAATGGAGTAGGCCTACCTGCATAAAAATATACATTACAGTTTTTTGTACTTGCAGAACAAAAATGAAGATGGTCCTTGCGTTTTCAAGGACAATTGTGTTTTGAATCTTTATTTACTGAACTGCCATTTGGAAACACTGGAATTATGATCAAGCAGATAAGGCCTATAATGCATTGCACACTGTATAATGTGATACATATTGTAGAGTACATACTGTACGCAGAATGCATGTGCTACACTTGCACACACATTCATATTGCATGTACTGTACATGTATGTGTGTATATCATCAACAATCTCTCTGAGGAGATCTTCAAGTGCAGCATTACTCACAGGATCAAGTGAACATCAATTCATGAATGTTGACATTCTTCGGGCCGTGCCAGCGCGGAGAGAGAAAGTAGGGACAAACAAGAAAGTTTATCGTCCCTGCGCTTGAGTCATCCGCCTCTGTCCCCGATTGATTTCAACATGCGTTTCCTGTCTTGGCTGCTAGGCTAGGCCAGGCATCGGGGGAGGGGGATCAGAGAGATGGCAAACTGGGATTTGTAAATGAGGCCCTTCGTGACACTTGCCGGTTTGATAGTCTGGCGGCACAGACTCTAATTTGACACTTCAATGCAATTCAATGTAATTCAATGAAGTCTTGAGCCGAGCCTACATTTAACTCTCTCATTCGCTAGCTGTGTCAAGAGCAAATGAAGTGTAGTAGATCATGCAGTCTGCATAGTCTATCAATTCAGACACTCTCTTACACTCTACAACTGAAAAAGGGCTGTGCTTGCAGACTACTTGCTGGTTGTGTTTAATAGCCTAGGCCAAGAAGTTTATCCCCCATTTAGCAGCCACATATAAATGGCTGAACCCAGAGGTGATTTTGCTAGGGGAAGTTGTGTATGGAGAGGATTTTGTGTTTATCCCTAAAATGTAATATGCTGTTGCCTCCAAATCCCTTATTGATCTAGATACTAAGCTTTATAGGATGGAAATAGCAACATGATTATTATATCACCTCATTGATGTACAGTACGTGTAGGACTTGTTATTACATACTGAATGGTTCTGGCTTTGTGAAAGCATGAAATAATGACTGATTTTTTTCACAACTCAATTTGTTAGAGATTGTGATCTTTTTTTATATTTGTAGATACATGTACAGTACCTGTATGAACATTTGCATTGCATCATCTGGCCATAAATAAATGTAATTACTAAATGATGATGAATGAATAGATGGTTGGATAGATGGATGGATTGACAGATGGATTGACAGATGGATGAATAAATAAATAAATGAATGAGTGAATACAAAAGTAGGTGAACTAATACAATTAACAAAAGCAAAACAAAATTGAGTAAATCTTATTTAAAAAGTTTGAAAAAATCTTACATTTGTGTGAAATAAAATTAGAAAAGCTCATTCTCCCAACATATGACAAAATATGTAATTTTCCATCTTCTTTTATTTCATAATGTATACGATGTAATGAATGGGCGTGCACTTGTATGGCCATGGGACGGAAAACGGTGCCGTATTCATGAAATTATAAATGTACATGTGTGGAACGTCTTCGACACCAGTATAGGATTTGAATGATGATGGATTGCATATTTATTCCTCTAAATTATGCATTCATTGTGATTAGATTTGGGATGGTTACCCCCCATTTCAGTCGTGCTCAATGGGGTGTGACATTCTGCAACTTCTGGAGTTCTGACGCATTGACCTGTTTTTATGGACCATAAATTTATCATTGGAGAACTCAACAATGGCTTTAATAAATATCACCTGAAGCATATATATTTTGATTGTTGACATAGTCAAACTTTTTTATTGAAAATAAATACTTTTGAGATACAGTGACTTTTTCATTGTGCAGGATGTTGTTTATCAAACAAGACTTGTTGTTTTCAAAGTGTGCAGTTCTCTGTGTTTATTATTTTTGTCTATCTCCAAGTTTAGACTGGTTGAAATATTTTCATATAAAATTCATATAGAACTATTTATTGCCATTTGTTTGTATGTACACACTTACAGTACATCTAGACTGATATGAAAAGTGAAATATTTGGTGATTGCATTTTTGCATTTGTTCCAAGTACATGTACGTGTTCATTCATTCATTTTGTTTTCATTAATTTTGGTTTATTGAAAGAAAGAAAATTCCTTGTAGAAACATTCCAAAGACAAACAAAGATGAAATACCTGTGGTTTCATTGTTCAAATCTGGATGTAAAAGAATACAAAAAAAATGCACCAAACTGTCAAGAAATAAAAAAATAAATTTGAAATGAAAAAGATCACTTGTGCATAGTGTAGGGTGTAAAGATATTTACACAATAATCATGGCCTTTTATTATTTTATTTGTAGCCAAGTACATGTTGTACATGTACTGTACATGTTGTAGACACCAGTTCTGCATGTATGGATAATGTGCTTGAACATTGTGGGCTTACATGTAAGTCTGTAGGTCTACTCCATAAGTGTGCATTATAAAATCATGATTTACAGAGCTTTCATGCCCTCTGTCTTAGTATAAAGTTCAAACTCCAGCAACGACACAAAAATCAATTTCTGACATTGGCTGTGCTTGCACAGTTCTATTTGTGTTTGTACATGTTATCCCGATTGTGAGTCAGTCGAGTATGAGTCATGGAGTTTGTGTCAACTAAAATGAAGGTCTACGTGTACATGTAGGTGAATTTTCAAAGTGACCCAATCGTCTGCAAATTTGAACATGTACTTGTATTGCATGTTGCACAGATTTACATCAGGGACAGTGTTAATGTAACACTGTCATTGGTTAATGTACATGTAGCAGTCTTAATATTTCTTCAGTATATTTTGAAAAATGTTAGTGTACATGTCATGGACCTTTAGACATAAACTTGTAGCCATGATTAGATTCATATTGCAAAGATATATAAATAATTGTAGGAAAGAGAGGATGATGAAAATATTACATCACTTAGATGGAGTTGGTGACATTGTGGGATTTACCTTGTGTGGTGCAGCGCTGATTTTGAAAAGAAATTCAGAAAAGGAAATACATTGACAAAATACGCACAGGCGATCAAGTTCAGGAAAGATCCAAAAGAGCTCTGAAAACTTGTGAGAAAAGATAGAAATGTGTTTGAGGAAAAATTAACTTTTAAAAGCTACCAAATTGACAAGGAGAGTCCTTTCAGGGAAATGAAGTCACACTGTTGTACTGCATGTGGAAAGTGAAAATTTGTTCAATATCTTGTCCTTTCCCAAGGTCAAATGATCCACCCTGGTAGTCCTAAGGGTCATTTGATTGTTGACCCCCCCGAAATTGGTAATGATCCAAACTAGTACTGCAGTGTAATCCAAACCATTCAATTTGAAAGATGTAACATTTCCTTTACATCAGTGAAAAAGATGGAAAAACTCTCTATTTTAATTTTTATAGGCCTCCCCAGATAGGGAAATGGCACTTGGCATGCCATTGAAATGATGGATAGTCTTAGCCTCTCAACAATTCAGACCCTAATCTTCATGACTTTGACCTACCCAGTTGTTGTTGCATTTTAGGCTAGTGTACTGTACTACAGCGACAAAATACGCACGAGCGATCAAGCTTGTATTTTAAACGCATGTGTTTCAAGTAGCTTTTTAGGAAGAATCCCTATTAAAATGGATCGATGCAGTCAAAAGATTATTTGTAAATAGGAGCTATTTAGTCTAGATTGTACTCTTAGGGCCTTTATTTAGGCAATATAATTGACCTAGATTAGAGTATAATCCCTTTAAAGAGTGAAACCGAGGTCAAACTTAAATGGACTGGCCATTATTGACCAAAATAAGCTAGAGCCTATTCCCCCCACACTCTTCCAATGTATACATGTACATGTATAGTATTTCGAGTTTACTTTTCAATATATACAAATTACAATGTTTACGTACTGTACACGGCCTACTACATATACATGTGAAACAAATTAAGAGTACAATGCTTTATGCAGCAAACTATAATTTGCAATCCAACATATTGTATCTTGTTTTTAAAAATAATTTGTATGGGGCTTCTTCCTTTTTGATATTCAAAGAAAAGAAAAAAGTAAATCACGACCCAATTTAACAATTTCTACTTATTAAAGCCTACAGGTCTAAGGTTACTGACAGGTTGTTATCTCATCAAATCAGCTCTCAATGAACACTAGAAAAAGAGGGTCATGTGGGACCAATGGTCACCGAGTGTAGTGGGGCTTTAACAGATGTGAATTTCCCACCATCTCTGCTCTGGGGGGTAGGTCTAATTGTGTAGCTACATGTACATGTATTATGTATATATATGTACAATGTAGTTGTATGTATTTCACTATAGTATGGGGACTAGAAGGAATTGATCGAAAGTGTAGTGAGTGATTTGTGGTATTATCTGGGTGAGTTTCCTGTGAGGTGATTGTGTCAGGAACCCAGGGGCTTCCTGACTGACTGAGCCACACTCCTCAGATGGGTCATCAAAGTTTAATCTAGTCTACATAATCAGACCCACGAGAGGAAAGCATTTTCACAAAGGACCCTGGCGATGGATCACCCCATCGTGTTATTACCCCGCCCGCACAGACCCAGGGGAAAAAAAAAATCAAAATCAAAACAATTTTGGGGGCTACTTTTCAAGCTGGCTTGCATTAAAATTACACTCTTTAATTTGTTTTGCATTGAACTCTGCACATTTTGGGGGCTTTTTATGACTTTCAAGGGCTAATTTGCCCTGAGCCCCCAAGTATTTTTTTCCTTGCACAGACCCCAAGTGTGTCTTGGGTTCCATGCCAGGGTTTTATGTTATTCTTCAATTTCTTCATACTCCTCAAGTCCTCATCTCTTGGCACATAAAATCTTGGGTAAAGGTCTTACATTTGTACTGTAGATTTAGATGTTGATTTTAACATTCTGACTGACACAACAATGATTTACATGTACATGTAACCCTACTTTAATCCATGTGTACCAGGAGAGGAAATACCAGTTCTCCATCTTACCAGTGACTACATGTAGATTTGTGAAAGAAAGCCCAGAGTAATACAAACAAGGAAGAGATGACATAATCAGGGATCCCTTATTCAATATGTTAAATGCTGATCTATAGGGCTTCTCTATTCAATGGTACAGAATGGAGGTCCTTCCTGTAGCCATGTATAATTTTGTTGTTGTTGTAAATAAACCAAATTTAATGGATACGTCTTTGTAAAGTGCCTCAATACAAATTATTTTATTTACCTCTTTGTATTTCAATAGTCTGAATGCAAAAGTGCATACATTCTGTGTTGTAATAGGTAGGGCAAACCATATTTTTTGTCCTACCTAGCAACAAAAACTATGCTATTTGCATTCTGACTATTAAGATTTCAGATATTCAGGTGAAATTAAATAATTTTTATGAGACACTCCACAAAGACGCATGCATTAAATTTGGTTACATCACGAAAGAAGCCTATTGCCTACATCGTGAAGTAGATTTCTACTCAGTGATCAATTAAAACAACAACACAGGGCTGAATAGGTAGACTAACCATGCACAGACAGACTGACACCCAACCCTTCATAATTACTACTCGGTGATCAATAAACCATACCGGTCTGAGTAGGTAGACTAGTTGTGCACAGACTGACACCCAACCCTTCATAATTACTACTCGGTGATCAATACATCATTCTGGTCTGAATAGGTAGACTAACCGTGCACAGACTGACTGACACCCAACCCCTCATCTTGTAAAGTGAGAGCGAAATGTACATGTATGCTGAATGTATTTGTTGTGGATAGCGAGTGTAGTACCCCCTCCATCTCCTGTGTACCTCTTCACGAAGCATATTATAGTTGCATACTATTTACTCTGTGCGTTGAGGACTCATGGTACAACCTCACCAACCATTACTGCTAGTGTACAATCGACTCAGCTCATACGTGAAGGTGCATGGAATATATGGCGATGACAGTTGTGCGACTGTGACACGCATGAGACAGTGGATGACTGTGGACTAGCTACTACGAGGACAACGTCTGTTTTGCATGCTTGGCGTGTGGCCACTGGGATTGTAACTTGCAGCAGGTACTGTACATTGTGTGTCAATGTCATTGCGGGGTGTACGAATGCGACATGCTGTGCATTGCTAGCCAAGCAATGATGCGGGATCGACTATGTCAGTCAATTTATTGTTGTTGTTGTTGTTGTGGTTTTAATGATGACTCTTCTCAATGAATAGAAAAGCATATCTATAAATTTTATCCATTATAATTTATATCAAGATTTAAACTGTCAATTTAAATTCTCATAAGGTTCCTCTACGTGTACATTCTTACATTTTTAAAGACATTTTCTACAAACAGTGAAATTCATGCATATTCTCTGTGTCTGAAAATGTGCCTACACAGGCAGCTGTGCCGATCAATATCTTTCACTTTACACTCATTATTGTGTAATGCCTGTATCTGTATCTGTTCTGTAGAAGATCCAGTTGGGTCTACGCTTCGATTGTTCTGGGTAACATTTCCCCTGGCTGTAGTACAGTCAGAATGCATGGGGGATAACGAAAGGCAGATGATTGGAAGTTTCTGATTTCCCCTCTCACCCAGACACTGTATGTATCCTCAGCTAGTCTGCCAGCTCAAGACTCTAGTCTGACACGTTCAGTTCACTTGATATTGTGTTACAGGTCAAAGGAAATGCTACTTGACCAAGACCCCATTCACATTCGAGAATTACAGTACTCTTTTTTGTGTGGAGAATGCACTTATTTCTTGAGTGTGAATGGGTTCATCCTCAAGACCTTCTTCATAGTCCAGAATGAAAATACTCCTTTTTTGAGAATGCGCTTATATCTCGAGTGTGAATGGGTTCATCCTCAAGACCTTGTTCACATTCCAGAATGAAATTACTCTTCTTTGAGAATACACTTAAATGTATTTCTTGAGTGTGAATGGGCTCCTCCTTGTAAACTGTAATACAACTGCACATACAGTTGTATGTACATGAAGGCTTACATTATCATGTGCATGTGCATGAAGGCCCTTCATACTGTGGGGGTGTTTTACACACGGCGTACATCTTGGCCTAGATTGGCTTTAAAGGTACTACTGTATGTCCCTTTTGCAGCCAACCTCAAATGCTGTAGAACTTTGCAGGAATTATGAATATGTCATGTATGTCCTATCTGTGAAATTTAAACGTTAGCAGTGTCCTCATATTCAAATTATGCAAGGAAACCCGTTTACTTGCTAGACTTCACTGTCAGACACTATTGAGTGACTGACTGGCTTTTTTTCTTCTTTGGTACATGAAATGAGTTGTAAAGGGTACATGAGCATTTGTCTACATCAATAACCCACTTCTTGCGATGGCCAAAATTAAACTGATTGAATCTTTGCGCAGCATAAAACGTATGACCATTCGGTGCAATTGTCTGAAAATCAAGACTATTACTTTTGGGCTCTATAGCCCTAAAGTCGATTTGACAACTAATAGTCGTTATATTCCCACTTGAAGACATTTTCAAGCCCCACCTTTTTTAGGGGAAGTTCTAAATTAGTATTATCTTTCAAATGCAGTTGGAATTTAACTTTTTCATTTGTTTGGCCTGCAAATGGGACATAGTACCTTAAAGCATAGCCTGATGATGGGGGCAGACAGGTTTTTAAAGTGTACTGTATGCTAAAATACAAATTTTGCAGTCATCTCACGAAAGAAATAAATGAGGTCTTGAGAGGTGTTATGGTCAAGTGGACAAGTCTCCAGGTTGTGAAACACAAGACACAGGGTTCAAATCCCTGTTGAAGCACTAATGTCCTTTGGCAAGACATTAATCTACAGTCGCCACACTCTACCCAACTGGGGTAAACAGGTACCCGGCGGGATATAATTCATTAAAATGCTTGAGCGCTTTAATGGCAGCCGTGGTGAAGCCGGGGTGATGATTATAATAATGAACGCCAGGAGTGTCAATGTGCCAGACATGAGCGCTATACTAGACTCCACTATCACAATTATTATTATCATTAGGAAAAATGTCAAACCCCACAAGCTGATTATTCATTAGATCATTAAGAGATTTTACAAAATGTCTCATACATTTAAAGCTTATCTGTACTAGTTTTTATAAGAGGGATTGGACCACACTGCAAGGTCACTGGTCAGGTGGTTATGTCATCAACTCAGCTCTCAATTAACATAAGAAAAAGAGAATCATGGGGGACCAATGGTCACTGATTAGGCATTGTTTTCTATATAGAGGGAGCAAGTAGCTACAAATGTACCAGTAGGACAGTGTGGCTTTAATACCCCAAGTGCAACTGATTGGGGAACTTCACTTGGTACTCAAGCTATTAAAGATACTCTGATATAGGGAAAAGAAATGTAGACGGGGCTGACGGCACTTTGCCCCTCATAAAAAACCCCTGGAAAAGACAAATCTGTCTATGTTTCGTTAGGCATAAAAAGGCTGAACAACTACATGGAGTATTTTTCATAGTCACATTAAATTATATATACCTGTACAGTATGTATTATCTTGCTATAGAACATGAAGGGAAATTCTGTAATTTCCATGCCCCATCTGCAAATAAAATAAAACAAAATAAACTGAAATAAAATTACGGGCACCCCTGGGCAAGTGGGTGTCGGGATCTTGTTTGCAAACCAAATGCAAATCTTATGCCAGGAGATACCCGGTAAAAACAGGTGATCTGCGTAGCCATACCAGGTCGTGATTCCCAGTGAAGATTATCATCAATTTGAGGAAGCTCTGGCTGTCTAATGCCTGATGTATTATTCATAGCATTCTAATCATGTTGGCTGGCTGGCATACGGACGGACAGAGCAGTAGGGGCTGACAGCAGGGATACAGAATATCAGTGGCAAACAAATATGTTGATATATTTTTAAAGGTACATGTACATGTAGTTGAGGTTATGGAAGCACATTTTCACATTATCTTTCAAAAATTTCAATTACTTTTGTCGATACCTGTACATGTTCCTGTAAATAATATTTGGGCCCTGTTTCATTACTGGTAAACTAGTTACATGCATATCAAAGAGATACTACAACAAGTTACAATAACAGTTAAAAGCTACTGAAATTGTTGCCTTTTATTGTTGCCTTTCATAGAATTCTAGCATTTGTTGGTGATAACAAGTCTTACGAAATGGCCCTGTCTGGAGGAAGAAGGGCATTAACTTGTTTACATTGACAGAGAGCTATGCCCTTCTGGCTTCGATTAGACAATATGTCTTGTGTATTAAAAGTAAGCCTACACTTTTAGTTCCTCATGTACATGTAGATGTGTAATAATATAATTTAATAAAAACCTGACTATTTTTCATACACTACCACAATACCCACCCACGTTTGTAGGCCCCAATATATGATGCATAATTTATACGTTGTACATAGATAGAGGCCTTAGGCTTCCACAGTGCAGGCACTGCTCTGTTGGGCAATATCACCGATCAATATTTGGTGTTCCAGTTTATTAGGCATGAAAAATCTATGAATATGGATTTAGTAAAGTACCAATATACACTATCATTGCCTAAGAACACAGTTCCGAATACCTCGCATTCCAGAGTCGCTTTTGTACTCCTACTTTTGTTTTTACTGCACTTGAATTGCAAGTGTGTGGTGTTTCCAGGCGGTGATTACACACAAGGCGTGTCTGCACTATCTCGAGATTGCCAAATATCCAGCTATTTGAATTATCCCGATCGCAAACTATCCAGCTTATTTGCGTCTTCATTAGACCGAAGTAGCAAATTAGCTGGATAGTTGGTCGGGATAATATCCCAAGATATCTCGGTCTAGTTTGCGGTTTTCCGTGTTTACTCGAGGTCAGTGGTTGCGAGGTCAGCGCTGAGCGGTATAGATCGCATGTGCGAACCGGAAATCGTTGTGCATGATGGGATCGGGATAATTGACTCCGTACTTCGGTCTAATGAAGACGGTCGCAAACTCCCGCTAGTTCGGAAATAGAAGGATATTTTGCAAACTAGACCGAGATATCTTGGGATATTATCCCGACCAACTATCCAGCTAATTTGCCACTTCGGTCTAATGAAGACGCAAATAGCTGGATAGTTTCGATCGGGATAGTTCAAAATAGCTGGATATTTGGCAATCTCGAGATAGTGCAGACACGCCTATGGAGTGGGTGTACGGTTAAAGTTCTAGATCGGTCGTGCGTGCCTGCTGATTTTGCAGTAATGAAAGGGAAGGAAATTGGAATTGATTTATGGAGGCGGTCACGAGTCTGATATGGGCGGTTGTTTTTTTGCAGTTTTAGTGAAAATTATAACCGGTATTTCATTGTTGGGGAAGAATGGTGATTTTATAGGATTATGAGCTGTAAAAAAAAGCCTGTATGTGCTCTCTACTGTGGTTACATCAGAGTATATTGTGGGAGTATGAGCTATAGATAAAGATCTCATTTGTGTTATTTAGAGATTTCTGTAATGTATGATTTTATAGAAATTGTTTGGAAATTGTTTGGAAATAGCAATTATCTTGGCTTACAATTTCATAGATACCGTATCATGCATGCCTTTAATCAAACTCCAAGGATAAATTAAGTTCTCTATTTTGTTTTAAATATCAAAGGGACCAAAGAGGTGCTGCCTTTCTCAAAATTACCTGGTGGTATTTGAAACATATTACTTATCATTGTTTGGAACAGTTGGCAATTAAATTCACAATATTCTCATTATCACTGAACAAAATTACTGCAGTTACAGGTAAATGCATGTACTGTACATAATGTTCACAATCATGTACTACCGGTACATGTTAACATTTTTGGCCTGATATTTGGGCCTGATATTTGGGCCTCTGCATTACATCAACTCTTTTTTTCACATTTTGAGGGACTTTGAAATGAAAAATTACTATCAAGTTTGGCAATCAAAATGAAAACAAAAATTATTCTCTGCATGTACAATGGGTTATAAAATTCAGTATTCCTGTACCTTTACCTGTACCTGTACATTTACTATACTCTCTTAAAAAAAAAGAGTGAATTTTCACTCTATTTTCACTTTCTTGGGAGTGACGTCCGTGATCACTTGTTTAGGAGTGAAAATCGATTGATTTTAGAGTGCTCTCTAAAAGAAAAGAGTGAATGTTCACTCTATTTTCACTCTATTTTCACTCTCCAGAGGAGTGACGTCCGTGATTTTGAAAAATTCACTCTTTTTTTTTTAAGAGAGTACATAGATTTTGGTGTAGGCCCACTGTGTTAACAAATACTGGCCAGGTATTTTGTGTCTATACCCTAACTATCCTGCCAATTTGTTATCGTTACTATAGTAACTGTTTTCCTGTCTACTTATTATTTGCTTTCCCTTTCATGTAGTGTCTGTAGTTTGTTGACGCTACATTTTTGTTGTATAGATCTATGCGTTGTGTATATCATTTGCATGCCTTGTGCCGATGAGCGATAGCACTCATGTAGGAAATGGGTCAAATCTGAAGTAGTTGTTTACACGAACCTCCATTTTGCATAAGGAAAGCGGAAGGGGATACTTGTTACATGGGAATCAACAAAAAAAAAAAAATAAAGAGAGTAAACCATTGTTTTGATATATATCCAAGGTATAGAGAGCAGGATGTGCTAAATTGCTGTACCAAGTTTTAGGACAACCTGATACCAGTAACCACTTCATGGAAATTTCTATAGAGTTCTAATCCTCCTTTTGTCACCTTGTAAATGAAGGGACTGTATTGGTCAGAGAGCTTTTATAAACTACTGGCTTTTAAACACCTTTTTCTCTTCAAGTATTATTTAGATAAGACAAGTTTGTAATTCATCTCTTCTCTTTTACTGTGTTAGGAACATCCAAATGTGATGTGTTTTTTCATTTTTAATCTGTTAGCCCCAAACTAACAAACTACCGGTATACCTGGTGACTTGGTGGTTTTATGGTACTGGTTCACAAATATATACTTGTAGGCATGTCATTTTCGTAAGAACACTTAGGTCTACATTTAGGCCTTCCATACCCTGCAGTGGATTTAAAAAAGAAGAAAGAAAAATGGATACCATGGTTGTCAAGTAAATTTAGGATCTACATGTATAAACTTGATGAGTCTCCATTAGTTAGTCTCCATGGAAGTGTCAAAATAGAGCCTGTGTTTACAGACTGCATTGTACATTGGCAAAGTGTGGGATTGTACTTGAAGGGTTGCTGTATTTGTAAACTTGACCCTGTTTGACCTGTAAGTGATTGACCAGAAGAAGAAATGAAATTGTCACAGGACAACTTATTAGTGTCCATCATTAAGGCCTACTTTCACATCTACATGTACATGTACAGTATAGCAACTGTGTACATGTACATGTACATGTAGCAGATTTGTTGTTGTTTTTTATAATTTTTTAAATACCTTGAAATATTAAAATAGAGAAGTAGTAGATTACAACAGTACATAAAATAATGAACCAATAGCAAAAAGCAAATAGAATAAGATGGAACTTGATGCTTGTTTTGAAATATGAGCATAAAAAGGAAATTTTTGCACTTTTATAAGTAGGATTTGATAATATTGTAGATAATGTACATGTACAGTATATAGTTTGATATCTGAAAATATAACTCTTAGTTACGTTTTACAGTTGTATTAAAGATAAAGTAGTTTTATACATCGCTGCATGTTGAAATGATAGGTATGAATATTCCATTGCAGTCCATATGTGAGAGAGAAAGTGATACATACAGTGTACATGTACATAATACACTTTACATAGCAGACTTCACTGTCTATCACATGTGTGTTCAATACGTGATGTCCCCACCCTGCACCGGTGGCCTGGTGGACTGGTGACCCTTTCTCAGCAGCTGCCACAGAGGTAAATGGATGGGACGTGTTATGAATGAATAGACTGTATGGGGATGATTTACCAGCTGCTTCCACATCACCACTGATATCTTTCTCACCTGCACGCCTAATTTTTCCATTGAGGAGTGAAAGGGATAAAGAATGAAATAGAGAGATGAAGGTGATATCTATAGTATACTATTATAATTATAGGAAGAGATACATTTACACATACATGTTTTTTTTAATATTAAAGGGGTATGCATTTGAGTTTTTATTGTCTTTATTCATGAGTCCTACATCATTCAGGGGAAAAAGAAAAAGAAAAAAAAATGAAATTTTTGGGGGCTAATTTTCAAGCTTGCTTGCATGAAATTATCACTCTTTAATTTGTTTTGCATTGAACTAGAGCTATGCAATTCTTGTTGGGCTCTTTTATGACTTTCGGGGCTCTTTTTGGCATTTCGGGGGCAAATTTGCCCTGAGCCCCCATGTATTTTTCCCTGCCTACATGTACTATACATGTATGTAAAAATTTAGAAAATTTAAGCATTCTGACAGAAATTTTGGGTACCATGTGTTCCGGGGGTCTATTAATGCTAAGTCCTAATGGGGGTAAGGGAGAGAGGGATAAGATAAGAAATTAATGAGGAATGGAAACCGGAAATCAGTTTACATGTACTGTATATTAAAGAAGGAGGATTAAGGGGTAAAAAGGAGAGCTTATATGTAATGTATGGATGAGAAGTAGTAATGTTAAGTTGACCTGAAGAGGAATGAGAGAAAAGGGAAAGATGGTGTAGAATGGGTGAAATATAAAGTACAAGTATAAAGTGTTGAGAAATATAAAGTACAGGTCCAATTTCCCCCTAAAAGAATGAAATATTAATTATCAGTCGAAGGTCTTGTAAACCCTTTGAGGTAAATCTAAGTCTACATCTTCATGAGATATTGACATTCATTAATGGAGCATACATGTAGGCCTACAAAAAGAGATACCACAAATAGGTCCACTTTTGTTTTCTACTGCTTTCATGCGGTGTACATTCATTGGAAATGAGTCTTCACCGAGGCATGTGACAACAATCCAATACAAGACAGGACAGTGAGTCTAAAAGCAATGCCTCTTGCAAATGCTAAAGAGCTTAGAGATTTTTACCTGCAGGAATGGCATCAAGATGCCCTGTGCAGGCCATCGGGCACAGGTAATTTGAAATGCATGTTTGTGTATGAACAGACGACAACGTTATGTGTGTGTTGTGCCCGTAGTCGCCGGTTCCATGGCATTTGGCTCGCCTCCTAGTTTGCAGGCACAAACCTGTATCAGTCGCTGTGCGTAACGGTGTCTGCACAGTGAGACTAAGCTGACAGCAAGTACATTGTCGGTCCATGCTTTGAGGGACCTGACTTTTACAAGCTAAGTTTCTTTCTATTTCACTAAAATGCATTATATGAACTTGTTCCTTATAATTGTTCCTTTTATGTGCTCCTTTTACATGCATGTGCTCTGTCACATGTTATAAATTTGTTAAATTGTATTACTTTTATTTTGGAAGAAAGACAAATAAACTTGAACTTGAAGACACAGTCAGAGACCTAACAGAGCTAGGCTGTGTTCAAGGCTTTTAATAGGAATCACGGTCAAGCATCAAATTGGAGTCTGTGCCTGCAGACTACTCTCCTCCTTGGGGCAATCCACATTTTCGTGTAACTGAACCATGAGGGAGTATTTGAAGAATGTCACATTAGGCATGGCTGTGTACCTCTGACAAACGTCTCAATTGACGAGAAATGATGTGCCCTGTCTTGCTTTGTTCAACGGTCGTCTGTAACACGACACCCAACACTTGTGTATGGATTATTGACTTGTGCTTGTGCTAGTGTGTTTTTTTAGTTCACTTAAACATTAGTGTGAAAATGTGAATGTGTACGCTTACATACAATGTACATGTACATGTACATATTAATGCATGTCATCTCCTATCAGGGTTTTACCAGGAAACACTGGGAAATATATACGTGTACCATTGAAATTTGTTTACCCGGTAATGTGAAATAGCAAATGTCGAAAATCCATCAATTAGACTTTAAAAAATATTTCTTAGCTATTATTTTCAATATCCGCATGGGTTTCTTACATGATTGCTTGTTTGGATATTCTACTCATATTTCAGACACAAATTCAAGTTATGTTGCATCACCTTCTCTTTATTGGTTACCAATAAGCTGTCAACCTCCTAGCACTACATGTGTACATGTACATTTTATTAAAGTGAAAACCATATCATACAGAATAGTTGCTAATTTGAAACATTCTAAATCAACATAGAATCAATTACTATTTCTGGAAAAATATAAACAAATGCGAACGCTCAGGATCACTTGTGTAGTACATGTATGTACCTGTATGCTCAAGGAGCTACAAGGCGAGCTTGCCTCAAACCTTATTGATATACCAAGGTCAGGCCACAACATTTTTAGCAAAAAACTTGAATCATTGTGGATTCCTGAAGACCCGAACCAGTTTCTAGTTCACATAGCGGTGAAGCATGTACAGTAGCGATCCATTGTAATTTATGTAAGCAAAGAGATCTCTTTAATATGAGTCTGTTTGATTCATGTGAAAGAAAGCTCAATAGAGGTTAGGATGTCTTGCATGATGAACTGATCCACTAGGGCTGTCTTCATCAGCTCCAGTTGGCCAAATAGCCCGCTATTTTGTGATTAGAGGAAATTGGCCCGAGTTACAAGTTTCAAATCGCGTCTTCATCAACTCGAAACTCAAGCTCCAGAAATTAGCTCAGTGTTCGCGTATAGTGCGAGTCTTCAGGCTTGTGGGGACGCGCCACAAATAGTGGGCTATTTTCCGAACTATCCCAAACTATCTTGAGAAGATTTCCCGAGCAAATAACCCGCTATCTGCCAATTAGCCAGCTATTTCGTTAACAGGCACATTTCCCAAATCAGATATAGCGGGCTATTTGGCCAACTCGAGCTGATGAGGACTGGCCTGTTGTGATTTGATAAGGTGATTAGGGGTGGGATACGGTGTCAAGGTCCATGAAATAGAGCATACTTTGATTTGACAACTCTCATAATAGGTAATGTGCTCTGTATGATACGGCCTGTAGGTAATTGCCACACCATAATGGCAGCGATTTTTCCACATTTAATAAGTAATATATTAAAGCTATGAATTTGTTATGATATGTAATATGTTTATGGATATATTATTCATAAAGTATAATATGTGCCTGTACAGTGTAGGCCTGTATCGTCTCTACTGATACAAGAAATGATCAAATCATAGAACTACTGTATAACTTTTTGGAAATAGGATCATTTGGAAAGATTTTGATAAGTTGTGCTTCTGGTTAAAGTTTGAAGGTATGGTAGATTTGAATTAAAAGGAATAAATATATATAAATTATGTACAGTATAAATAAAACAAAAGAAAAATAATGAAGGCAAAAGCTAGCAGATTTGAGTGAGGGATTTAGGGGTAGATTTTACTGACTTTTGTACTACGTGCAGACTCCAATCTTCAAAGCAAAGATAAATAGTTATCTTTTTTTCTTATAGGATGTTTTATTTGTGGATTTATTATACACGACCATGACCATGAAGTAGAGATTAGATGATTAGTCATAATTTGCACAACAAGTATCATACATGTACGTAGACATATGGTCGTAGTGTAATCCATCCTCAGTTATTGTTAGGGCTACAAATTGTACCTACCTGTACAGTTGTACACTCCATATTAATTTAATGAAATTCTAGTATTATCTTATTCTGCTTGCCAACTCTTCGAGGTGCTAATAAAAAACATGTATGAAAAGATTGGTCTAAATGTTTTGCTGTTACAAATACCACTGAACTGTTTGAGGTTTCATGTAATATCTGAATAAAAAGAGAATATTTTTTTGTGGATTTACTAAGGGTTTTCAGTGCTTTAAAAATATTATTTATGCTTTCAAAATATTATTAATGGTTACCCTAAATCCTTACACTTCCCAGACGGCTTTCTCCCATTATTGTTATCAATTGTCAATTCAATACGGATGAACATAAATAATGTAAGTTCGATTCACGATTACAAAGTACCCCTTCGAAATGCGAAGGTGGACCCTCACGTATTATAAATTCAGTTCGCCTGAATCTGTTTTTGGCATGTATACATGAATAAGGCCAGATGAAAACAATTCCTAGTTTCTTGTTCCCTTCTCCTTTTTGCTATTTGATGTGATTTGATTTACAAGTCATTTGACGGGATATGAAATGTATAGATATTAGATATTTAAATAATACTGGTACAACTTCAACTTGTTCTGAGCCTTTTTAGTGCATGAACAAATGAAATATTATTAGAAAATTTATTTTGGAATTGATCCCATACATGAACATGTAGGATTCGTGGGGGGGGGGGGGGGATATCAAATATCACTTGGATCCTCCTCCCCTCGTATTTATGTAAATGTGGACGAGAAACTGATATTCAATTTTTCTTGGCCTAATGTCGCAAGCTTGGAGTTGAGAGGGTAGTACAACAGCCTACACCCTGGGCACTCTACTGTCTCGTTAGCAACTGACTCATCCTGGCTAGGTTGCCAAAAATAGAATCCCTCCTTGTCTGCCTCGGAAGCAGAATGTTGTCCTTTCTTGGGATAAGTGAGAGCGAAGAACGGTGCGCGCATGATCTCATGCACATAATGTTGTACATAATGTTGTCCATGTACATGTACAATAGGCCTGCGTAGTATAGAAGCTCTTTTACAATACATGTTCTCAATGTAGCAAATGTGTTTTTCTTTTCAAGATTATTATGGAGATTGGGTCAAGTCAAATTGAATCTATTTTCTTTAAAAAAAATTTAGTCAGAAATTATTGATGGTACATGTACAGTACCTTCTTTTAAAATGAAAAATGAGAGTGAAGAATTGTGTTTTGAATACTACAATGTATGATCTTTTACATGGTACAAATTATGTTTGATTAAGTTTCAATTATGATTTGATTGCACATGGTCTATTACGAATAACAATAATTTTTCACGTTTTTTTTTCGAAAATGAGAATGATCATTGAGGGTTCCTTGTGATATTTTTGATATTTATTGCACATAAATAGAGTTGATTTCACTGCAAGATTTTGTGGAAAAAAATAAAACTAAATTTGTCTGTTGATGTACTAAAAGGGCTTTAAGACTACAAGTTGATTTTTAAATACATCTACAGTATATTTATGACTTTTATTACTAATGGTCTTTCTTTATAAACTCATATAGACATATATATTCAAAATATTTTCAAATATATTATACAATGAATGGAGTTGATGAAAACAAATTCCACAAGCTATAAAAGCACATGTAGATGTAGATGTAGATGCAAACATTGCAGAGCTAATGAGAAATAGATTAGGCACCTTCAAAATTCATCGTATTTTCCAGTCTGCTTGGAGGCAGAAGAGGTATGGTCAATATTTTCTCAGCAGCGGCCTTTTGAACTGTACTCCAGCATAATTTGTTGACCAGTCCCAAATAACTCGAATAGATTAGCTTTGAATTACTTCAAAAGATAATAAACGAGTGGCAGATGATCTTGTCGGATTGCCAGGAGCGATGGCCTTGGAATTGAGGACGATTTATATTAATTTCTGAAATTCTAATGGTCTTAGTGTTGTTTAAAAAAACGGGGGATGTGCACTATTAAGTTATTCAAATAGGATGATGAAATGATGACAAACAGCAAATGATTTTGATAATAGTACAGATGATGATGATGATGAGAATGAGGATGAGAATGATGATGATGATGATGATGAGGATGAGGATGATGATGATGATGATGATGATGATGAGGATGAGGATGAGGATGATGATGATGATGATGATGATGATGAGGATGAGGATGATGATGATTATGATGAGGATGAGAATTTGAATCATAAATTGATACCGATTCTTGTCATTATCATGATGATGACATAATAATGATGAGGACTAGAACAGGTTGTTGAATGATGAATTGATGATGCTACAGTGTATACAAACAAGCCTTTTATTAAGTCAAAGCAGACCCGGAGCCAAATATCTGAAAAAGCGGCTCCCGGTCCTTATTTTTTTTAGAGAACCGGGAGCCGTTTTCCTGGACCAGGAGCCGTTTCCAAAATTGATGAAAATATGTACCGTTTTCTTTTAAATTATTTGTTAAACGTTACCTTTTATTTATACATACGGTAGTTTAATTTCTAGTTTAAATTTTGAGCACTCTAATATTAAATCACTCATACCTTAGATAAATCTGTCATTTGTAGTTGTTGTAGTTCATGTTTAATACTATTTTCATGCCGTTAAATGTCAAAAATGTTGGGAAGGGGGGAATTAAATTATTTCTATAAAAAAATATTTAAGAAAAACCAGATCTATAATGACAATGCAGAGCTTCCAACCTGTCGCTTTCAAAAAAACATATTATTCAGCTTGAAAAAACATATTTTAGGTGAAAAAAAAAGATTATGCCTGTTTTACGTTTTTGTTATTTTCCCTATAAAATGCTATTGCATTCATGTTTCTTTGAATAAAAACGCATTTAATCATTGAGAACGACCGACCTGTCACTTAAAAAAAAAAAAAAAATAAAAAAAATAAATAAATAAATAATAATATAATAATAATTAGAAAAAAAAAAAAAAAAGATTTGTTAAATATATTTATCTATTTTATCAGAAAAGTCCATTATTCAAAACATGACAGAATTTTAGTCAATGAGTACGAGGGCCGCTGAATCAAGGCAAGTCTGGAGTTGCAATCAACTTTGTACATAAAGTCAATGCATCAGCAGATCCGGTGTTTTGATTTTCATTTGCTTTTTTAAAGATACCATTACATTCGAAGGGCATGCGATAGGCAAAAAAACTGGTAACAAAATCGCTGATTTCTTGATTTTTAGCGCTATTTTGATGAAACTGTTTCTTAAAACTGGGCTTAACCCCCTGAGCTTTGGAAATATGGCTCCGATTCCGCATTTTTGACAGCAAAATTTGGCTTTTCGGATGGATTTTTGGAAGTTACATCGAGACTTTCTTGTACTGACACTGTGTGTGTACTGCAGTACTGCACTGATGTCATTTGTGTGTGTACATGTATGCATGGCCTGGGCTGGGGAAATGCGCTCGTCTTTGAGTGGTGTACATCCCCTGTATTGTGTGCTCCGTTCTCCGCTAGGAGTAGGAAATAGCGGCCGCTCGTATTCGTGCTGCAATTGTTTCTGGGCGATTTTAATTAGGATTCTCATTATAATGATTTGTTAGGGTTCATTCAGTCCACGTTTAACTTGTATCAAGTAAGTTTTTGTCACATTTGTGAACATTTAGTGCTAGACATGTGGAAGTTTATGAAACAGAAAATGTTAATTCTCCCAGACCGGGCGCCAGAAATAAAAAATGACCGGCGCCCGGTACTCATTTTCCCCGTCTTATTGGGCGCCAAAAGTCAGGGACCGTAGGGTAAAAATCGCCCGGCGCCCGGTTAATAAAAGGCTTGTATACAAATAAATACTGAATTGTGGATGATGTTGATAAATCAGATCATTATTATTGTTACTGGTGATGATAATAAAGGTGATGATATGATGTTGCTGCAGCTGATGACGATGATGATGGTTTGAAATTCAACGTTGAGTGCTGACAATGATTTACTTGTATGAGAAAATTAATTATTAATACCCTTTTACAACATTTCTATTTTCATTTCCTGTTTTGTATGTACATGTACATTAGGCCAACACATAATTTCCATTACTTGTTATGCTGGTCACATTATGTTTTCATCAAGTCTAGAGCTTTCAAGGCGATGGGGAAACATGACGAAATTGAATTATTAATAAAAAAGTATTATCTGCGTGGATCTTCCTGGCTTACTCAAAGCTCTCAGTGCCATTCCGTGTTTCACAGCTGATATCATAGGTCAGGACCTTCCACAGACAGTATTACTAGGCCTGTCCTCATCAGCTCGAGATTGCCAAATAACCAGCTATTTTAACTATCCCGATCGCAAATTATCCAGCTAATTTGCGTCGTCATAATCAGCCCGCAGTTTCAATTAGCAGGATATTTGGTCGAGATAATCATCCTAAGATGTCTTGGGCTAGTTTGCATAATATTCCGCTATTTGTCCGGTGCGTCTTCACCAGCCCGAAGACTCGTACTGTGCGTGAACGCTGAGCAAAATATCTCAAGCTGATTTCTCGAGCTTGAGTTTCGAGTTTCGAGGTCGAGTCTCTAGCTGATGAAGACGCGATTTGAAAGTTCAGGATTATTTATCAAATCAGAAGTAGCGGGCTATTTGGCAATCTGGAGCTGATGAGGACAGTCTTCTATTAGGCCGCACACCCTTTAATGACTCCAATATCGGGGCAAAAACTAGCCATGTACATCTTGCGTTCATTAGACAGATGTTGTGACCATGAGCATTACATCTTGGCTCAAGTTTTTGAGCGAGATAGCTCGGCAGAATGATCTGTGCAGCCATGGGACTCCGCTCTATACTGACATGTAGAAAGTTTTAGGAACAGGAGGAAATCGTGTGGCAGAAAAATAACATTTTAATTAAAAAAGACACATTTTGTCTATCATTGGATTTAGAATATAATGCTTTTCACGTCTTTATCTTGGAAAGAAATGCTATTGATGTACATTGATGGCACCTGAACTTGAGTTTGATAGCAACTCTGTACAAAAAACTCAGAGATTATGAGTCTGCGATCGATTGGAGGACTTGCGATCAAGTTGGATGAATTGCAACTCTTTATCTAAAAGGTAATTCCTTATACTTTCTATTTACAACAAGCTTTTCTTCTTCATCCTTTCTGCAGGCGTAAATGTTAGCGATGGGCCTCAGACTACAGAGGGTGTCCTGGACAACAGTCGTGTAACAGGGACCGGCGATTCGGACAATGCCACAGAAGGAACCGCCAGGATGGAAGTAAACGCCAACGCTGAAATCATCGCTAACGCCGAATTCAACGCCAACCTTGCAATAGACAGTAACGCAAATGCACCTTCAAGAACAGGTATGTGCCGGAAAGAAAATGTCATCTGTTTTAGACCCAAAAGGGCATTAAATCTGTATGCAAGTATAGGAGCTATATGTAACATCCCTCTGGAAACCAACAAGACAATACACAAAAAAAATTGACTTACAGTTTAAAACATATTCCCTCTCTCTATATGATAACAGTCGCTATTTTCAATGTCATCTAAATATTTCTGTGACCCCGAAAATAAATAAATGACATTGATTGTTCGCATTAATGCTAGAAAATTCAAGCCTTTTTTGGAGAAAAGGAAAACAGAAATAAGTTCAAGGCACAGTTTAATTTGGTTTCCACAAGTTACAAAGAATTATTCAAAAAATATACACTGTATATCTGGGGTGTTGGACAAAAAAAAAGAAAACAAAACAAACAAACATGGATTTGTTCAAATGGATAAAGAAGTTCTTAAATGATAATGTTGTGAACTTGTGGTTGATTGCGATGCCAACATTTCTGGGAAGAAATTGGTTGAGCCTGTCAGACATGTAAGTGGAATATATTTTGTTATCGTAGGAAGTTGCCATTTATCAAAGTATTTTGTGTGTGTCCTGCCAAAACACAATTAGTATCCACTGAGTAGGATGTTGTGCTTCGCAGGGTGTTTCCATTAATTTCTAGAGACAGTAGAGTTCATTTTTATGTAGATTTGGTTTTCTTGAAGAGGTGGTAGTCCTTAGCATACCCCATCCCAAAGTACAATGAACCTTTCTTCCTTAATCTTGAAACAGGAATGTTTCTAAACCAACCATTTGCATGCTAGAATTTGCATGAGTCCTACATTATAGACCTTTGTAATGTGTAATAGTAGTCCTCATTGCACCAACTTTCTGTCAAGGTCTCGTTGTCTTTCTTATGAGCCTTTGTCTCTTTCCTAACGTTGCTTTGCTCTTCCCTTGATCACTCTTAATCACACTCTACACCAATCATACCCTGTCCAAGCAGACAGTGATAAAGATGTCATAGAACAGGATAGTCTAGAAAATATAGAACCTCTTCCGGAACCCCTGGAGCTCGTCCAAGACGACGGCTCTGTTCCAAGCGAAGTCCAGGAACAACCAAAGCAACCCCAAGACGATATAGAGGTTCAGCCAGAAAGTGGCCAACCAGAAGGTGGCCAGCCACAGGAGATGCAGAGTGAGGAAGCGGGGCTAAGTGCAGAAGAACCTGAGGCAGATGCACCAGGAGAAGTGCAGGAAGATGTCGGTGAGGATGTCTCAAGGAATCCTGAGGAATCAGAGATTTCTGATGATGAAGCAGATGCTGCTGCTGCAGGAGAATTTGAAGCCGATGAAGCGGAAGGCTACCAGGAGGAGGAGACCTATGATGATGATGATGCTGATGATGAAGGGGATCTAGTTGAAGGCTACACCGAAGAGCCACTGGAGGAACCTTTCAGTCCTGCTTTCTCGGAATCAAAGACTTTTGACATCATAGACACCTCCCGGGACTTTGGATCCGAAGGTAACCTCCTTGATCTAGGATGCCGCAGAATGCAAGATGGCTCCACTAACTGCATGAACATCAGCATCAGCACGCAATCGCTCGCTAACCTAGTCTGAGCAATATTACTAACTATATCGCTTCTAATTGCCTCATCATTTCCCATCCAGGCCATTCTTACACATTAGATTCTCTCCCCCATTTCTTCCAATTAGAAATAGATCAGGGGGTGTTTCACAAAGCCCTTTTCAATGACAAATGACAACAAAATCAGTGACAAATCTGCTGATAACCAATCAGAAGCAAGGATTTCAGTAGCTTATAACAAAGACTGTCATTTGTCACTGATGACAAGTTTTGTGAAACAGGGCCCTGTAGTTTCACCATTTTTCAGAAATTTGACTGGAAGTTACTTTCAGGTTCATGGACACGGATGCTTTCCTGATTGTTCTTATTTCCTTTTTCTCTAGTGGGCATTGGTAGCTTGATAAGATTGCAACTTGGCAAGGTGTGCGCATGGTCAAATGGTTATCATATTAACAATAACATAGAAACACATGGATTGCCATCACTCTATCAACATTCATGTGCTCTGCATGGTGTAGTAGGCTTTAGATCATGGTAGCGATGATAATTTCTCCAATTTCATTCTATAAAATAAAAGGAATAAGATTATTCTGCATGTTATACGTCGGGCTCATTTTATTTCAGCTCTCCAGTGTTTACAAACAGACAGTGATCCATTTACAAGATGGCTGACGATGGATTTATGGTTATATATACCAGGAGAAAGTTCAACCTGTATACACTGATGCATGCTTACTTTTCTCTCACCCGAGCCTTCTGAAAAAGTGTTGTACGTACATGTATGTACATTGGTACATTGTACATTAACCACAACACATTTCCCCAATGTGCATTAGTGAAATAAAATGATTACTTTAAAACCATGATAAATAAAGCTGAATACCTTTCTATACTTTTCTTCCTGCACCTATGCTGCTTTCTGTATATTTGAACAATCCTTGAACAGATTACATGTAGGTGGTAGCATATTGCAACATTGTACAGTGAAACCTGTATCATGAAATGTGATCTTTATGTACAGGTTCCTTTAGTACAGGGGATTTGAAATTGGGGGGATAGAGCATTTGCATCAGCAGCTCCTTCTTTGTGGAATAAGTTACCTCTCTCTATTCAGACGGCCAACACTCTCTCTTCTTTCAAAACTGGGCTTAAAACTCACCTGATGCTCAATGCATATTGTTAAATTTATGTTGAATATTTATTTAAATTATTTGTATGCGCCTTGAGCATCTCTAGAGATGGATATGTAGCGCTTTATAAATATTGTTATTATTATTATTATTATTATTACAGGGTTCAATGAGAAACCATGATATTCAAAGGAAACAAAATATGTGGTCTTTATAGACAGGTGGTCCCTCAAGGTGGTTTGATTGTACCTGTTCTCTTTTAGTGACTTTTTTCCTCTGTTGAGAGCCAGAAAGGCATTACCGGTAATGCTTTACAGTTAATATATATTTAACACCCTTCTGGCTCCAGACAGACGACATGAATTTCTAGCTTGAATAGCCATTTTTTTCTAGAACATGAATGTTGCCAGCAATTTTATATCCTCCATAAGTGCTTTAAATGTCAGTTTATGACCACATAGCTACTTTCTGTCTGATTGAAATTGACTTGTTAACCACCATTGACATCATGAAACCTTTTCCAGGATGGAAACAGACAAAATGCAATCAAGTTTAATGAACGGGTTCGATGAAATGCTAACCAATGTGACAGATGCTCTTTCGATGTGCCTTTGGGCATGTTCTTTTATGGACAATGTTGTTAACAGTTTTTATCCAAATTTCCCTGAAACCTCAGCCTGCAACCTCAGCCTGCTTCCTTCAAACGAACGGGAGTCTCAATTTCCTATCCCGTAAAAAATGTTCTGCCTGAAGCAAAATTTATCTTATTCCACATTAATGGACGTGCGTGCTGCGGTTGGCAGATGCTAGAGAAAGATAAGCATTTTTAAATTTCTTGTTAAGTTTGTTAAAGTTCCTTACTAGATACAATGATTTATCTTGAATTCACCAATTATTTCTATTACATGTACATGCTTTATTGCAGATGCGGAACAATTATTTGAACTGACATTCATATCGGATAAAAAGTACATGTACATTGATTTATAATAATGATGATAATAATAATAAGGCACTTCTATAGCGCCGTCTATCTAGAAATTCTATTCAGAGGCGCATTTATTATTACCCCGGCTTTAGCCTAGCTGCCATTTATAGACGGATATGAAAAATACTGACAATTAACAACCGCCATCCAAATAAACAAAGTAAAGCAAAACAAGCAAACAAACAAGACAGAGAGAAAGGAAAAAATAAATAAAGAATGAATGACATTTTTAAGGAATAAACAAAGTGACACCTCATCAAATAAAAATTACAATGATTTTGATAGACAGGTACTATCAACCTTAACAATAATAGCACCACCACCCGAATAAACAAAGTAAGGCAAAACAAACAAACAAAAGAGAAACTCAAAAACACCCCCAACAAAAACAAAGAAAGAAAGAATGTGACACAAATTGAAATTCCCTATTCATAAACTTGTATCAAAATATAGCCAACAATATTCCCTTTCCATTTCTTTGTGCATTACCCGAATCGACATCTCTGTTTTACAGCAACCCCTCTTCATATACAGTTTGCAATCACATTGATACACAGAAATTTATTGCTCCTTTTTTTTGGTGGGTGGGGGGGTGTTTGAAAAGTGTGAAAATCTATCCCAATATGAACATTTGTCACCCCTTTGACGAAGCAATTGTACTGGATTGCATATTTGGTCCACAACAATAGAATAACATTATTGTCGGGCATTGATGTATTTGTGCAGTGTATATTTACACAGCTGCTGGGGACTTGCACATATTGTATTAAAATGTACAATGACAAATTTGAATTCTGAGTGAGAACAAAGAGCGTGGCAGTTGAATTGCATTCGGACAAAAGATTAAAAATAAATAATGTAATGATAGTTTTGGGCATGGTCATTGTGGTGGTTGGGTGGGTGGGGGGGGGGGGGGGGGTGCAACATTAAAAAATATGTTACAGGAACAACCTCAAAGTGAAGAACTTTCTGTGTGATTTTAATTGTATTATTTGAAAATAAACACATTGGCATTATACAGCTTGATACAGTTAAATATAGATATGGTAGTTTTGACTTTGGACATTTATCTCCTCTACCCCCCCCCCAAAAAAAAAAAAACACACACACACCCCCTTTCCCTCATAATGTGTATTTATATAGTTATGATCATCTTAAAAAAAGGATACAAAGAAAGTTAGTAAATAGGCTCATTGCTATCATTATATGGACGTAGACATTTGCTTGGAAGAGTATTAAAAGACTGACTGGGAAAACATTCATGTTTCTACCTTTAAATGTACTTTTCTAACATTTTCACACCTGTTATCATAACATATTTACCAATTGCACACAAAACCATGACTCGACATATTTTGGAATAGATCACTACATAATGAATGATGATATCTAAAAGCGTGTTGTTGTAATGGCGAGGTTTTTTTGACCGACGTGCATCGCTGAAAGCCCGTAATCTGTTTTGGAACCGAGGTATTTTGTGTGTGTGGTTAAGGTTTTATTAACCCTTATTATTGCTCCATAAAGTGTTTAAATCCCTGCGTGATGCATGTATTACTAGTGGTCAGGGGAGGCTATAGGTTATAAGTGAGATTGATGTTGTGGTCTTATTAACTTAAATCATCTATTAAATGGCTTTCAGCCTATTGCTAGGATTTCTCTTCTTCTTTTGAACTTGCTCCATCTGTAGTCTACCTTTCAGACAGGTATCAATAATTAGGAACCATGAGAGGACTGTTGTCTTTTTGGAACAAGAAAAGGAGTCCACTCATAATTTTACAGAGAATTCATGTCCTTCTGTCTCCGAAAATATATTGTTTTTAAAGGTACAGTACATGTCTGAAATTATCATTTCATGGTGGTACAACTACTATTTCCCAAGAAATTTATTAAAAAAAATTTAAAAAAAGGGGGGGGGGGGTCCTTTCTGGACACTGGCAGAATGTCTTCACAGCATCATAAGCCATGTTCATGATGTACCATCTGCAAATTACTTTTTTTTGGGGGGGGGGGGTGGAGCTTCAAAAAGGAGGGGCGACTGCTTGTCACATTCTATAATATGCAATACTAAAACAGATATGACATTGATGATGATTGTGATGTGGTGTGAAACCATAATAATTCAAACATTTGGCTGGTACAGGTTCCCATTCTAAATTCTTTTTCCTCATTACCGGCAGACAAATATGCATTGAATTCAGTTTATATTAAATATATTGGATTGTGTTCCCGTATGTGCGAGCACAATTTTGGTTAGTTTTCAGTAGGGGGTTTTAGTTGCTGTGCGTAATAGTGTCTGCACTATGAGATTACGGTAGGCCACTCCCGACATCTAGGCTCTGCTCAAGGTTTTAGGAACTGTGGGGAAAGTGTCAAGTTCGAGTCTGTGCTTGTAGACTAATTTTCAGGCGTTCAGTTATGGAAGCTTTTCAAATTATCTTCAAAGATAAACTTGAGTTCTGGTAAAAAATGAAAATGAATTCTCACAGAATCAAACAAAACTTGCACTGAATGTTTAAGATTACAAATAAATGTCATTTGCCAAACAATTTTGGTAGAAAATGTACACTGGCTGAGTAATAATCATATAAAGATAAGGAAATCAAGTTAAGTAGGCCTGACACCATTTGTGTAGTCCCATATACTTCTTTCTGTGTACAGTGCTTGTTACTTTACCAAGACTGGGCTAGATTTCTTATCATTTCGATGATTCCAGAACCTTGCAGTACACACCAATACTTACACGTACATGCTACATGATCAACCATTTCTGATCGATTCCACAACGTTTCTTTCACAATGCAATCGAATGACCAGAACTCAACTTTGTCTTTAATATACACTGTAGTTCAAGCTCGATATGAGAGGTGCTAGTACACTGCTGCGTACACGGTCGCATCTTTGTTGCCTTTGGTTCAACATACATGCAGAAGCTGTGAACGATGACACCTTGATTGTCAGCATGTGTTGTACAGACGCCCAAGGTTGATCACAAAATTGAGTCATCTGGTGATGTATCAGGGACACTATCCAAAAAAAAGGGGAGGGGGAATGAAAAGAGGAGGGGGGCAGGGTGCTATCATTACCGCTGATGGTGTAAGTGTCTGTTAAGGAAAGGGGTGTTGGAGAAACAAGTGGGAGAGAGAAGGGAGTGGCCTGAGAACTTTGTGGAGAGAAGCAGGTGGGGTGTTGAGATTAAAATAAAGGAAGAATAAGCAAGAGCCAGGAATTGTTGAATTTAACAACAAAAAGAGAGGGGAAAGCATGTGTAAAACTGAATTGTTTTGCTTTGTTTTTAGAGATATTAGAGTGAGAAGCTTTTCTAGATAAGAGAATTAAATATTAGGAATAGAAAATGGAAATGATAAAAGAATAGACTTGTTTATGCATAATTTAAAGGGAGGAGCATGCAGACAGACATAGAGCTCAGCACAGAATGCCACATCATTATACAAACCTGTGCACTGTACATGTAGTTCTGTGCATTTTGCACTACAACATAAGTCTGTGCAAAATAGCAGCAACGGCACACAAAGGGTTAATAACGGTTTCCACGGAGACGACCGTGTGAGTCATGCTTTAAAGCTGTTGTGCCAATTGAAATGAACTTGAGCAAGGTTATGCCGTGTTAAATCTAGGGAGGGTTTCGGATTGCAGCAGAATTCCTAAACTGTGAAACTTTGCTGATCCCCAGCGCCATATACGGAAACCAAAATCATAGCATAGGCTTGTTGAACCCTTGACCGCCAGGGCAGAGGGTTTGCTTCACAGGGAAATAAAGGAGAAAATAGGAAATTTATATCATCAATATTAATAAAATAATTAGTGGATAGTGAGGACATGAGGTCACAGACTCATGAGTGAGTTGCCAATTTGTCTAGTGATTTTCAAAGTTTTTAATGTCATTCAAAATTCATAACTTTCTTATTAGTTATCCGATTTTGCTTAGACTTTTTTTGATTGGTTAGTCTGATTTTTCTGCTTCTATTGAAACTAAGTTATTTTTGGAGTGGACTTGGGCTTTAAGTATAAACATTTGTGTCGCATAACATTATGATTAGCAATTAGATGTCTATAATTTCAATTCAAATATTTCACATTGTCCTTATGAAAAGCCTGATGGCATGTGAAAAATGATCGAGCTTACCCCCTCTGAATGTCACCCCCCCCCCAATTTTTGTAAATATTGAAATGCACCCTGAGTTTTTAATAAGACACTTACCACTACAGCTGTATGTGGTTATGATACATACCTCTTTATGTAATTCTTGTTTCTTTCATGTGAATGGGTGTTCAGGCAAACCAATTACCTGTAGAGTGGTTTTGTCGCTTGCCATTTGCTTTTAACTGTGGTTAATGCCTCATCATCTCTGGATATTCAACAGTTACAAACTGTTTAGGTCTGTATGTCATATTGGCATTTAAAACGAAGGTGGCATTTATGATATGTGGCCCTGTCAAAGTTCTTTAATTGAGATGATTTAGTCTAGATCTATACACCTGTAGATGTAGTGTAACTCTTTATATTTACCCCTCTATATTGAATTTACTATTATCCCCCTTTCCCCCTACCTCCCCCTTTCCCCCTCCCCCCTTTCCCCCTCCCCCTACCTTTCCCCCTCCCCCTTCCCCCCTCCCCCTTCCCCCCTCCCCCCTGGTAGTCATCTCTAGTTCTCCTCCTACCCTTCTTCCAACCCATACTCTCCTCTCATCAAACTGAACTACATACGTGTGTATTGAAAGTTTGAAACCTTCAATTGTATCCTTGACTCTTCCATGTAATCATAGGTAGCCTTGTACTACTCAAGTTCAGCATAGGCCCTGTATACGACACTGGTACATGTAGTCCTGACTTTCAATCATATCATTGTAATTAGTATAAAGTGGTTAAAAGGTCATTCTTGTATTGTTTGGGGATATCGTTAAAAAAAGGAATAATACAATATCCTTCACTTTTCGAGCTTTGAGTACAGTGCCCTCGCTTTAATGAATAGAATTGAATATATAAGTAAGCCTATTTCTTTGAATGTAATAGAGGGATTAAAAAAGAAGCTTGATAAGTCACGAATACAAGAAGGTTGCAGGAAAATATGATTGTTTGTATACAGTTGGAAAGCTACTCGTACAGGTGTTGTACAATCTAAATTAATAGACTTAATTTGGAGACTCCAGCATTTATTTTTTTTCCAATAATGTACATAACAAACGTCCCCCATCCTCAATTTTCTCTTGATTTTTACCATTTTAGGTGGTGCAATTATTTTATTGTTGTCTTTTTATATGAAAGATGGAAAGAAAAGTCTTCTCAATTTTTAACATTTGTGAATGTTCAAAAAGAAACAAACATTCATCAGTTTAAATGTAATTATTCTTTTATAAGTAGTTTTGGATTTTACACACCAGCCATTTTGTAATCCTGTTCTACCTGCTCTATACATGTATAAAGCCTGTATCCTAACAAATACAAACCACTACCACTGTTCACAAGTGCAAATTTTGTGGAAAATTTTTATCTCTGATTTTAATAGTTACTGTTATTATTATGCGGTTGTTAGGGAGTATACAGGCTTTATACATGTATAGAGCAGGTAGAACAGTATTGTGCTACTGTCTACTTTTATTAATTGCCATAGTGTGTCCATTATCGTTAAAAAAGTTGATTGAATTACAATACCTGCCCTTGCAAACTGTGTTGGATAATTAGAATGATAGCATCATTGAAAGATAGCGTACGCAGAAGCAGTGGGTGATATGCCTACATTGTACACAGTGTAGCTTCTCTGGAAAACTAAAATAACTCGTTGGCCGGCTGGCAGAAGGGCGTTAGCGCACAAGCGACTCCAAAACTACTTTTCAAATTATTCGCATTTAAAGATTTGTTTTATATTTAAACTGCTTTCCATCCCGATAATTGGTTTAAAACTTAAAAGACTGATAAACTATAAAAGTTTGAGGCGATTTTAATAGTGCTAACGCCTTTCTGCATAACGCTTCATATTTTACCTGAAATTCGAGCTAACGCTGTTCTGACAGCCAGGCGACGAACTGTTTTGGAAGGTCAAAACGACTTTGGAAATTATAATGAAAAATAGAAGCCACATTTTTTTTTTCATTTGGAGCTTTTATTGAAATTGAGAAAACTGTAAAAATGGTAAGATAATATATGAAAATAGGAGAGATTTGCGTATTACAAATAATGCTGTAAGGATGAAAATTTATAGTGATCAGAAATGTTTCTGTACAAATTGTTACTATATCCCAACAGTTGTAAATGTTTATCTGTTGACAAAGATTTCAAGATTTTCAAGATTTATTCTTGTGTAAAATAGAAATACAAGTTATACAAATATCAGAAGGTCACAAAGCGATGAAACATTTTGCATATTACAGCCAAAAATCTTCGAGACAAATGAAATGATTTATTGAAATTAAGCATCTGCTCTTCATGTCTCCTATGAACAGAACTTGAGATGGTTGCTAGGCAGCTGCAGCACCGTCTAAAAGGAGAGAAAAGAAAAAGATAAGAAAGAAAGATTTCAGATGTGTTGAGAAAGGGAAAAGTATTGACTTTCCAACACAATATTGCATTTCTTTGTTTGCCAATGCCAAACAAGAGCGAGCAAAATTTCTGATGTCGGTTTTAAAATCCTAAGAAGACTTGCATGTTGGAGCCCTTTTCATACAGTATTTACTCTGGCAATATGCCCCATTTATACGATAACACTGAATTCTTTTATGAAATAGCCTACTGTGGATTTAATATATATATTATACAGAAAATACTCCTGAGGTGTATGCCTGCAGTCCAGTGTTTACAATAGACACATTGCGCGTGAGTTGGACAGCTTGAACGTAACTTTTCGATACAGAGTTTGTTCTTTATTCTTCGCTCGCTAATGGAGTGTAACCAATGTTCATGCATGACTTGCCGTCACTAGACCCGTGCAAAGATTTTCACTTCTAAGCCGAAAATCCATTGTGTACTCAAAATATGAATGCACTGGGTATGATTTCCGTGTGCTATTTATACAGCTGATCGAGGAATGATTGTATAAGAAAAGAATCAATTTGTCACAATCGTTTTGTATTGGAAAGCTGCTGGTTTCTGCATGGTTTTTGCCTATGTTTCTATACTTCTTTGACTTTTGATATAGATTGTTTTATATTCATTCAATCAGAATTGATTTCATCAGAGTTTGTTTGAAAACTGCTGGTTTGTGCATGATATTTGCCTGAGTTTCAATACTTATTTGACTTCAGATGTAGCCGGTTTTATGCACATTTAAGCGGGGAAAAATGTCCTTAGATTTACATTTAGCAATGCATCTGTCATAATGATTAAGGGAGATTTTAGGTTTTAATGGGTATGGCTGTTACCCTAAAAGAACCACTATAAATAGCCAGTAAAAACACACCTTTACACTCTCCTGTATACATCCTGTCTCATGTTTTATATTCTGGTCCATTTATACTATACCGGTATGTACAACGTATGCCATGTAAATTCTCTTGTGCAATCTGCATATTAATTATACACACACTTATTCATTTTACACAATCTCTTGTTTTCAAACAACCCCACCCCAACAGATATACCCATACCTGTATTTGATAGTTTCACCTCCTTGTTCCCCCCCCCTGTATCACCCCTTGCTCCCCTCCCTTATCACCCCTTGCTCCCCCACCTGTATCACACCGCATCCCACCACAGGAATTGCCCCCTTGATTCTCTTTCTGAATTAGTTCACATGCCCCAGTCTCTCTGATCCATTATGGTATGCCTATCACCGTTTCTTCTTCTCTACCTCTGTACTTTGGGGAGACTAAATTCAATCTATTATTCCTAAAGTGGGCCAACTCAACTCTGATTTGAACTGTTCCGTGTCGAACCGGAATGAAATCTGAAATGTTTTAACCTTTCCCTTTCCCCCCACATCAATGAAATCAGAAATGTTTTTACCCTTCCCTCTTCCCACATGTCTCACATAATTTGTGTTTAATTTAGATCCAAGAATGAGTCTTCTTTTCCGCCTCATTCTTTGGAAATTGAGAGAGGGGGTTATAGCCAAGATGTTGTATATGCTTCCCTATCCCACTAAATGATGGCCTAATTCCCATGCTTCCCTCGCTCCCATATTTTCTCTCCTTTCTCCTCTTCTTCCTTCCCCCTCTCTATCTCTCCCATTTCCCAGTTCTTTCCAACCTTCCATCCTCCCTTTCGCATTTCCTCCTCCCTTCCACTCCCTGTCCCCTCTTCCCCTCCTCCTCCCTTCCACTCCGTCCTCCTCCCTTCCTCCTCCCTTCGAACCCCTCCTCCTCCCTTCCCCTTCCTGCCCCCCTATTCCCCCTTCTTCCTTCCTCGATTTCCTTCCCCTCATTCCTCTCCTTCCACCTCTTCCCTTTTGCCCCCATCCTTTTCCCTTTTGCTCTCCTCCCTTTTCCTTTTGCTCCCTTCCTTTCCTTTCATTCCCCTTCCCTCCATTCCCCTTCCCTCCCTTTTCCCCTCCCAGTTCTTTTCCCCCTCCCTGTTCCTTTTCCTCTACCTTTCCCCTTCTTAACCCCCTCCCTTTACCCTCCTTACCCTCTTTCCCCCATCCCCCTTCTCAGCCTGTCATTCTCCTGACCTTTCCTCATCCCACATTGCAGGTGCTCCTATTCACAGTTTCCCTGTATTGACCTCCCCCTGTACTTTTGTCGCACTTTGACTGTAGGGGGTCTGATCTAATAGAGTCTTTACGCTACTATCCCTACACCATGTTATTGCTCACTAGATAATTCTAAAAAGCAGGTACAATTATGCAATGCTCTTCAGCCTTTCCTCTCCTTTCTAGGGTTTTGGCAATTATTACAAAACAGAATTTGATTTCCCGTACTATAAGCCCCTGTTGGCATGGCAACCGCCTCCGGTCCTTTCCACCCACACAGCTTACCTAGGGAAGTCATCCCATGTTGTGAATCTGAGAAAGTGTGACAGTTGGATAAAACAACAAGGGTATCCTCATTCTCTCTCACCTTGCTCCCTTAAAGAGAAGGTTGAGTTCTGGGAAGAGGTAAAAAATAATTTGTGAGCGTTATCATTGTTATTATGCAAGGGCCAAATGCCTTCATATTCTAAATATGTCATGTATATCGTAAAACTCAGGGGTAGGTTTTTTTACGCCATGTGTTCGTGTAGTCCCATATACATCCTTCTGTGTACAGTGATTGTAACTTTACCAAGACTGGGCCAAATTTCTTATCATTTTGATGATTCCAGAACACTAATACTTATATGTAAGATGATCAACCTTTTCTGATCGATTCCACACAGTTTCTTTCACAATGCAATCGCATGACCAGAACCCAACTTAATCTTTAAGTCAGGAGCTTTGTCTCCGGAAACCTCAGTGGGTTGTTCGAACAGAATCTCTGGCGGTACATAGATGTCTTGGCTCAAAATGGATTGCCTTGTTTATCATCCTAATATCAATCCTGAATAATTGTCTCTATTGTCCATACTCTAATACAGTACATGTATATACAATGTATGTAGAAATCACACTTTCAAAAAAAGAAGATTTTATACCAGCTGTGTAATTGTATTTCCAAATTAATTTTGGGGGGCCTCCTCTTCGGCTTTCCTAAGGGATGACAATGCTTGTCATCTTTGTAATGTGTGATCCATTTTGTCTATCAAGAGTTTTTTTCCTGTGCTCTTGCACTGTCTTGTACTGTTAACGAATGGACTTTACCCCTCCCCTCCCCCTCATTTTCTCATCCTTTAACTCTGTACCCCTTCTTACCTCCTCGCTTCCAGTTCCCACTGGGGTTTCATCCAAATTTTAAATGTTGATGAAAATCCTGCTGAAGAAGACGATACCCTTTCTGCCCACACATTGCCCTTTAACAGATGAGGGTAGAACTCAACATGACCAAGAAAAGTGTCTTACTCTAAGTAAAAGGTTATCCATTAAGGGAAATTTTTAAATAGTAAAAGTACTATTAAATAAATCTGGACGTATTTAGCGCTTAATATAGAATACCGTCTCTATTAAAGCGCATTACAGACATTACTATTACCCCTGTAAACATATTCATTCACCAACACAATGTGCACAATTTCCACTCCCTGGGGAGTATTTCATATGGTCACTGAGAGGCCAATTTCTGTCACAATGGCTGTCGCCGTCCCGCCCGGTCCCCATTTATCTCCTGGGTATGGAGTGGCAAAGGTAGATTGATGTCTTGCCAATGGTTAGTGCCGTGTCGGGCATCACACTTTGCATTTCTAGTCAAGCGCGTAAGCCACTCTACCACGATACCTCTAGTTGTTTTATGTGGAGGTGTTGTGGTGTCATGGTTCATTCACTTGACTCTGAGTCTAAGGGTTGAGGGTTCAAATCCCAGCCTGGTGGTAACATCAATTGGCAAGCCATTAATCCACATGTGCCACTCGATCTCCACCCAGGTATTGATGGGTCAATGATATGCTAAAGTGCTACATATTTTCATGCTCAGCTGTGACTGGGGTACCATATATTGTTAGAGCATCAGGAGCTTCATGGTATGACAGAGATATGGGCTATATAAGAAGCCACTATTCTAATTATTATCAAGTTGAATACCCCTACTTTACACTTATTTGTAACAAGTATTTTGGGAGGGCTAATTGTTGGGATCTGAACACTCTTCTTTGTACAACCTGCACCAAAGTTATAAGGTTACCCATGATCTTAGGAGGAGTACTTTGTACATTCTTACCTCTGCACCTAAGGAAGATTTTGAGACGGCCGACTCTTAAGAATCTGCAAACCTCTTCCTGTGCCCACAGTTTTGCTTACATGTCTTTTTGTGTACTCATACTGTACACCTAAGGCGTCATTTTTGGGGAGGGCTAACTCTTGGGACTTTTACCCTCTTCTTCCTACAGTTTGCAGGTACCGAACCCTGGAACCCGATGAAAAGTATACCCCAGAACTAGTAGACGTTCCAGAGTCTGGGGCCTTTAAGCCTCAGTTTGCCACAGTGATGAAAATTACCGGTTTGTACTCCCCTACAAACTTTAATTATAGCAAGCTTTCCTTTCACTGTGTGTGCCTCTTCACTGCCTATTCGTGTGTTTAATATATAACCATTTACAAAAACAAAACAAACCATAAATCAACAAATGGTCATTGCTTTGTTTTCAGTCGTAATGCTTGTTCTATTAAAACTAAAGAGAAAACAAGTCGTTTAATGTTTTCTGTGTCACTTTGGATGCTTTCTTGGATTGTACATGTATATGTATCATGTCTGTCTTCATGTAAAATGGATATGTGAGTGTGTCAGCTTTGGAATTTAAACTCTCTTTCTCTTTGTAATTGGTACATGTATGTTTTCTTAATGCTGTGCTTTAGATGGTGGTGGAAAATTTGTATGCCATTTTATAACATTCTGCATCAGTGCAAAGTGCTATTTATGGAGAAAGTCATCCTGCAAAATTTATATCTATTGAAAAGAATTGTATGCAGTGGTTTCAGATATTGATGTGTACATTTTCACCATCTCTGTCACAACTAATTTTGTGCTATAACCACAAACTATTGATCTGATGCTAATGCTTGTTGGGTAATGATTGCTTCTATACCACACTGAATGCATATGGTAATGATCACATGGCATTGCTTTCATGCTGCTCATTTCATATTATACACATTAAAAAAAAATCATCCACATGTTTATGTCTATTATAAAAGATTTCTGATTGCAACATGCATAATTTTCACACATGATGTTTCTATTTGAATACTGTAAGTACTGAGAAACTGTTGGATAAAGACAGCTCAATAAGGGACACAAACATCAAAGCAGTAGGTATATGTGGTCTTAGTTACGGCTTCATTAAATACATGCTTTCATGCTGCCTATTTCATTTTATACACATATTTAAACAAAATAAAAAAATCATCCACATTTCTATGTCTATATATAACAATGTATACAAGATTTTTGATTGCAACACGTATAGTTTGTATACATGATGTTCCTATTTGAATACTGATAGTACTGTGAATGTGTGAGAGAGAAGCTGACAGCTTGGAAGGGCTGCAGTAAACATAATAGTACTGTACATGTCAGTACTGTGAAACTGGTATAAGACCGCTCCATGGTGGACACAAAAAAAAATGAAGCGGTATTTATTGGCTGGCCGTTTTTACGTACAGGTTTCTACAGTGTGTCTAGTGTGTCTATGACACATGGTCTTTGTAGGCAGGCGGTTGTTGAAGCAGGTTGATTGCTCCATTCAAATTGTAGTGCATTTTTTAAGGTAATTGCTATTCAGCTACTGTACATATATACATGTATACCTGGTAAGTCATGCAACACCAGAAGACTGGATTCAGAAAGAAACAAAGCTATAATTCATTAGATAAATTAATGGAATTGGAACTAGATGACAGTTTATTAGAGGTTCACTCTAAAATGTGACTGCAGTGTATGATGCCTGAAAATAGGAGTGAAAAATTAGCACTGGTCTACATAGTTATGCATCAATAATGATTAGTATTGATGTGACGCATTAGATGGGTAGCCAGAGAGAGAGAGAGCCGAGTCTAAGAGAGAAAAGGACGTGCGCTCTCAGAAATCACTTGCAATATTTCAGATAGACACAAGGCCCATACAATCCATCAATCCAGTTTCCAACCTTGGAATCTCATTTGCCTATATGATGCTATTAACCTGTTCGCACTAAAGGCAATTTATACGAAACTCATTACAAAGCGAAAGGGGATCATACACACTAGAGTGATAACATCGTATAAAGAAACTAATTTTGAAGAGGTCATCAGACATATGACAACTGGTCAATCATCAGTGTGCACTCACTATGAGTCCTTGAGATGGTTTCTATTGATACGACTTTCAGACTAGAACTGGGGGGGCGGGGGTTTCACAAAGATCCTAAGTAGAACTTAACTCTAAGTTGGACTTAAATACTATGGAGAGCCATTTGTAGCCTTTAAATGAAATTTATTCAAAAGCAGAAATTCAAGTATTTTAGACTTGTTTTATAAATTCCACATCAAGAACATGAAATCTCCCATTATAATAGAAAATATGAATGATTTGAATCAACATTTGATGCCTTTTAAAATAACTTTTACTAAATATTTTCATGGATGCTAATGGCTTTCCATAATTGTTAAGTCCAATTTAGGATCTTTGTGAAACTCCCCCCTGCATGAACCCTGATTCTGTAGATCAATTTTACATTCAAAATGATGCTAAACATGCGTTTCAGTTTACGACGTTTCAAAACTGCTTTATACAACGTTCAGTCTAGAATCATAGTAGTTTATCATACAGGTGTATATTATTCTCAGATAGTGATAATATTATTGTATAGCGATACAATTAATTCTGGTAGTCTAAATGGGGGAGGGGGGATGCTCGTTGCTGTGCACTTGATAATCACTCTCTCTAATGGTACTACCTTCATGGTAGATGCGCAGATACATTAAATTTGTAAGCGTACACGGTAGACCTATTTATAGCGTATTAACATGATTGTCTGCTAATGCCTGTTACCCCAATTCTAAATTAATGTAGGAATAAATCAAGAATGCATATTTATTTCTAAAAGAGTGCGTAATAAATACTGATGTTAAGGCATCTGTCCTCATTACCAAGTCCCTCAGAGAGGACTTAAAGCCATCGGTCCCCTGGTTGCTTACTTATGAGCAATCACATGCTTTCTTTAAAGCCTCACTGTCGTACTAGTAGCTACTTGCTCCCTCTATATAGAAAACAATGCCTAATCGGTGACCATTGGTCCTCCATGATCCTCTTTTTCCCATGTTAATTGAGAGCTGAGTTTATGAGATAACCACCTGTCCAGTGACCTTGTAGGGTGGTCTAATCCCTCCTATAAACTAGTACAGATAAGCTTTAATAGCAGTCGAGTGAAACAGACAAACCGACAAACCAACCTCACTGCCAAAAGGATGTTAACTCTACTATACTGTATGTAAAGAGCTGTCCATTAATGTCTTTCTGGCTATTGACAGATGAAATATATATATATATCTCTTTCTCTCTGTGATCGATGAGATAGCAAATCTCTAATGGAATCGTTGCAAGTGGCATGAGATCGTAATACGAGAATATTGATTGCGAAAACCGGTAAATTGCATGAATGATTGATTTGATGAGACTTTGCTTTATCTTGGGAACCTAACCGCCTCAAAAAACAAAGGGAGTGTAAGGGGGTATGAAAAGGAAAAAGAAATTGAAGATTGATCTTTTTGATTACACAAGAGGATGCATCTTGCACCGCGGATATCTCAAACTGCGTTCCAATTTATTTTAGTGATTTAGAAGTGTTGTGGAATGGAATAATGGTAGGTATCAAATATTGAGACCTACATCTCAGTCTAATACAGAATTATTTGTTTTGTGGTCTACGGAAGGGAGTTAGCATGGGAATAATGGCGTTCTCGCATTTCAAGGATTAACTTGTAATTCCTGCCAGGTACCCATTTACCTCACCTGGGTCGAGTGTGGCAAATGTAGATCAATGTCTTGCCAAAGGATATTAGTGCCGCGGTGGGACTTGAACCGCAAACCCTCTAATCCACAGTCCAGTGTTGTATCCACCAGACATGACACCTCTCTATATACATGTGGTGGTTATTTTACCTGATTGCTAAGAAAGCAGGGACCTGGTAATGAGGATGAATGCCATACCAAAGGGCACTAGCGCATCGCCTTGGTTTCGAACCCGGGTCACCAGATTACGAGACCACTGCTCTACTGACTGAGCTATCGCGCCTTCCTTTATGTAGATGTGTAGGATGAAAGACTTGGGTAGATGTACAATGTAGCTTGGTGTAGATAGTACAGTGACTGTGGATGGTTTTGATATCACCCTATAGTCTGTATCTAAATAAGGAAACACTGTCTCTATGGCTTTCTATAGATCATAAATCATGAACCTAAATGAGGTCAGATGAGTGCGCATGGACTGCATCATTTTTAATGAGGTTGCTATTAGCTTTTAGCTTTCATAAAACAGATTCCATTTTATCACTCTCCAATTAAATTTAATTCATCACTTTTAAGTTTTAAAGGTATAGACCAGTTTTGGAAACGCCCCCTCTCAAAAAATGAAATGGAAGCTCTTATTACCAATCCTGTAAAAGAATATGTTTTGACATACGTGATGATATAAATTTTGTCGGGAAACCGCCTACCAATTGATATATTTGGTAAATTTTCATATCGATCATACCGGCCTGGATATTGCGTAGTCCCGTATACATCTTTCTGTGTACAGTGCTTGTAACTTTACCAAGACAGGGCCAAATTTCTTATCATTTTGATGATTCCAGAACCTTGCAGTACACACCAATACTTACAATGTACATGTATATGCTAGATGATCAACCTTTTCTGATCGATTCCAAAAGGTTTCTTTCACAATGCAATGGCATGACCATAACTGGTGTTTATCTTTAAAGTTTATAATAATGATTGCAGCATGAGCTACATGTATATCAAGGGTTTTGATTCAGATCAGAGGCAAAGCTACATATTCCCTTTAAATTTGGTTCATTGCTTTTAATAGTGAGTTCCCTTTTTGTGATTATTTTTTTCTAAAATTGTAGGTAGAGGTAAATCAAGTACTTCTGATTAACTACATATGTTTTCTTTTGAGGAACAGGAGAGTTCTGCTTTATAGTCTGCCATGTTTTATCTGAAGTGTGGGCTGAGGAAAGTAGTGACAAACTGCTACATGTTGGCTGCCAATATTTTCATCTTCCCTTTGTGCAATGTAAATTTGCACAAAGATAGTCCAGTTTTGAAATGTAATTAACATGACATGCATATGGCTGTTTACATGGTCAGTTTCTCATCACGAGAGATACATTTCATGAAATAAGACGAGTGCCATGTCAACATATAATTTAAAGTATATCTAATCAGCCTCGGCCAGTGTATAGGCCTGTCTTCATCAGCTCGAGTTTGCAAAATAACCCGCTACTTTAACTATCCCGATCGCAAATGATACAGCTAGTTTGCGTCTTCATCAGCCCGCATTTGCAATTAGCGGGATATTTGGTCGAGAAAATATCCCGAGAAATTTCGGTCTTGTTTCCAAAATATCCCGCTATTTGGGAAATAGCGGGCTAATTTGCAAGCGTCTGAGCTATTTGCGATGAGCGTATCCGTCTGGTGAGGGCGCAATTTTGAGCTTTGGGATAACATCCGGCGTCTGAAAATAGCGGGTTATTTGGCTAACTCAAGCTGATGAGGACATGCCTTATGTATACATCCCTTACGTATACATCCCTCCTTGCTCCTACTTCCCAGTGTCACGCACCCCAATGGCTCTTCTATTGATTATTCATGATAACCTGCGACCGACCGACCTACCGGGGAGGGAAACGTGAGCTCGCTGACCAAACACGGAAAGTCAGCGATATGATTTGAGAGGAATCCAAATCAAATCTGGTTTCTTTACCAATCTCGAATCCCTAGGAATATTGGATGCTTCCTGTATGGACTCGTTTACACATGATTCAGTAAAATGACTGAAAATTATTTGACAAAAAGACCATGGCCAAAAAACTAAAAAATTACATAACATGAATAGAAAGTTGAAATTTGACAATATAATAAAATTTTAAAAAAGGAATAAGCTAGCACAAGGAAGGATAAGAGATTGTGTTTTTTTTTTGTGTTTTTTTGCGCCCAGTACCTGTTTTTACAACCCCACTTGCGAATCTTTTACGTGCACATTATCAAATAGTTTAGGTTTGGTCCGGTTTACGGAATCAAGTGTGAATGAGGCGTACATGTAACTGAGCAGTGGTAATCTAGCCTGGTCCTCGGCTGAAACCAAGTGATTGACAGGCAGATATTATGGCCATATTTGTTTTTACGGCTAAGCAGTTTAAAGAATGTGCTTGAAGTGATGATGATACGATAGTGAGGGGCCACTCACACTGCTGTTGAAAATGCCCCAGTCTTTTGAAGACGCTATTGTTACCATATATCTGATTCAACGTTTTGGGAAATATCTGTCATACATGTACATAGAGGATGATTCTTCTCAGCATTTTTGTCTTGCAGTATGAAATTACATTTTCATATATTCCTTCCAGTGTATCAGTTTGATATAGTTCATTAACTTATTTGCATTTATACCCATAACGCAATACAAAAAAGGGGTAAATCATTAAAACAATACAAAAACTCTCTAAAACAAAGAAATGCATGATAGATTTTGAAGGCTTAATCAAAGAGGGGTGTGTATATAGCTTTCTTACATTAACATCTCTGCTTCATATATTTATTTTAGAGGAAGATGAGTTATTAGGTATTGTCACACATATTTTTTTGAAATATGATTGGTAAATTCCTTGGTCATTTCCATTAATTTTGGTGCAGACCGTGGGACGGTGATCATAAATATAATTCCATCTCGCCCTAGACGCAATGCTACATATGCCCTGTATAATGTATGCCCCCTTGAGAATTGATTATAGGCACATACTGTACATGTACATGCACTCTATGTCAGACAGATGCTGAATACACAACACTCATTCAATCATCTGATCTTTTCAATGATGCATGAATTCATCATACATGTAGACTCGAATAGAAGGTTTTACATCATTGTCAGTGGCATAGCTACTGGGAATAGAAGTACAGGGCAAAGAAGGGCAAAGGAAGATGCGGGGTGGGGGGGGGGGTAATAGAGAAAAAGAGACAAAGGCAAAGAGAGAAGGAAATAAACATGAAAGAACATGGTAAGATCACAACCAATCAGTGGCCATTGTAAATTCATGTTCAATTTGTGTAAAAGATCAATGCCCCCTCCCCCCCCCCCCCTCCTAATGATAGCTACTGAACGAAAGCTTTGTAGCTTGAACTTAACAAAATATTATGCAGGAATAGAGGAATAGGGTGTTTCAGAAAGCTGTGCGTAAAGTTACGCATAACTTTATTAATGACTTGAATATGAAGAGCTAAATGGGATTCTCAAATACAGATGTGGATTAACCTTATCATTATTAACAAATCATTTTAATGTAAAGTGTATTTTTGGCGACAATTTAATTGAGATCATGGGAAATACAGTCACAACTGTCACACTTTGTTAAAATGTCAGGAAAAACTTTGGGCATCCCATTTGGCTCTTCATATAAAATCATTTGTTAAAGCTAAAGACCAGTTATGGTCATGCGATTGCATTGTGAAAAAAACGTTGTGAAATCGATCAGAAAAGGTTGATCATCTAGCATAGATGTACTGCAAGGTTCTGGAATCATCAAAATGATAAGAAATTTGGCCAAGTCTTCATAATGTTAGAAGCACTGTACACAGAAAGATGTATATGGGACTACACACACGTGCGCGGCACGTGCATTTCATATCTCTCAACAGGCGAGAGATACACTAATTTACCAAATATATCAATTAGTAGGCGGTTTCCCGGCAAAATTGTGATCATCATGTATGAGTCAAAACATATTCTTTCACATGATTGGTAATAAGAGCTTTCATTTCATTTTTTGAAATTGGGGCGTTTCCAATACTGGTCTTTACCTTTAATGAAACACCCCCTGTACCTCCAGGGTCCTTTTGATTCCTCCTACTCTTGTACTTGACTTCTTAACTGTTTGTCGAGGGTAGGTCTCGGGCTTGGCTTGTGGGTTTGAAATCTTAGTGTGGGTTTTCAGACCTATTGATTTTAGTTTGGAGAGGTTTCCTCATCCATGTACATTTACTTATCTTAAAGTTGCTCAAGCGTGGGTATACAGTCGTTCGTGAGGTAGGCAACTTGGCGATCACTCCCGAGCACTACATAACACTGAGCCAATGGGTAATACGCTCCTGTGCTTGCGTACGTGTGCTGCCCTCTATATACCCACGCTCGAGCAACTCGAATATGTTATATATTAGGGATGCTATAGTTTCCAGACTATTTTCTGATTTTGTTCCCTGACATACCGTAATTAAACGGTGTATAAACCGCACCTTTTTTGCTGCCGAAAAAAATTCAAAGTCGGGGGTGCGGTTTATACACGGTACAACTTTTTGTTAAAGTTTCGATTTATGCCCCTCCACCTGGCCCTATGCCTGGCAATGTCTCCCAGCTCAGTAATCGGTGTGTTGACTCGCCACTCGGAAACTAGAACAATAATCAAATTTGTCTGTCATCTTGGTTTGAAAATAATCTTCCTGATAGATCTCAATATGTAGTTTATAATAATAATTCCTCCAATTTTCTTCTATTAAATGGCGTACCACAAGGTCCATTCCTAGGTCCTCTACTGTTTTGTTAAGTTACATTAATGATCTTACACATTCAGCTGCACCTCGTAGTTAAATGAAAGGCCTTCGTGCATGGGTCTTTTAACACAGACCTGGCTTACTGCCGACAAAAAAGAGTCGGCAAAAAAGAAAGAGGGGTGCGGTTAATACACGAGGGCGGTTTATACACCGTTAATTACGGTAGACATCCCACATCGGGCTTTTCCAAGATTTAAGATGTATGGGCCTCTGAGGCTCCTAGATGAAAATCAACTGCATAGCTCCCAAGCATTCCTATTTTGGAGGAATGGAATCCTATATTCTTGCCTACAAACTAGTGTTAGATTGTTTCTAGTTCATCGTGACTGCGCCATGGACCAGTGATGGCCTGGTGGTAGAGTCGCTGCCCGGCAAGCAGTAGATGCAGGCTCAAGTCCCGCTGGTTCCAAGATTTTTTTGACATGTTTTTCAATACAGATCGATCTTATTTACTGGGTGTAAGCCATTAATATGTTTAAATAAAACTAGTGTTAGTGGTTACTGTATGAACCCTACGTGTAGATTCCTCTCTTTTTCTGAAAACCTCTGTGTAAATAGTATTCAAATAGACTGTATTCCTAATTTTGCCTGGAGACTGGAAAAGTTCATAAAAATTGCTGTGGAGGGTTGGCAGGTATGCAACTGGGTATCACTTACAACGTAGAGAGAGTTGTAACATACAATGTATTGCGTACTGCTGTGTTGTCGTTGTGAAATTATTCATGAGGTCTTTTGTTCGAGACTATGGCACAGGTTGCAGTTTGGGAAACAGGAGTTATTCAAAATGGCAGGTTTTCCTGACGAAAAGTGGCAGCATTTCCTGCCGGCATAACACTTGTCCTGGGCGTGGATATTGAGGGCGAGTCTAGATAGAGACATTAACATGTATCCAAGAAAATGAACAAAGAGAAAGAAATGGAACATTCCTATAGTTTTGATATAACTTTCTCTCGAGTATACGTACAGTGTAGGAGAACAATTTGTTCTCCACTGTTAAACCGTTTGTGACAATCAGTCCGCAATAGACGTGGCTTCATCATCTCGAGATTGCCAAAAAGCCCACTATTTATGATTTGGGAAATAATCCCGAAGTTACAAATCGCATCTTCATCAGCTCGAGATTCGACCTCGAAACTTGAAACTCGACCTTGAGAAATTAGCTCAAGATATTTTGCTCGGCGTTAGCGCATAGTGCGAGTCTTCGGTCTGGTGAAGACGCACAGGACAAATACATGTAGCTGGATATTTTGCCAAATAATGGGATATTTCGCAAACTATCCCAAGATTATCTTGGGATGGCAATCCCGACCAAATATCCCTCTAATTAATTGCTACCTCGGTCTGATGAAGACTCAAATTAGTTGGATAGTTTGCGATCGGGATAGTTCAAATAGCTGGATATTTGGCAATCTCGAGATAGTGAAAACAGGCCTATTTTGTAGTTTTGGCTCAATAATTATTGATTCAGAGCCCTACAAAATATGCCAGGGGGGTGTTTCACAAAGATCCTAGAACTTAACACTAAGTTGGACTTAAAAGTTATGGACAGCCATTGGAGCCTTAAAACGAAATATATTCAAATCAGAAATTTAAGTATTTTAGACTTTTTATAAATTCCACATCCAGAACATGAACTCTCCTTGATGATAGAAAATATGAATGATTTGAATCAACATTTTATGCCTTTCAAAATAACTTTTACAAAATATTTTCAAAGATGCTAATGGGCAATTCCACAATTGGTAACGTTACATTTAAGCAAATTTTCATATTTCATTTTACTACTACATCACCATCTATTCATTTCAAGTCACAATCATGTTACAATATGTTCACCCACCCTAGGTCTATAATATAAAAAAGAATGAATACAATTGAACAAATATTAGAGTCGCCATGGTAACTTTTAATGTTGGTTGGTAACGTTACAAAAAAAGGACATGCGAAAAAAATCAGTGTCTTCAGACCAAAAGTTTCCTAAAACGCGAGATACCTCAAACAAAGTGTCGTATTCATTTCAATTCTAGTGTCATGATAAATATTTCAGCCAATAATTTTAGCAGCTTGACTCTTCAATTTTTTTATTAGACCCAAAATTCATGGTTGGTAACGTTACCGGTTGGTAACGTTACAGTTTGTCCATGCAGAAATAAGCGTTGTAAAAAGCAAGTGTTAAACCTACTCCTTCCTTAAAATCAAAAGATACACTTTGCAATTACATATAAATTAACATAGTTATCAATGTAACTGTTATTTATAACTCCAACTCACAATTTGAAACAATCCAAACATATTTACAACACTTTTTATCCAAATGTTACATTCTGAAGTTCACCATTTGTCGTGGGATTATGCATGTCAACATACATAATAACTTGATTTCACAAAGTAACTATTTTATTGAGAGAATTTTAACAGAGTTCATGACATCATGACAGAGACATTGAGCAGATATTCAGTCCATAACACAATAGAATGATAATGTGTTGTTTTGTTCCATAATCCAATGCATGTATTTTATGTACAAATGTACTTGATACCATACAAATCTAAAATTTGAAAAGCCCACGGTTATTAACAACTTCTTTAACGAATGTATTTGCCGTCGATTTAGACCTGTACTCCTTCCTTAAAATCAAAAGATACACTTTGGAATTGCATGTAAATTAACATGGTTATCAATGTAAGTGTTATTTATAACTCTTACCCAGACACAACTTGAAACAATCCAAACATATTTACAACACTTTTTATCCAAATGTTAGATTCTGAAGTTCACCATTTGCCATGGGATTATGCATGTCAACATACATGATAACTTGGTTTCACAAAGTAACTATTTTGTTGAGATAAGTTTAACAGAGTTCAGAATAAAAATGTGCGGTTGTATTCCATAACCCAATGCATGTATTTGATGTAGGGCCTACTTGATACCATACAAATCTAAAATTTGAAATGCCCACGGTTGTTAACAACTTCTGGAGGAGCCAATTTTGTAATCATCTTGTTCTCCATGTAGAAAATGGCATCCTTTTTTGTAGGCCATTTCCAGTACTTTCCCACTGGCTCCATCACTGACACCTGAAACTCACCCTTGCGTGTGAACCCAACAACTTCACCAGGAAATTTCTTTCCTTCGTACTCGACCACATACCAATCTCCCACTACAATGGCCTTACTACCACTTTGGGTAACCACTACATCATCCTTGTCTGCCCTATTGTCTTTTGTGAGAATGTGGGATACCACTTCATCCTTTACGACCTTCAGGAAATGCATCTTTCCGATGCCAGTGATTGGCTTGGCCTGAATGAAAACATCTTTCAATTTGAGCTTCTCATTCCGCTTAGCAATTTCTGTTGACTTGACCTCTGTGACGCATACATTCTCCATGAAGCTTGCTGCTAGAACAAAGCTGCTTGCATCTGCTACAATGTCTTGGCGGCTCAGAACTCTTTGCATCACAAAGCGCTTGGCTGACCCTCCAATCCCATCAACGGGGCCTTTTCCATGGGAGGTCGAAAAGAAGTTCCACTTGATTTGAATCTTGTGAGCCTCTTGAAGTGTGCAGAGTGCTGCTGCCACAAACCGATTTTTGAATTGCGAAGCTGGGCCATCTGACCAGATAGAAATAGATGTTACCGTATCTGGTAGATATCCTAGCAGCACATCAAGGTAGGCTATGATGGTTTCCTTGGAGTGTGTGAGGTCATCAGATGCCAGGATATGAGAATGTAGAGATCCAGAGTACCAGAGTGCTGCAGTGAAGAGGGATACTTGACGTTGATTCCAATGTGCGCTCTGGACTTCATCTTGAGCAACGCATGTAAAATTTTCAGAGAAATCCACCTGGAGGAGGGCACTGTGGGTGTCATGTGATTCAGGAGAAACTTTTTCCCTCTGAGCATTGTATGCTGATGCTTGCTCACGCTTTACATAGCAGTGCTGCAGGAACTGAGGTAAGATGGCAGTGATGTGCTGTACTAGCTCTCCTACAGTTCCCTCCTCTTGAATCTTCATCATCCGTCCATCTTTATCCGTCTCCCACTGAAGCCATGAGCAAGGGCTGTTAAGGGATCCCTCAAAAGAGAAGGCTTTGCTACATGTAAATCCTGCTCCATCTTTGCATTCTGCACATTCATTCATCCAGCACTCTCTTGATGGTTGCTTGCAAAGGAGCAAAGCTGGGAGATCACGGGTGTAAGCAGGGAATTCTGGTTGAGCCTTGTGAAGTGCAGTAAAAGCATTAATGGCATTCTCGTGGTACCTGCAGAGACAGACATTATGTGGCAACTTTTGGCTAAGCAGGACATGCTTTGGGCGACACTCTGCAAACTTGGACTTTCCCACATGTACTTCTGGGTAAATCTCACAAAAGAAGGCATATGTCTCTTTAATTGAAGCAGTGAGGTGTCTAGCCTGCATTTTCTTCTTTCCGTCTGCATTCCAAATAGTCACTACATCCTTTCTGCCTGGGGCCTGGCGACTCACATCATCTCTCTCATAGAAGTCTTCGATGACTTTCACTGTATCTTCACTGACTTTAGGAGGACCCGTCTTCCTTTTCTCTGCTGAAGCTGATGGTAGTTCATGTCCTTGCTTAGCTTCTTTCTCATACAACTTGCGAGAGACAACAATTCGCCGTTTAGGAGTGTCGGGGAGTACTCGATCCATTATCCGATGTGCCCTGGCAGTGGCTTTTGCGAGTGCCATCGCACTTTTGAAGGGCCCATGACTTGCTTCTGCTTCTGCTTCTGCCTTTCTTTCTTTCTTCAATTTCCTGTGCTTTGCTACTCGTTTCTTTGTTGCTTCTTTCGTCTCCCTTTCCAGTTGTTTTCTCGCATATTTTGGCAAGGTCCTCTCTCTCAGCTTTTGCTTCTCCCGGCACCTCTTCATGGCTGCTGCTTTTTTCTTCAAGTATTCTTCATACTTCCCCATCCTCTTCATCTTTTCTATGTAGTGCCTTTGTTTCTCTTTCTTCGTAAACTTGGGCATGATGACCTATATATCAAAAAATAATTATAATTTTTTAAAATATTTTTGTACAAACCAAATCTTTAAAAAAAAAAAATAATCAGGATGAACAAAGATTTCCAGATTCGTAATTGGTATTAGAATCCTTCTATTAGTGCGAATCTGGATAAGTGTTGGAAAGTCACCATACAGAAAAATTGATACAATATAACAATTATGAATAAAATCACTTTTTTTTCTAATTTACAAGAAATCATATAACTTAAAATTCATGATTTCCCATAATATTTAATGTATCCTTTGGAAATTTGAGTAAAGGTCAATTGCCATGTTTTCTCAAAGTGTTAAACAACTGCATTCGGATTAAGATGAAAGTTTCCACGGCAACAAATTAGCCAATGCACATAAAAACAAATACAAAAAAGTTCATTAACCTTCACTTTTTCATTTGCATCTATTCCATCTAGTTGATGTACATGTACATGTACATTTGCATGTACATGTAGTTGATACTAAATATTTTATGTACTATCAATTGCCAATGTTGACTTTAAAAAGTGTAGTGTGAACTGTACATACAATGAAGACTGTAGAAAGTAGCCTAGCCTGATCTTAAAGTATTTCAAGAAACATAAATAAAGATTACAGTTACTACAATTGAAAATAAATAAACTTACCAGATGCTGACACTGGGTGACAGTAGATTGAGATTCAACAAGTTTTGCTAATTAGAACTGCTTTCATGGAGAAAGATTCAAGAAGAGTTTTAATACAGTAAAGATGATTTGACTCTTCCCAAATGTGATGCTGCATGGATTCTACACAGATATGATGCTGCTTAAATGGTTGTCACATGGCTGTCACATGCCTTTAATAAATGTTCTATACTGCCATCTCTTGTCTTAGTTAAAGAATCACTTCACTTTCTTCTGATTAAGGCTTACAAATAAGTATCTCCTGGCACTAATATCATGGTTGGTAACGTTACAATCCTTAAGCCTGGTTGGTAACGTTACATGGTTGGTAACGTTACAGATTTTGACTGCTAATATTTTCTACATCATAGAATATTTGTAATTCTGGTTCCTTTACTTCAATAGAGCATTGTATAGGAAAGGAAAATTTGAAATATGACAATTAATAGCCCCCAGATTTTCTCTCCAGAAAAATAAATTCATGTTTTGGTTGGTAACGTTACATGGCGTATCAAGGGTTTGGAATTTCGTGAACTGTAGACTAAATCACTTTTTAACTTGAATTTTGCTTAATGAAACCATGAGGGCATTGTACTCCCTCAATAAATTCAATAGGTTTGTGAGGATATAGTTACTTTTATGTTGATAATGACTTAAATAACTTTTTTTCCTCTTATATTACAAATTTCACAGGAAAACATGAACAATGTTCATTTGCAATTTTCACTCACTTATACCAAATGTATGGTGTGGAAAATATTTTTTTCAGATACTTTGTGGTGTCTTTAGTCAAATACAAAAAAAAAAAAAAAGAAAATTTGAATTCTAAATTTTTTACTCATGTCCACCTAATCATGGAATTGCCCTAATGGCTTTCCATAATTTTTAAGTCCAACTTAGAGATACATGTACATATGTAAGTTCAACTTAGAATCTTTGTGAAACACCCCCCAGATGTATGAGTAGAATGGTCAAGAATTTATCCACACACTGCATCCATTTTTATTGCATGGCTATATCGTTATTGATGCAGGGATTTATGAAGAGGAAAATAAGCTTTAAAATCCTTAAAATGGCAACAAGTTGAGAGATTCAAATTTTCAATTCAATTAAAAGTTGACTTATTAAAGCCCCACTGTCCTACTTGTAGCTACTTGCTCCCTCTTGCTCGCTCTATATAGAAAACTTCCCCAATCGGTGCCTGTTGGTCCCCCATGATTCTCTTTTTCTTATGTTAGTTTAGAGCTGAGTTAATGAGATAGCCACCTGTCAGTGACCTGGCTGTGTGGTCTAATCCCTTCTGGCCCAGTAGTATTGAGGGTCTTTAAACAACATGGTTTGCAGCAACAAACTGAATTGAACATGTATACAGTATATACAAGATAAAAATGAACAGTAACGTCAGTAAGGACAGAGAAATTATTGATTGTGTCCAAATGTAAATACATTAATATAACCATCTAAAAAGTATTAGATTGCAATAATGCATTAAGATGTATGCCTACTTTACACATAGTGTAGATCACGTAGGCATTCAGTCTAATCTGCCTCAAGTGATATGGTCACTGGGCTAGAAAGTTGATGTATGGTTTCCTTTTACAAGTGGTTTTCATAGAAGCCAACAATAACATTTATAGACTTGTAAAGGCACCCCCCCCCCCTTGAGAGATTGTAATGTAATCATAATATAAATCTCAGATTCTTATGAAAAAAGGGCCCTGCGTTTGATTCCGTTACTACGGTGTATTATTTCCTACTTATTTTTGCATTAAAGAAATATAATAAGATTGTGAGTAATTAATACAAGTGAAGTTAGTGAACATTCTTATATTCAGCATCGTGAGTATGGATGCCTTATTGTTAGTTGTGTAAGTACTGCGTATGGTTTTTGTATTGAGTGTAAAATGATAGCACTGATGACTCAAGCAAGTGCAAGGACACGTATTGTTTTGAAATCAGAATACAAATTTTCTCCCCTGATCATGCATAGTTCCAATATGATTCATACTCTACATACGGTCAAATTGTGCCCCATAAAACTTGTAGCCTATTTAGACTACAGGGAAATATCTACGGTTAATAACTAAATTATTCATACCTTACCAAGTACAGTATTGTAATTTCTTCTTTATTATGTGAAAAATTGATTTTCCCAATTTAAGTTTCTTGAAAAGTGTACATATTAAACTGGGCCAGAAGGGATTAGACCACACAGCGAGGTCACTGACAGGTGGCTATCTCATTAACTCAGCTCCCAACTAACATAAGAAAAAGAGGATCATGGGGGACCAACAGGCACCGATTGGGGAGGTTTTCTATATAGAGGGAGCAAGTAGCTACAAGTAGAACAGTGGGGCTTTAAAGCTTTATCATCTAAAGTAATCAACCAAGGCCCTCAATTCAACCAGTTTACCTTTCATTCTTGAATTGCGAAAAATACAAAAAAACATCAAAATTACAAAGGGTATAAATATTTTAGACTAATTCAGAAATCAGAATAATTGAATTAATTATCGTATAACTGCCATTTTGAATTGTAGTCGTTAGGTTTATACTAAGTGAACAACTGTTCTAATTGAAAGTTTGTGCAAATCAGAGATTTTCTCTAGATAATGAGTATTCTGCTATTAGAACCAGATCGGTTCCAATCAAAGCAATTCTGATGAGACACCCACTTTTAAGCTGATAATAATAATACATCATGAGCTACTGCATGTACAGGGGGTAGTTGTGTTTTTCAGTTTGATACTTGCATTCTCTTCTAGATTTCTTGTTTCATCTGTTTGTCTTCATCAATTTTATCATTTCCAATGTGAATTAAGTAATGCAAATAAATTAAATGAAGACAAATGAAGACTAAGTTTCACTGTTTGAGATAATAATAATAATAATAATAGTGTAAACGTATAGAGCGCACAAACCATCCAGGGACGCTCATGGCGCTAGCTCAGCAACAGTTATCTTTAAAGTAAATAATATTGCAATATTTATATAACCCATTTCAATCCTCAGCTCTGCCCGATCCCATGCAATTAAATCAGAATATTCACTGTTCACCTCACCATCATGGAGCTTTTCTCCTGCCTCCTGTGTTGTCTGCATGTTTTCCCTTTTAATATTACCCTTTATCTTTTCCTTTGTCTTTCTCACATCTTTTGAACCCAAACAAATTGCAATTTCCCCATTTTCCCATTAAAAAAATTCTAATAACCCTTCACCTACTTTATCTTCTGCTCGGCTCCTTTATTTGGCAGTCTTTTTATCTATTGACACATCGGGGAATAATTCAAGCAAGTTACCATGGCAACTGATGACACGCAAGCTTCAATTTTAGACCGAGAATGGGGTGGAGTGTGCAATATGACCAGAATAGACATTGTAAATTTGGTTAGTTTGTAGTATGACCAAGTAACTCACTTAAGGGATCCGGTTACTTTTGTCTTTATACATGTAGATCCTTAATAAAAATCCTTGATTTAGCTCATGCTGCAATGATAATTGTAAACCTTTAGCTCAGTCAGGAGCCTCATGACTTTTACAAGCCGATCGCCTATCTGATTATCAAGATATTTATGATTGGAAATCGAAACCAAATTTTGCGTTTTCCTAACGGTTTTCATAACACTACAAGTATGGTAAAACCGGTCACCTATTTGAGGCACTTCTTGAACACTGATAACACGTAGTGCTGTGCATCTCAGATTTAACATTGTTAAACGATGCCTTTAAAACTGATTTTTTATTGCCTGGAAGATGGCTTTGTCGCTCTCGTCCTGCTTATTTCTATGCCTCCGCCATCATGGCACCAACATTATTCATTACTTTTCTTTTTAAGATTGGATAAGATGTGATGATAATACTACTACCAAATACAATTAGTTCTTTTATAACGCATATCACACAGTGATGTAACGTTGTTATGTGCTTCCAAATATAGCATCAGTAATATTCTCCAATATGTTTGCTGTCACCTGCCCCAAAATGTAATACATATTATTCTATGAGATATTGTTAAAATTCAGACACATTATTAAAACTAAATGAAAATGTACTTGCAACAACGTAACTGGAAGCGAAATAGCTTTACAAATTCTTTATGCACTTCAAATTACTGACTGTACCTTTACATTTTGATCAGTATATAACAACTCTATGCTTTACCCTCATCTAGGCGTTGATGAGTATTACCATAGAAGTAGAAGTAGAAGTAAAATTTAATAGATAAACATTTTTGAGATGGGTGAAAGTGACCGCATCCAATCAAATTGAGCTGCAAATTATGGTGTAATTGCATGTTATTCATTTATGTATGCGTTTTCATGCATGAATGTATTAATGACTCTTGACAGTGAAAACAATGGAAGATGAATTTTGTTATGGAGGTTGCCATGGAGATGTAAAAAACAGGGATGTAGATGTTGACTCAGACTTGTAGTAGCATTGTCAAATCAGAAATGTTCCCAGCCACACCGCCAAATTGACCGTTAACTGACAAAACTGTGGCCTTTCAGGATAATGTAATTTTTTGTTTAGTCTAGTGTCTGGAGTGTTTGACTCAGTATTAAACCAATTCTTTCTATTCAAATCACTGAGTACATGTAGATCTTTGTTTGATTCTCTGAAATCCACAAATATTTCTCAAAATGATTATGAAATCAAATAGTTATTGATTACCTCTGTATCATTTGTATTGTTGTGGTACATTTTATTGATTACTGATAAATGTACCAGTATTTGTTTTTCAAACTGAGGTTATTTATACATGTACAGGTGTATGGAGAAATTGCTTACATGAAGGATGAAATTCATAGATTAAGCACATTTTATTTTGTGTGAGACATTTAGTTCATACTGTCTGTTGTTCAATCATGCTAATTATATATCAAAAATATATTATACCGCCATCATAGTGCTAGAGCAGGTGATTAGCAGAAATTTGCGCAGACTGAGCATGCTAATATCCCGTTCTTACATAAATACACAAACCGCTATTATATTACTTCGTATACGGTCATTTTCACAGTAAAGGGTGTAACTTTTCTCAAACAGGGTCAAAATTTCAAAATATGTTTTCATAATCATTTCTACTAAAATTAGTACTATAAGTGTCTAAATTATGGATTTTTTTTGGTTCTGGAGCTTAAACTACATGAGAAACCTGGAAAAATAATGAACAACTGTGACAAATATGATAAATTTGAACAAAAACAACATTTTAATTCTATCAACTTAAATGACAACATTTGTTCTCCAAACATAATTAAATTTCAATTTTTCATTTGCTATTCTAATGTACTTAAAGGCTTATAAAGCTTTTTTGGTCAAACTTATTTGGTCTTTAAAAAAATTCAATGCGTTTGTCAAATTCAAGATAAAATATGACTTTGACATTTAATTTTTCAAATTTACCTATCTTCCAAGAGGGGGAGCAAGATACAAATTATTATACAAATACCATTCATTGAAGGCTAACTACCATGCAAATTCCAAAGAAATCGCATTTTAAATGAGGAAGTTGAAAATTTCTCATGTGTGTGTTTCGGAGGCTTCAGGTTAACAAAATGCCTGTTTCGGAGGCTTCAATCATGTTAACATAAAATGTTGTCCATTAGTTAGGTAACATATTAAGAAAAATTCAACTTAAACTGTTAATGATATGTTAAATTACTAATATAACACCCAAAACATTTGTTTACAGAGTAAAAATACTTGTTAATATAAAGTACGGTACATGTATGTTACAAATTATCTTTAATAATACGATGAGTTTTTTATTCAGTACGCAAACATTGCAAAGTCACTTAATAGCATCCATGAGGATTTAAAATCTGTGCTGATACTCAGGGAAATATATTGTCAAGTATGTAATTTCCAAGGAAATCACTTTTCTCATATCAAAGTTGAAACATTCAGGAAACATATACATGTATAGGATCAGTTCAAAGTAGTGTTTCGGAGGCTTCAAACATGTTAACACACTATATTGTCAACTACAAAGGAAATATACAAAGCAAAATTTAACCTTACTTTTGAAGATTCAATAAAATGTTGAACTGAAAGTAAAGTACTTAAAATAATTGTTCACATAGAAACCATTTATGTTAATTCAAAGCAATGTATCATTACCCTTCACTTGCGTCTTTGTCATTTATTCTTAGTGCAAAGAATTAAATTTCCGCACAGTGGCTTCCACAAACTTGTTTGTTATGTGTTATAACATTTACACTGACATTCATATCTTTGAAACCAATAGCATAGTAAGTATTTACAGGTTTTTGTCCTGGAACACAATTGTGTTCTACTTCTTATTTCAAAGAAATTTATCTGCCAACATGTCCAGTTCTCCTTCTTAAAAAATTTAAAGGTAAGCTCTGCCGGCTGGGGTAGGGGTCCTGGTTGGTAGAGTCATCTTCTGTATTACATTTTTTTAGGCCGATGAGCTTCACAGTCCTCTGTAAATTCATACAGACCATTGCTGTTCCGGCGCATGAATTTGACTTTGACGTTGTCATCAATCACAGCTTTTACCTAGTAGCAAAATAAGAATATATAGCAAATACAAACTTTCATTAAAACACAGAAAAACAGCTTTCAGAATCCATTTCATTTTCTTGAAATATCTCACAGTCCCTTATTTGATTTCATTCACCCTGTTAACTTTGTTCAGTACCACAACATCTGCTCATATATATTTTAGAAAGACCTCATTGTCTATGTATTTCTCAAATAAAGAAAGTTGATCCTGTTAAATGTTTTTTTAATAATCCAAGATCTAACATGGGTAATACTTACGAGAGCCATGAAAACCACCCCATTTGTAGTCCTGCTGCTAGATGAAGGTGCATCAAAATATATGGCCACATAATCGCTCACATTGATCCTGCAATTGGAGAAGAAAATAGGAAATTAGCAGTTTGTACTGCACAGAACAATGTTAATACATATATCTGAGCTTGGACACTAAAAAACAATCATTTTGTTTGTGCATTACATTATAATTTATTATTTATCCATTTGTTGTTTAAGAATTAGTTTAGTAGTCTATACGGGCACCATCACTAAGGATGCTTAATGTGTACATTACACAAACCTTTAAGTACTAATTAATGACAGACTTGTTTTTATCTGTTTTTACCATGGATTTGCAGGAATAACCTGTTCAAAATTGTAATTTGTACAAGGATTTCATTTCTTATTACTGGTTTACCATTGTGCATAGCCATAGACCTGTTTATGTACACACATGTATATCAGGAGTCTAATTTAAACATTTGGTACTGAGGCAAACCTTAAAGGTCAGGTGACATCCAAATATAAGTTGATTCATGTTTATGTGCGGGCTACATACAACTCATAATTTGTTATAAATATATTTCATAGATTTTTAAATATTTAACAATAATTTTCTCAGACCTGCTAAGATCCACCCTAAAAAAATGCTCCAGATTTCATTCATCTATCTGTTAATCATTAGTGAGCTAACAAGAGAAATTGTTATGTAACTTTCTCCAGCTCAGCACATGCTCACAAATACCTCCACGTTACCTTTCTTTTCCTGGTGATGCTACACCACTTCTGACATAGCAACTCATATGTTGGTATTGTATGGTCTATTGTAAACAGGTGCATCAGCTCTGGTTAAGCTATTATACATACCACTGTCTCTTGTTAGCTCACTAATGATTTACAGATGATGTCACAAGATGAATGAGATTTGGAGCATTTTTCTAGGCTGCACATCAACAGGAATCAAACTATATTTGGATGTCACCGACCTTTAAAACCACAAACATTGAGTATGATAAAGGTGCATGTACAATGTACAATACAGATCGTAACTAGGCCTTACTATATTTTTAGTGACAAATCTGAACTTCAAAAACTTTCACACATCAGTTCCATTACAATGACCCATTAAAAAAAAAGTACAAATTAAGTAATTTAAGGACAAAATATACAGTTCTTACCTCTATATTCTTGTGGATAACAGTAAGGAAATGAGAGAATTGTGACATGTTCATGCCTGTCTGGAAGAGATGCTATCTAGTATCAGATGTTGCTAGCACATGTTGCTGTAACCTTGTCAATATCTTCATGATCTTCATGGTCTATTGTCGTGGACAAGGTCCGCAGTTCGAGTCCTGCCGCGGCACTAATGTCCTTTGGCAAGACACTAATCTACATTTGCCACACTCGACCCAGCTGAGGTAAATTGGGTACCTGGCAGGAATTAATTCCTTGAAATGCTTAAGCGCCGTAATGGAAGCCATGTTAAAGCCGGGGAAATTTCCAAATTTGGAAGCGCATAGACGTTCAATATGTGCTACACAAGAACCAAATATTATTATTATTATTATATTCCATTGTCTTAAAAGGGGTTGTACACACTGCTTCCCTAACATTTCTAGAGGGTTCTTTGCCCACCAAAGTTCTTTCCTACTGTTACAAATGGTCTTTGGATGGCATGGCCTATGCCATTGATCCTAAGGGTTTGGCAAAGACCATGATACATGTTGTTAACAATAAATGAAGCCTCCGAAACAAATTGGATAAATATTATGGATGTCTTATAATTTGGGAAAATGTAGTGATTCATTTTAATACTTTATATATTAAAATATTCATAAAGCTTGGAAGATTTATATGTATACACTTTTTTATTATTTGGTGAATGATTATTACATTATCAAGGTTTGAAACAGGTGAATACTCCTAGTACTGGTGTAAAATTTCTTTGTGAAATACTGACTATTTGTAAATCATTAAAAATATAAAAAGCCAATAACATCTAACACATTCCTGTCCTTTAATAGACCAAAACCAAACATTCAATAGGAAAACTGTAAACAATCCCCTATCTATAAAACCACAATAGCCAAAAAGATGGTGTTAACTACAGTTTGAAGCCTCCGAAACAAGTTTTTTTGGTTATTATTAAGTTTTGAAAAAAATTAACTGGATATCTATTTACTTTCAACTTCAAGGGAGCCTGCACATCCTAACCTATGATTGCCATGCAGATTTAACATGAAACACATCGGTCTAGGTATTTAAAAAATGAAAAATAATCTTTTTGCTGTTTCGGAGGCTTCAAGTGTTTCGGAGGCTTCAAGTGCTAACGGAAAGTTTGTATTGTCTGTTATTCTTTAACAGTGGGGAATATCTCAGCTATTTTTTGACAAGTGATTTAGGGGTCCTTATGCTACATTTTGATATAATGATTGGATAAATTCCTACATTCATAATTGTACAAGCTGTCTGAATAGTTTGTTTCGGAGGCTTCAAATCAGCTAACGGAAAATTGGGTCGACTCAGTCAAACTTTAAAAAATTTCTTACAAGCAACATGATCAGACAAATTTAGTCATTAGTTGGAAGTATAGATATCAAGTGTTATATCAAGAACAAAAGAAATGATAGAAAGCACTTTTCAAACCAGAGCTCTTCACATGAAGTTTGTTAACTATTGTTAACGGAAAATGAAGTCTCCGAAACGACAAATTACAACACTCTGTTCTCAAAAATAGATGAGCCGTTACAGTTTAAACTTCTTTGGCACTCTTCATTGAACATCTAACTTCACATTCTGCATAACAAAAACAATCCTCGCTGTTCCTGAAAAAAATGCAGGGCTTTACAAAAATGTCTATGTATTTTGTGTACACCAAAAGGGTCATATTTAGGGTACTTATGTGCCTGCCAAAATTTAACGAAGTAATCCCTGAAGATGTCTATGCTACCCAAGGTAGCACCCAAGTAGGTTACTCATATGCCAAAATATCTTTGAATTCTGTAGCTTTATGAGATCACTAGAGATAAAAATGTTCAAATTTCAGAGTTACACCCTTTACTGTGAAAATGACCATTACATACGCAGCCAATTATCTCTGCTCTACATGGCACATGGATGCTAATGATTGACCGATGCCCTCTTTGCTAGGTCTTGAGATCATCCTCTCATCATCCCATCATTCAAAGGCTGTGTTCATACAACTTTTTAAACTGATCAAATTGTTGATTTGAAACGCACTTTCATGGTACAGCAATCACAACAAAATATGAGAAATTGTGCTCTACATTTCATACATTTATATTCACACCTTGCTCGTCTCATGTTTATGATAGTCTAGAGTGCAGACCCTAATTATAATAATAATAATAATGGGTTCTTGTATAGCGCTCATGTCAGTCAGATTTGACCCTCCTGGTGCTCCTGATTATTACCCTGGCTTTAGCACGGCTGCCATACGGCGCCCCAGCATTTCAAGGAATAAATTCCTACCAGGTACACATTTACTTCACCTGGGTGGAGTGTGGCAAATGTAGATCAATGTCTTGCTGTTCATAGTGTGTATGTAATGACTGATCCTGTTTTGCATGTTTATCAGTATTAGTGTAATATTTGCGCTGCATTTCTTGTGAAAATCTAAAGCATTGGTAAATTACAAGTGGCATATTGTCTCATGAATGCTTTTGTGTTTTGAACTAAACGTTTCAAAATCTCGATTCTGACCTGAAAGCGTTTTTATGAACGCTGCCTATTAAAGTCTACAGACAGACATGATCTCTCTTACATCAACAAACAATCTTCGCATCACACATCATCATTTCTAACCTTCTTTCCAGGCACAAGACCTTATTCTTTTTTCGCTTTCATGAGGCCTAACGTGTACTCAGGACTATTTTTTATCACTACCCCTCAAAGGGAATGCCGGTTATAAGCTGATGATTTTTGTTCTCTTTCAGAGCATGCTCAATATACCAAAACAAAAAAGTAAAAGGATAATTTACAAAGTGCAGGTTTATAGGCTATATATGTCAGCTCTTGTACATGGGCAAGTGCATTATAGTTGTACGTCTTCTTCTGCCCAATATGTTACAAAGATTATTAGTAAATCAAGACAAAAAATATGATTGCAGTTGTCATTTTCCTTGCTATTTGGTCTTATCCATGCTTGAGTAAGGCTGTCAGATTAATACATCATTTGGTTTTTGAAAAGTTATGAAGATGTCAGTGACATGTCCATTGGCAAGATATTAATCCATGTTTGCCACTCTCCACCCGGGTCTAGTAATTGGGTACCCTGTAGGAGGAAATTCCTTCAATGCTTGTTTGCCTTATCACAGTACCCGTGCTATAGCTAGCTGGGGTAATAAAATGAGTGCGGGGGGCCTTTGGGGAGAACAGCATACTGGTAAATAGTGATGAGGCTACCCTGGGTAAACAAGACATATTATTATTACTAATAACATACAGTACAGGACAAAATAAGCTGGACTTGCTCAAATATGAGAGACTAATATGAAGCGAGCTCTTCAGAGTGAAATGAAATATTTCCCTTCTTGAAGCTTGGAAGTGAGACTACTCCACGGATTAAGTCTTTCATGAAGACACGCAGCTTAAATGTCATTTTGTCATCGATGTGGTGGAGATAACTGACATGATCTTTCTTGTGTCAATAACTATGTTCTCAAGCTCTCCCACACCATCTTTTGCAGACACACCCTTCCCTCATTTTAGTCCTGTCATGTTCATGAACTTTGCAGACTTTTCATCAGGGACCCATTTCACAAAGCCTTTTTTCAATGACAAATGACAAAAATCAGTGACAAATCTGCAGATAACCAATCAGAAGCAGGGATTTCACTAACTAAATTACAAAAGCTGTCATATGTCGCTGATGACAAGTTTTGTGAAATGGGCCCCAGAATGATTTCTAGGAGCTCTGGGTGTATTTCTAAAACCTTTCAAAGTACAAATCCACAAATAGTGAATAATTTATCGTGATTTTAACGCCGCATTGAGGCTCGATGGTTCAGTGGTAGAGCAGTCGTCTCCTAACCTGGAGACCCTGGGTTCCAAACCAAGTCGATGCTCTAGTGCAGGCCTTCTCAACTGGCGGCGCGCGCGCCACTCGTGGCGCTTGCGGTCAGTCAGAGTGGCGCGCGGCTGTTCCAAAAAACTAATAAAAAATAAATTAAAATTAAAAATTAAAAATTTAAAGTTGATACTCTAAGACAATCCCAAATACTGAGATAATTACATAAATAGAAAGCTTTTAACCCCATAATAACACCAAATGGTGTCCACCCGACAAAACAAGTTTAGAATAATGAATTTATTCGAGTAAACTCTACCAAAATATCTAAGTCTGAAACCCGGAAGTGCACGTAGAGTCGGGCCTCTATCCGTGACGTCACGAACGGGAGTCATGGGCTCAGTGAGAGTGAATGGCAGTGATATCCCTACGTAAATGCTATCCTGTCAGAGCTTAGATTTGTTGTTGTTAAGGAGTATATTTGATGGATTTTCTGTTTTCATTTGAATGAAGAATAACGAAGCAACATTTTCCAGTCGCTGATTTCTTTTTATATCCTCATATTCACCTATTTGGTAGAGATTTAAGACGAGTTTACTGCTTAGGAATTAAAGTTAAATCGTGCACTTATGAATAGGCGGATGCATTATATTGTCATCAGATGAACATGAGCAGTTTTGTAAAACGAATAGGTCTAGAACTATGATAGTACTTATCATAGATGTGTGTGACTGCCTCAAAAAAGGATACAGTACCAGTTAAACATTTTATGTTGTAAAATATCAAACTTGAACGAGATCATGCAAGCGCGCTTCCTCTATAATATTTTGGCGAGTGATGCGGCTCTTGCATGAACGTTCGTGGAGCGAGCAGAATCGGGAGGTAAGACCAAGCCGCTGCTCTAGGCGCTGCTTGCTTGTGATGGAACGTACGTGTGCTAGTTATATGTTTATCGGCAATTGCAAGAGAATGAAAGCGACGTTGCCAGCTAAGAAAAACAACTAACACAGACTTGCTCCTGACTACCGGTGTCAGAATTGGTAGATGGAGGATGTTCAGGGCCAAGGAAGGCGAAAGACATGGGAAAAAGGAAGAAGAAACCATCGGGAGATCGCTGTAGTGTATGGTAATGAATTGTGCATGGGTAGACAGCTACTGTTCACTCCGTGCCTGGGCCGATTTCAACACCAAAACAAAAATTACATGGTGAAAATATCGACTAATAGCACATCGTTGGCATGTAATGTCATAATTTTTAAAAGGGGAATTGATATTAATACTATGAAGTACTAGGGGAAGGTAAAAAATTGTACATAGAATTATGATTTATTAGACTTTTCAGCCTTTGAAACAAAAATATGCAGAAAATCGTATCACTCTGCACATGTTTGCTATGGAACATCCGGGTACGTGAATATACTCTCTCCCGGACGTGAGGTCATAAATAGTAGACCAGCGTCGTGACTGATTTTCTATGCAAAGAGAGGCGGATATTTTAGACATTTCAATTGAGGATTTCGAGTAGACAGAAATTTTTTGTGATATACTAAGCAATTGAAAAACTTAAAAATAACATATACTTGCCGTAGGTAACAAATTAAGGGACAATTATTTGCTTAGAGTATCAACTTTAAGAAAGAAAAAATTAAAAAATTATATCTTAAAATAAAAAAACTCAGCAAAATCAAAAAGTTGCAGTCGAAGTTGAGCCCAAAGTGTAAGCAAGCCATTTTGTTTGTGATTTTCACTTCATTTTGACATTTTCTGTGTTTATTGCACCAAAATAACTACATATAAATTAACTTCAAGTGTAGATTTTAGCCAGGAATTGTATTAATTATCTCACATCAATATGAAATTATGATTGATGTTTTATGGAACAAAAAGGTTTTAGAAATGCCACATCTGGGCCTTAAAAAAATCCCTAAAACCCACTAGCTTGCGGGGGCTTTGCCCCCTGGACCCCACCCGGTATCGGCTCGGTCGCTACGCTCCCTCGCCACACAGTCACCAAACATACAGGTTGGCACTTCAACCTCAATAAATTTTTGTTTTGGCGCTTCTAATAAACTAGTTGAGAAGGCCTGCTCTAGTGCCCTTTGGTATAAAGGCATTACTGTAATGCTCATGACGTCAGTCCCCTCGTTGCTTATTTGCAAGCATACATATGTTTTCTCAGCATTCAGGTAAAACAACAAACAAACAAACAAATAAACAATCATACTTTCATAATCAATCTTTTCCCCAAAATGTCTAGACCGTTTCTTTCACAATGCAGTAGCATGCCCAGTCCTCAACTACATGTACTGTTTGTGCAAGTATATTTGTGTACCATCTGTTCTCCTGGCAAGTTTTCTTTTTCATATTTCTTTTTTTTAAATCAAAAACATTTTGTGGGTTATTGGGAATCTGCATGTGATCATTGATTAGGCATGCCTTACAGTACATTCAATATATACATGTATATACCAACCAGTACTACAGTGTAGTGTCAGTATATTAATAACAATATGATATTTTATTTTTGCAATGGCATGACCAGTATTCATCAAAACACATGTGCATTCCTGTTTCTGTTCTTCAAGAATGTTTATTTCAATGTTTTGTTTAAATATTGAAAATATTTTGTGGGTTGTTGTGAATATGCATGTGATCTACTTAAGTAGGAATGCCTTACGCTCATCATGTACATGTATCTACCAGCAACAGTATATTTTGATAACCACAGCATTTCACAATAGGTTTCCAAACCTCTATTATAATTGATTACAATTCATTTTTATTTAACTTCTATATTTCATTATTTTTATCTTTCCTTGTGCAGATGGATCGGAAAGTAAAGGAACAACAGACGCTACACATGAAGATCTAAACACAACTAACACATCAGATGATAGGCCACCTCGGCAACGGAAAGAACCTGGTAGGTATATCAAGATGATGATGATGACAATAGACCTCAACTTAAGATTAAAACCCAATAATAATTATATTTGCTTATATAGCGCCTTACACTTACTTTATCAGAATTCTCTAAGCGCTCTACAATAATGCAGCATAATTACCCTTGCTTTAGCAGAGCAGCTGTCACACGCTCTCTGTTTAAAGGAATAAATTCCTATCAGGTCCCCATTTACACATCTAATTCACCTGGGTGGAGTGTAGCACAATGTGGATGATTTTTTTGCTGAAGGAAATTAAGGTCCTGCAGTGGGATTCAAACTCACGACCTTATGATTGAAAGACAAGAGTCAGAACCACTACACCATGACGCTTCCACATAAATTACATCCATATTAAACGCTATATTTGCACAATGAAGTCAGGAGCGATTGTCCCCAGAGCGAATGTAACAACATGTATGATCTGAGACCATGAAAGAATAATCCATCTTTTCATTTCTTCAGGCCTGATAAAAACCTGATTTAAATCGGTTTCCCGATTTTTTTTTTCTTCCCGATTTAATCCTGATTTTCCCGATTTCCCCCTTATTTTCTCTATTCTATCCTATGGTTTCCCTATTTTTTCCCAATTTTCTTACTCGAAAGGGGGGAATGTTGTTAGATGCCATTTTCCCCCCGCAAATCCTCTTCTTTTTTTTTTACTCAAGGGGGGCGTGGTAAAGGGGAAAACAAAAAACGTATTTTTTTTTAGTGCTCACTATCACCCCTGTTTCTTTCTGCAGTGTTAGACGCATCCAAACTAAAGGAGCGGGAGGAGAGAAACGCTGTCAACAGACGGTCACACCTACAGCAGAAATCAAACACCCTCAAGGACAAGAACGAGCAGAGGAGACAAGCCGTAGAGGAGCGCAGGAGGCAACAGGCAGAGACAGAAAAGGTATTAAATAGGACAGTGTCAGGAATTGTTTTGGCAAAAATACCTTAAAGAGAAGGTCGAGTTCTGGGAAGAGGTGAAAAATAATTTGTGAGCGTTATCATTCTTATTATGCAAGTGTGGAAGAACATCAGATAAGACATGTTCCCTGAAAAGCATGGCTCTTCAAATGCCTTCATATTCTAAATATGTCATGTAACATCGTAAAAATCTGGGTAGGATTTTTACGCCATGTGTTCGTGTAGTCCCATATACATCTTTCGGTGTACAGTGTTTGTAACTTTACCAAGACTTGGCCAAATTTCTTATCACTTTGATGATTCCAGAACCATGCAATACACACAAATTCTTATATGCTAGATGATCAACCTTTCTGGTCGATTCCACATCGTTTCTTTCACAATGCAATCGCATGACCAGAACTCAACTTCATCTTTAAAGGCATTGTTTAACAATGTTAAATCTGAGATGCATGGCCCTACGTGTTATCAGTGTCTGTGATATGGTGTCATATGAAGCCCTAAAAAAATTGCGCTTCAAAATGATCAAGAAGTGCCTCAAAAAAGTAAAAATCTTTGAGTGACCGGTTTTACCATACTCGTTTTCCCCAATAGACTAGTGTTATGAAAACAGTTTGGCAAACGGTTTTTAACATTTCTAATTCCAATCATAAATATCTTGATAATCAGACAGGCGATCGGCTTGTAAAAGTCATGGGGTCCCTGACTGACCTAAAGGTTTATAATTATCATTGCAGCATGAGCTAAATCAAGGATTTTGTTTCAGAATCTGAGACAAAGTTACTGGATCCCTTTATAAACCTTTAGGTCAGTCAGGAACGCCATGACTTTTACAAGCCGATCGCCTGTCTGATTATCAAGAAATTTATGATTGGAAATCGAAATTTCATTTTTCGTTTTCCGAACAGTTTTCATGACACTATAGTCTCTTGGGGAAAAAGAGTATGGTAAAACCGGTCACTCAAAGATTTTTACTTTTTTGAGGCACTTCTTGATCATTTTGAAGCGCGATTTTTTTAGGGCTTCAATATAACACAATATCACAGACACTGATAACACGTAGGGCCATGCATCTCAGATTTAACATTGTTAAACGATGCTTTTAGATAGGACAGTGTCAGGAATCGTTTTGGCAAAAATGCCTTAATTTGTAATACTGTAGGTCTGTGGATAGTTAATCTAATAGTGTACAAACACAGACATTTAAGTATCATTTACTTTTAGCTATCAGATCTCTAGGACGGCAATCTGATTTACAGATGAGATGAGTTTCTATTCTATTGTTCTCTCATATAAATACCTATCATAGTTTCAAGAATACATTGCTCGATTCACTTTCACTGATTGGTCCACTGTTTCAATCTGTATTAGGAGACTGTCATGGATATCAAAAAGACATTTTGCTCTGTAATGCAAGTTGTGGATTCATGATGATACTTTAGTTTGATTGATACAGCACCTCATCCTGATAATACAAATCGAAATCCAAAGCATATAGATGCAGAACAAAATGGGAGTTGACAGTTAGACGCGATAGCTCAGTCGGTAGAGCAGTGGTCTCGTAATCCGGTGACCCGGGTTCGAAACCAAGGCGATGCGCTAGTGCCCTTTGGTAAGGTATTAATCCTCATTACCAGGTCCCTCAGAGAGGACCTTAAGCCGTCGGCTGTGTTGTTGCTTACTAACAAGCATTTATGCTTTCTTAGCTGTCAGGTAAAATAACCACCACCACATGACAGTTGACATATATCTGAATTCATTTAGGGAGCTTGTAGCATATGGCATGACAGAATATGACAAAAATTTGATAGCTACCTGAAAACAATGGCTATATTTACCACATCAAATTCTTTATTTTGACCTTAGGAACGCAAGGAGGCAATACTTCAAAAATCAATGGAGAAGAACGACAGTCAACACGCGCCAAGAGAGAAGCGCCGATCATGGAGTGCCTTTGGCGCTCGGGAGAGTCCCACCCCGATCCAGAGCTCGTCGACGCCCCGTGGCAGGAGCACGGACCGCGCCGCGCCCAAGAGCAGGACCAGCAACCTGGCCAGCTCCAAGCACCTCTCAAGCTCCGTCTCCAACATCTATCAGAGGTCAGTCAAGTTGGTCCGGCTGGGGCCCAACCAGGACGACTGGTTCCAGATGTATGTGCCGGAGAAAAGTAAGAAGAAGCCCGGCTCGTCCGTGGGTGCGGTCACGCCACCTCCGGCGAGTGGGGCGGGGCCTGTGGATGCTCGTTCGCCTGTTGGTGCATTACGCTCATCACCCAGCCATTACCGGTCTACCCCAAACCTTGCATGTAAGCTCACTAAACACCTCTACCTCTCCTTTTATCCTCTCTAACCTCTAATATTTAGTCTGTCACATCTTCGGGATAGCATGTGGCTTAGACAGATATTGCTTTTTAAAAAGGAAAAGGTCTCTGGCTCAATCTTCAAAAAAGATTTTTAGATATCATGATGTTTTGCGATAACTTTGGATTGTGGAACTGTTACCTGTGTGAATTTAGAGTTTAGCTAATTTCAGTTTGCTCAAAAAACCTTCATCCACTATAACATCAAATTTTACAATCAATTCAAACATACAGGAGAAAAAAAAAGGAAAAATATGATGAATTTAATTATCTTTTATTTAAATTTTTCTCTGCATCATCATATCTTGATTAGCAATGAAATGAAGATTTCTACACAGTGAAAAGAACTGAAGAATAGTTCACAAATTTAGACACACAATATTTGCCAACATCATGAACTAATCTAGATAATGGATTGAGCCTGGGATTTTTTCAAGAAGCCACTTCTAGTTTTTCCTTTGAAACAGACAGGTTTTATTGGAAGCTATTTTCACAGACATTTCCATTGTCACAGTAGAACTCAAAGTGCAACCAAAAGAACAATTCCCTCTTGTATTCTGTATTTTTTTGGGCAAAACTAATGATCTTTTTGAATAAAAATGATTTATCTTACAAAGTGAAAATATTGATATATAATAGTAGATTGAAATTCTATGATTCATACATCAAACTGTTCACTAATTGTCCAGCTCTAAAACAGCTTTCGATATTTACTTCATCAAAGGGATTCTTATGGTTGCACTTTTTGGATAATCATTTCTTGTCATTCAGTCCTCAGACTTTCTTTCATAATCATATCTTTGTGAGGTTGACATATGTACATTTCAATATGACCTCTATGAACATGACACATAGATTATTGCTTTACAGCGCTTAAAGGTAAGGATTAGTTATATCAATGTCAATTTAATCAAACATCTTTCCTTTTTCGATCATACATTAAAGGTAAGATCCATAATTGTTAAGTTGCTAGATCACTCTTTCGCCTTGTTCATAAAAGTCAATTTCTCGTGACATTACTCAATTTTTTATATTTTGCCATTGCAAAATTCAATCATTTTCCCCATGTGCTTGCTAAATGCTTCAAATTATAGCATGAAATTTTATGTCATGTCTCCATTTCCTCTTGACGACCCTTTTTGTTATGAAATATTTTTCATTCTTTGGTTGTATATTTTTATTGAAGGGATCTTAACCCTAAAAAGGGGGAAAAAAGAAGAAAATGATCACCTTTATTTTGGTAGATAATTCTTTCACCTTTAATTTATTTAAATTTGATGTTTAGTTTTGTCGAAGAAAATCAAATTTTCAGAGCCAAATAAGTATGTTACTTTGCTGGTTTCAAGGCAAACATTTTGTTCTTTGAAAAATACTGCCTTTATAGAGGTCCCATGTTTTAATTATGTCATGAAATTGCAACCTTGTTATTTTTGCTTTAAATCTTTGAAATATCCTCTTTGCAGAGGACTTTGCAAATTTGTCTTTTCTTGTCTTCATTTTGATGCGCCTTTATTTATATGCTCTCCCCTTATTTATTAATCTCAATTAATATTTGATTGAATTTGTATGTACCCTCTGTGTACCTCTCAACATTCTTTGATATATGGTATGAAACCAGTTTCTTTTTTTCCTTTTGTTTTAAATTATTAAAATAAAGATATTGAAGCTCTATTATTATTCATGAAAGTTACAGCAAAAGCTATTTACAAAAGCGTTATGAAAAATCTCCTTTTCATGGATTTCTGCAAATACCGAAAGGAAAATTAATCAAAATTTTATAGGGATAATAAAAAGCAGCATTCTCCTATTTGACTGCTACCTATTAAATGAATGAAGGCATCAGATTATTATGGATACTGCCCTCTGTTGCCTATTTCTTGCCCAGTCGTGTCACCTCACCAAGATATGTGTCACCATAATAGTCTTGTTGTTCTATACTTGAGCAGTTTTGAATATAAAAGAAGAATCCACGATGATCTAGTGCCAGGAAATCAGGAGTCCTAATAACATTTGGAAATACAAGCTCATAAAAAAATGAAACTTTGACTTCTCGTGAGTTGTTTAAGTCTAGATTGTGGCCTCATTTTTAATTGATCAAATTAATCAAGAGTCCTAATGAAAATTGAAAATACAAACCCATGAAAAAATGAAACTTTGTCTACTCAGGGCTTGTTTAAGTCTAGATTGTGCCTAATTTTTGATAGATCAAATTAATCAAGAGATGGAAATAAGATAGATTATTATCCCTACAGAATATCCCTTGATTACAATATTACATACAGTATACGGTAATGTTTTAACTATTAAACATGAAACCACATGTTTTTTATAAGAAGAAAAAAGGTCATAGAATCTTAGACAAATAATAAAGAATTGTTTCTTGAATTGAAACCAGCACTCTCTTTTTATTCTGAGGACTGAAAGAATATGGCAGAGTTGTAAGGATTAAAAATATATACATACTTCAAATTATAGTATAATTTATATAAATTATTATTATTATATTATTTATATGTATTTAAACCCTCTCACAAATAACAAAACAACAGTACAAACATTTGGGAAATATAGGCCCTAGATTCTTAATCCTGAAAAAGGAGCAGTAAACATGTACATGTAAACTGCAGAGCATGATGTGGAACCCATTTTTATAAGCAGAAATGAATTTGAATTTCTTGTTGTCAAGAAAGGGATTAATTATTATTTGCCAGTTGCAACATGTATAGTTGGGCTACAAGCGAAGTCTTAACAATATCAATCTCAAAATTAATGGATTCATTTACACTATATTTCTGTAAGAATCATTTAAATATATTAAGTGTTTGTCAATGACAAATGTTAAATCAGTCATGACAATAGTCACCACTCTCCAACTAAATGTTGGCACTTGATTGTAAAGAGTCAATTTACATTTTGTAAGTGTCGTTTTAGAACTTCTGAACAAACAATATTGCAAAGGTGTAGATCAAATTTGCTTCATGGTGATATGACAAAGCAATGGTCAACACCACTCTTTGTTGTCCGTGTTCTGACCAACTAAAATGACCTATCCCCAGTCAAACAAGTTAGGAGTGAACAACTGAGGAAAAAGAGTTGTCCTGTGTTTGCTTAAATTGCCCCAATCAATTATGAAACATGTAGTAAAGGTTCAACATACATAGGAACAATTCATCGCTTCCACATTTATCCAAGATTATACAACATTAAACTTAATTTTCATTTCATTTGTTTTGTAAAGCGCTTAGAAACTGTATCTGTATACCAGGGCTATATAAATCTTAGATATTATTATTATTACATTTTGATAAGACTGTGATTGTGATGAGCCTCTCCATCCCTTACCTTCCCAAATAATTAGTTTGCATTTGAAATAAAAGGATATTCAGAGACAGAAAGACGATACACTTAAATGCTGAAACTTGAAAAATAATAATAAGACAATCCAACTAGACATATAATACTTGTTTGGAACAAGTATAGGTGGGCTGGTCAACTAAAACTTGAGACAAAATAGAGCAAAAATAAGCGACATACTGCTTACAAATTCTTAAAAAACAATATCATGTAGATTCATAACGTGAACTAAATTCACCTTCTATAGGCATAACACGCAAATTATGTAGTTTTTGACATGAGGCCTTTCATCAAAATTTTCACTATGATGACGTCATCAAAATGAAACATGGTGATTATTGATTTTGTAGAAAATTGTCTTAGCTACAACATATCAAAATTTTGAAGAAAATTGATCAATATTTACAGAGATACAATCAATTTTACATAAATATGCTGACGTCATAATATGCAAATTCGTATTTTGAGTTCCAAGGCCATTGTGATGATGTCACGATACACTTAATGGCCAAATGAGACATGAAATCATATTTCCGACTCATACTCTATCTTAATATGACAAAAAATTGAGGATCCCGGTGCATTCCAAAGGGCTATAACGGATTTTGTATAGGCATGTTTTTGCCCATATATGCTATGTATTAAAAGAGCTCGCGCGCACTGACATTTATCTTGAATTGACGCTCATCTTGTTAATAATGGTCATAAAGAGATAAACATGGTATCAAATTCCTTGAAAAAATATGAGAATTATCATGAAAGAAAAAAAAATGGCGATTCTATGTTTTGTAATGGTGTTACGCGCGAAAACGCGCGCGCATGCTCGTACGCGCGATTTTTTAAAAAATGCTTAAAATGACCTGAAACGTATGCAAAATAAATTTGAGACGATTTTGAGCATTTTAAAATTTTGCGCGCGGACGTACGCAATTGACTGAAATTGACTGGACTGATATTGACCTTGATCGTAATAAATATGAATGAGAAATACCTTTTGGTTATGAAGATATGATCATGAGTTTATTTTCAGAAAATTTCACAAAATGGCGCCTAGATGACGTCATCAATCAAGGTCAAGGTTGAAAACCTTACTGTGTTTTGTCCATATGCCTATACATACAATGTATGTGTGCCAAATTTCAAGTGATTTGAGTTAGACAATTTCAAGTTATCTTGCTAACAAAAAAGTGGCGAGAATTAAGAAAAATAAATAAATAATAAATAAAGGCGATTTTAACAAAAATATAAGGTGGTCTGTATTAGATACAGCCCACCTGATAATATATGCACATGCAGAGTTTAGAATGTACAGTATTAATGTTCATGAATTTTCTTGTACAATATGTCGAGGCCGTAGACCGACATGTACAAATACATAAATTCACAATAATACTTTAATATATAAGGATATAAAAAGCGAAGATGTGTACAGTTTACAAACCCATATACCCCTCGACCCCTTTGCCAACCTCCTATACCGAATCCCCTTTGCTTTTCTTAGCCCTTGAAGAAAAAAAAAGCACTCCGACTTGGCTGGCAGAGTGCTTGTGGAATGCCTGTTGTTTTCTAAAATGCATGGAAATGTGACTGATTAGTTTTGGCACCTAGAATGCTAAGTTTGGTTTTGGTTGTGATTCAGCATAATGTATTTGTATTTTTTAATAAATCCTAAAATGTCTCCTTGGTGAATATAGTATGTTGCATGCACCCTCAGAGTCATAACATGTTGTGTTTGTGTAGTTAGTTGTTTTTGGATGTTTGTGGTTTGTTGACTAGAAACATAGAGTCTACTGTAGGAGGCTAGATCTTTGTTTGAATTGCACGATCATGAGGCACGATCATGAGGCGCGTCTTCATCATTTCAAGATTGCCAAATAGCCCGCTATTTCTGATTTGGGAAATAATCCCGAAGTTACAAATCACGTCTTCATCAGCTCGAGATATTTTGCTCAGCGTTCGCGCATAGTGCGAGTCTTTGGTCTGGTAAAGACGCACCGGACAAATAGCTGGATATTTTGCCAAATTGTGGGATATTTTGCAAACTATCCCAAGATATCTTGGGATGACAATCCCTACCAAATATCCCGCTAATTGCAACTTCGGTCTGATGAAGACGCAAATTAGCTGGATAGTTTGTGATCGGGATAGTTCAAATAGCGGGATATTTGGCAATCTTGAGCTAGTGAAAACAGGCCTTTGTTCACAGTGCATGACCATGTTCAAAGTCTTTTCAGATATATACAGTGTACATGTACATGTTGTATATACTATTATATGATTATGGTTGACTTGTACTCTTGAGACAGCTTTGAAATTTGACAGTTGAGAAATAAGTCTTCATGTTCATTGTCTTTGACTGTATGAGCACTTATCAACTTTATACTAATTGTACTATAGATAGGCATGCTGTTACCTTAATATTGCCAGAAAGACACAATGTATACATGTACCATTGAACAGTCAGTTGAATAGACAAGGAACTGTTCGATATATATCTTAGTTTCATCGTTATAAGATCACGATTGCAATCCCTTACAATTTATTGTCAATCAATAGCATGAAGTCACACTTCCCTTTGTTTCATGCCAAACTTATAGTCATCTAAAAGAAGAAGAAGAAGAAAAAAGTAAGATGAATATAATTGCCTTCTGCAATCAACCTGTCATAACGGCTATCTCTTTATAATGTAAAGTTCACTTGTTTCAAGTGGGCACCTACATGTACTTGTCCATTGTCTACATGTAAATGTAGGAAGAAAGATATGTCTTCGAACCTGTCACAAAATGCTAGTTGTCTACAATGGCCACCTTTTCCCTGCATGGTCTTTCGATACAGATTCGACTATCATACGTGAATCTGCCTGTACATTGTGTATCTCTTTATTGTTTGGGCACTGTCTGGCAACTTCATTACAGGACTTTTAGCAAAATATATTTTTCACTCTCAAATGGACAATTTGCATTATGGCTGTTTAGCTGTTGCAGCACTAGCCTAATTTACAGGCACATACTTTTATCTAACAGTTCCATAGGATATTTTGTCACTTGAGTGAAGCCTAATTCACATTCTTTCTGTCTGCGTTAGGAGCAGCTATGGTACAGGGCCTATAGACTGTAGTTTCCATAGTCTCACTGTTTCAGACCCTCTGTAACGCAATACAACAGACTAAGGTCTGTGCATAGAAAGTAGAGACTACCTGTGCATGCAGCAATAGCCCACATGTTGTGCACATGGAGGATAATTGGTATACACTGTACAGTCAACAACCGAAGAACAGCAGGACTGTAGGCGCGCCTTCATCATCTCGAGATTGCCAAATAGCCCGCTCTTTCTGATTTGGGAAATAATCCCAAAGTTACAAATCGCATCTTCAACAGCTCGAGATTCGATCTTGAAACTTGAAACTTGACCTTGAGAAATTAGCTTGAGATATTTTGCTCAGCGCATAGTGCGAGTCTTCCGTATGGTGAAGACGCACCGGACAAATAGCGGGATATTTTGCAAACTATCCCAAAATATCTTGGGATGACAATCCCGACCAAATATCCCGCCAATATTGCAACTTTGGGCTGATGAAGACGCAAATTAGCTGGAGAGTTTGCGATCGGGATAGTTCAAATAGCGGGATATTTGGCAATCTCGAAGCTAGTGAAGACAGGCCTAATGATGCCATGCTGCAACAAACGATCCTCTTTAATTGGACTCTGACAAATTTCAACTGCTTGTCAACTAAGTCACAGAGGCTTGATGCTTCAACTATATAAACTTTTAATCTACTGCATTACAGAAAATTCTTCAAACTTTGATTAAAAGCCCAATATTGTCTTCTTGATCCTAGTATTATCTTTTTTACTATTATTTTTTAAAATAAATTATACGTGTATCGAAGGTAAATCAGCGCAGCTCTGCATCATTTGCAAGTTTTGTCTCCGACATGGATTGACTTTGATTTAATTCCTAAAGTAACCTCTAGCTAGGGGAGAAAGTAATTGGTCATCCCGCAGATGAACGGTTTTCACAAAAAATAAATGTTGATATCATTCTGTCTAGACCCAATGGAATGCAAAGTTCCTGCAATAGTTCATGTTTACAATAATGTTTATTGTATTGGTGTGTTATTTAACATTTCTTTTGTTCAGTAGAACAGTAGAATCATTGATTTGTTTAAATTTCTATCATGAACTTCTGAACTAAAGCTGTGACATAATTGATTGTTATTTATTTCCTGGTTTTGGTTTCAAATGTGTTTGTTGGGTCATTTTGAACTTGAACCTGAACTTTACCATCAATCAATGTAAACAACTTTCAAACAGGATCTGTTTTCAACAAAGCGCAATAATAGGATAAAGGGACCGAAAGTTGAATGAATTGCTGAATATTGCATATCATGAAAAACACAAGATATGCCAGTTTGATTGAATTGGGATTTTTTTTTATAGTTTTTTTATAGTTGAATATATTTCTGGTTATCGAAAGAAAATTAAAAGAAAATTCATGTCAAAACTTTTCCATATCAACAACTACTGAGGTTTTCGCTTGCTCCAAGCGTTACACTTTACAACTAATACTGTGTAATCAGTTTTATGCAAATTATGTTTTGAGCTGGTTGCATATTTTTGTGTTGCCTGTTCAGAGCCAGAAGGGCATTAAAGATAAACTTGAGTACTGGTAAAAAAAGAAAATGAACTCTCACAGAATCTAACAAAACTTACACTGAATGTTCGAAATTACAAATAAATGTCATGTGCCAAACAATTTTGGAAGAAAATGTATACTGGCTGAGTAATGAGCATAGAAAGATAAGGAAATCAATTAAGGTAGTACTAGCCCCGACACCATGTGTGTTGTCCCATATACATCTTTCTGTGTAAGTGATTGTTACTTTACCAAGACTGGGCCAAATTTATGATGATTTTGATGACTCCAGAACCTTGCATTATACACCAATACTTACATGCTATATGATCAACTTTTTCTGATCCATTCCACACCTTTTCTTTCACAATGCAATTGCATTACCAGAACTCACCTTTATCTTTAAGTTTGTGAAATGATGAGAGTATGTAATTATATCCATGCTCGGTGCAAAGTCCTAAATTAGAAGGACACATGCAATTACATGTTTTTCATGAAGAGGTATTAAATTTTTATTACCCATTATGGTTTGACAATCTTGGAATGTGACATATAAATTGCAAATTCTACTAAAAACCATCATGATCAAAGTGCAAAGAGTGTACTTACTCGACTCGAAGCAATAACATGATTCGCATGGTGATACAGGCAGTCACTATGGTCATTTACATTGCACAAGGTTCAAGTTGCAAATACGGCAGTAAGTAATGAATCCGGAATATACGTACGGCTGAATAAAGCATAGTTCTTGACTTGGTGATTGACCATTCCAGAAGAATTGCTTGACCATTCCAGAAGAATTGATTGACCATTCCAGAAGAATTGATTGACCATTCCAGAAGAATTGCTTGACCATTCCAGAAGAATTGATTGACCATTCCAGAAGAATTGCTTGACCATTCCAGAAGAATTGATTGACCATTCCAGAAGAATTGATTGACCATTCCAGAAGAATTGATTGGAACCTGCCCTCCTTTTAAGGTTTTTGACAGACGATAGCAAACACTCATTTTCTTGAAACTGGAATGCATTTATGAGCATACATACATGTACAAAGGCATAATTGAGGTTCATTGATTGAGTTTTTGAGAGAAAAAAGTGCATTGGCTGGAGCAACAAAGGTCGTAAATCATTCCTAGAAATATTTGAGACTTTTCAAAGTATCGTTATTAAAATGGGAGTGGTGATAATAATAATAATAATAATAATAATAGCCTAATAGTCCACTCCAAATTTGATTAAACCGAAACAGAAATTCTTTTTGCCCAATTGATCGTGAGCCCAGCAGCCACTGAGCAGCGCCAGATCGACGTTGCTCTATCCTGGCATAACTCAAGTGTGTCCCATGCTTAATTGATGGTGATCCCTAAATAAATACACCTTTCATTCAAGTTTGAAATCGTACGGTCCCAGGGATAGATAATCTGTATCAATCGAGCAACTTTTCTGTTTGGTGTTAAACCAAAACACGACTATCCATTCATCCAGGCAGACGCAATTCTGTAGTGTTTAAACATATTGCATCAAGCATTCATTGAGCTAGAAAATCGTGGAACACAAAGCTAAGTACATTTGTAAGAAAACCTTTGCTCCTTCCCTTTGACACCCTTTTTGCGGAAAAACCTCATTCCTTCCCAGCCATTCAGGCTCTGTAAACGCAAAATCTATTTGGTAAATGTTTGCTCCAGGGATACGACTCCCTGGCACAAAAGAGAGTAAGAAGTTGCATTCCTTATACTCAAAAATCATTCATTCATACAGTCATACAATAAGTCAATGTCAGTCGTGTTTTCGTAACTTCTCCCTGCCCTGGCATGCAATAGGTTTTTTTTCTTCACCTGCGGAGCATGCACCGCGTTAGGGAAAAGTGTAGCATTTCCTGCGTGGTCCAGCCAAGGTAGTCTGGTAGCCAAATGTGGTTATTTATCTCAATTTGGCTCACTCACTCACTCTCGCTCTCTCTCTCTCTCTCTCTCTCTCTTGCTCTCTCTCTCTAGCTCTCTCTAGCTCTCAGCAAAGAGATTGCTCTCAGTATGAGTAAGTTGTTATTCATGTGAATAGTTTTGAAGAGCAGAACATGGCACTAGTGCACAGCAATCTTTAAATACACTACAGTAGAAGGAATAATCCGGTAAAGTAGGGATTGTTATTTCTATGGAATTCCTGGATTCTGCACCAGTGTCCTCATGGATCATCATCTTGTCGCTTTTGTTGTTGAAGTCATGAATGGACAGTCACAATCTTATCCCGAGAGAAGAATGTGGTAAAGTAGCTACTGTATTTCTTTGGAATTCCGAGACACTGTGCTCGTGCATCCTTGATGTGTTTTACTGACTGCAATCACTTGTTCACTCCACAACATAGAAGTGAACAAAGTGTCTGACGATGTAATTTCAGGAAGGAGGAGATAGTGGTAAAACAGTGATTGCTTGGTCTAGGAGCTCCTAGATAAACAGGCTTCACAAGTATTCTGGATGCTATATGGCGATTCAGATCTTAGAAAATGACAGTTTTGTTATAACTTCATAAAAAGTGAAGAGAAGAAGAAATTGGCTAGTCGTTGATCGCCGGCTTTGGATATTTCTTGATACATGACAAGTCTTCTGGAAGCCTCATGGTGGTCAAGATCGGTAGAAATTGACAAGGTGTGTTTAATTTTTGAAAAAGTTGGGAGAATAATTAATTGGAACAGCAGTGATTGCCAGGCCTGGGAGTTCCTACATGTAGACTTTACAAGTCTTCTGGATGCTGTATGGTGATCAATATTTATAAATTGACAAGGTTTGTTGTAATCTGAAAAAGGAGTGATGTGGAAAAATTAGCAAGACAGTGAATAGCCATATTAGGATTCAAAGATATTTTTGACAAGTCTGCAGGATACCCTAACTGATCAAAGAGATTGAAGAACTGTGGTATTATCTGAAAACAGCTCAGAAAAGAACAAATTGGCATGACAGTGGTCTCCGGCTCCGGATTGATAGATTTACAGTACTTGGACAGTCTGGGGAATGTGTCATCATCTGACGGTGGGGAACTTTCCTATTAATTTGGCAGGATTGTCCGTCCCACCTGTCTGAGTCAATGGACTCCTGGTGCGCCGCCGAAATGCTATAGGGTGCGTTCAAACAATTTTTTAAAGCTAGAATCACAAACATGAATCACGAATCAAAACGCCGTTGAAAAACAGAGTTACTGCGGGAGAGCGTTCAAGCGGTTTTTCATCAACACTGATTCTCGCTTATTTCAAGCCCAGCCACTGCTGATCACACTGCAGTTTGACCCAGGAAGTATAGGTCAACTTCGCTGTGTGCTTTCTGAATTTGTTTACGGTCGACTGTCAGCCAAACCGGAAGCGGGCCACAATAATGACGTTATAGAAGCATGATTGAGATCTCTGTTTGAGCAAGCGATTTTTAGCAACCGTGATTCTGCATAATCACAATACAAAACGCATCTTTTTCAGCGTTTCATGTTTGCGTTTTTAAACACATTTATTTTTACGACCAACGAAAAATTGCTTGAACGCAACCGTGTTTTAAACTAAACGTCTTTGAAACCGTGATACTAGGGTGAAAAAGTGTTGCTTGAACGCACCCTTAGTTGAGATCTCAGTCACCGAAGTCCACAGCTGTGTACAGTAGCTCTGGAGAGCTACAGTCATTAGGTCAAAGTGGCCCGTGATCGAATGAGTAGCATTTGATTCGTCAGAGGTGTCTTTACGTTTCATCTGTATCACCTGTGCCTGAAAGTACCCACCTTACTCGAACTGAAGCGGTATCGTGGTTGCTTTGCTCAGTGGCATCCTGACCTGAACACCCTGGAAGCCTGCAAGGGGTTCGTCCAGTCAGTATCCACAATCATCGTAAGAACGACAATGCAACAATACATCTGCTGGTAGTATTTGGCTGTTGTCTTCAAAGCCACCATCAACTTGTTATTGTCTGTGAGGAAATGCGACTCGATACAAACCTTTCTGGATACTTTTTGGAATAGTTGCATGCTACAGCCATGAAGAAAGAGGGAAACACCTCCAAAGAACGGACAGTGAAGAAAACAACCAAGTGTACATGTACATGTACATGTACAAGTAGGGGTGAGTGATAATCTTTGGAAAGCAAGAATATAGATTATGAGTCTGTTTTGCAGTATGACTACCCACTTAGTTTCAGTTGCATTTTAGGCATACAGCGTTAAATATTTCAAGAGTGTGGTGAGCAAGTTAGCCCTGGAAAGCTCTTGAAGAGATCAAGGGTATCACAAAGTTCCTAAGTCGGAACTTAACTCTAAGTTGGACTTAAAAATTATGGAGAGCCATTTGTAGCCTTAAAATAAAATATTATCAATAGTAGAAATTCAAATATTTTAGACTTTTTATAAATTCCACATCAAGCCCATGAAATCTCCTTGATAATAGAAATCATGAATGATTTGAATGAACATTTTATGCCTTTTAAAATAACTTTAAAAAAACTTTTTCGTAGATGCTAATGGCTTTCCATAATATTTAAGTCCAACTTAGGATCTTTGTGAAACACCCCCCAGGTATACTTAAAAATGGCTCTGATAAATTGGCTCTGATAAAATATGAAATGGGTCCTTACACCATGAATATGAGGAAATCTCACAAATATAGCTGTGAAAGCCTAGATGTCCAAAGAGTATTTTTGTTCTTCTCAGTGGTACATGTATATTGTAAGGGTCAATACTGTAGTTTCTATTACATACAGAGTTGGCCTACAAGGGTTGTTTATATACCCTCACAATTACAAAATAATTGTTATGCAGGCTATTTTTTATGAATTAGAGTTATTGACGCCAGGTGCACACGTTTGAAAATTGTGTCCCCCATTCAACAATTTCAAAAGAGAAAACCATCAAAGATAAAGACCAGTTATGGTCATGCGATTGCAATGTGAAAGAAACGTTGTGGAATCGAAAAAGTTGATCATCTTGCATTATAAGTATTGGTGTCTACTGCAAGGTTCTGGAATCATCAAAATGATAAGAAATTTGGCCCAGTCTTCGTAAAGTTACAAGCACTGTACACAGAAAGATGTATATGGGACTACGCACACGTGCGTTTATCTCTTACAGTCCAATAGATACACTAATTTACCAAATATATCAATTAGTAGGCAGTTTCCCGGCAAAATTTGTATCATCATGTATTAGTTGAAACATATTCTTTCACATGATTGGTAATAAGAGCTTCCATTTCTTTTTTTTGAAATTGGTGCGTTTCCAATACTGGTCTTTACCTTTAACACATGGTTACTTTATCTGTTTGGAGCAAGAAGGGAATTGTCTCATATATTTTAACACATATTTAATAGCCTTCTCATTCAATTCTTTTGCAGGGAAAAAATTACTTAAAACATTTCGGGGGCTACTTTTCAAGCTTGCTCGCATGAAAATAACACTCTTTAATTTGTTTTGCATTGAACTCTATGCAAAATTTACGGGGGCTCTTTTCTGATTTTGGGGGGCTCTTTTGGGCATTTCGGGGGCTAATTCGCCCCGAGCCCCCCGTGTATTTTTTCCCTGCTTTTGTGTTATAAGCATACAGCAAATGAGTGAAGCAGAATTATATCCCTCCCCTCTTTCCAATGTTGGCAATTATCATAATGATGAATGTACATTCAGCCAATTCATCATGTAGTATTCAGGCATCAACCACTCCATTAATGGGCCCATGAGTGGTTGTCATGTGACCGTCGGAGCGTAGTATAAGCCGACTTCAATTGTTTGAATATCAAGTACTTGAGATTGTAAAACAAATGCAGACGGAATCCGGTCCAAGCTTTTTCATATTGAATGCCATATTGCTGATAGCATTGTTTTGAGAGTAAACATACATGTAGACTGATGAATAGGGCAGAACATTGCATTTGAACTTTGTAATAATGGCTTTAAAGGATGTAAAAACTACTCCAATGATTAAAAAGAATAAATTTCCCTTTATCATTGTTTTAGACCCCCAATCAATTTTATATATTAAATTGTCTATAAAATATCTAAGGACAGGACCATCTTATTTTGTCGGGGGGGGGGGGGGGGGCCTTAAAATGAGGGTAAGAGGAATGAGCCATATAGAGTGTTTGACAATTTGGAGAACAAAGAAATGGGAATAAATTATTAAAACACTTCTTTTGTATACTACTAAAAAAAAAGACATTTTCTTGTTCATGTGTACTCCATTTCATAGTGGAGTTCCTCTGACAGCAATACATGTAGGTGTGAAATACATTTTAAAAAGCTGAGCAAATTCTTTTCCCATCATGCTATGGGGATGTCTGAGGGTAAACATGTGTGTAGCCCTTTAAATATATTATCAGGTTATTATTAGAATAATGTAGTATCACTGAAATGAAAAGGTGGAGTCTGCTTACGTGTCAGAAGGCACATTTACCGGTAATTTTTAGTTGTGATAATATTGCAGTCGTGGCATTGTGTTTCACTTGTGGAAAGCAAGTTTCCATTTGTCGTGACCAATCGTCCATAATGCCTTGATGCGTATATTGTTTAATACTATGGTATTTGGACTTGGTCCATCTAAGGGCCAATGTTGATGGTTCAGTGTCTTGAGCCTTTCATTTTTAGCTCTGATGCTGCAGTGGTACGACACTGATAAGGAAGGAGGAGCAAAGCCCTTATCAAGAATTGCCTTTGACCGCCAGTCAAGACTAAGAATTATCTCTATTTGCCTTGAGATGTACTTCATATTCTATGAACTCTATCCTCGTGCTTCTGTTTCAACAGTTCTATCCTTCAGAAGCTGGTGACATTGGACTGTGTAGCACCATAGTGCAGTTGGTCACATCATTATGATTAGGATTTACCAGAGCAAGTTGAGGACTACCAAGTCGTTCGAGACGAGAACAAAGATCAGCGTGACCATGTTTTAGAACAATAATTATTTGCTGGTCCTTGGGATACGTGATACATTTATATTGACAGAGGTTCTTTGTCCTGATGTTTGTTAAATGTATCCTTGGCAGATGGATATTGAACATGTACTATTTACTCAGTTACTCATTGGATTCTGGTACTTTCAAAACTACAATGCTTTCATGAAGTGCTTCAAAGCTACAGAACATTGTGTGTGAACCTCGGAAACACTGGCTGAATATCGAAGGGTGTGCAGACTTTGTCGTCGTCTTTTAGATTCATTATACTACATGGTTTCTCTATCTGATCTCTGTGCTCTTGTGATCATTCCAGTGGCGATCGTAGATGCCGTTATCTTTTCTAAGTGAATTTCATCCAGCTTTTATTAAAGCCTTTCACTTTCGTAATGAGTTCGATTGTACTTTTGCATGTTCTTGTGCTTGCCATTGTATTTGTCTTTTGTTTTGGAAAGAGCTGTATCGACGACTCCAATCGTGATGCTACTTGACAGTGAAGTCCTTTTGTTATTATCTGCCTTTGAAAGATACAATCCATGAAAACAATACGTAATCCTGTGATATGAAGGTTTGGAGGAGAGTGAAGGCAGGCATAAGTATTTCCCAAAACGAATATCTGTGAGTTGGCAATTAGCATACCCAGCACTGATCGTCGTGATTGTAGCCATGGATTCCACGCACCAAGATACTCTGTTATTTTGGCAACCATTTGAAGGTATCACTATTAATTTAATTTCTTTCTTTCATTTACATGTATGTTGCTTTTAAGATTAGAGTTTGAAGTACATATAATGTTGCCAAAATTTGCGTAAGAGTACATTCATATGAAGTTTCTTAAGATTTCAATTCATCTGTTACATTATGGGATAACATGTAACAGCAGCATACAGGACAAGTGTAATGTAAATTAAGGGGATATCATGGCATTGCCAAGATTTGGCCACCTCTAAATATACACTTAGAAAAACCAAGTAACACTCATTGCACAGTTTTCAGTTGTGATATTGCGCATGACGTGACATGATGCAATGTCTAGTTTTCACCTGCTGCAATCATGGTACCTTTGGCCGAGACCAAGATCAGCTTTTCCTTGAGTTCTTGATAACATTGCAATTACTAAGACTTAAGTTATTGGTTTAATGTGTCAACTCACATTTCAGAAGTCAATTCATTCTTTTTTGCATGATTTTAAAGTCAAAACCTCTTCATTTGTAGACCATCAAAGATTATGCATGGCCTTGTGACCCTGTCTCAAGACCAACTGTTATCTTTCAGTGCCTTGATGATATATATATGAACATTGTCTTTTTGTTTATGTTCAACCTTATAAGATCCTTTTAAAGCCTACATGTATCAACATTAGTTTGGGCAGGAGAGATTATACTGTACCTCTGTGCATGGTCACTGACAGGTGGTTATCTCATCAAATCAGCTCTCAGAAATAGGGGATCATGGGGGACCAACGGTACCGCTTAGGCATTGCTTGCTATATAGAGGGCGCAAGTGGCTACAAGTAGTGCAGTCCCGCTTTAATATAGAGACAGACCAGTGGCATTGGAGTATGTTGTTTACCATTTCATATCGCCTTTTGTGCCACCTTATATGTTTTACATAAAGTTGGCAGTTAACATGTGGACAATAAAAAGACCTTAACCAGTTGAATACAAAATTCAAATTGATCTAATGAGTCAATGTAATTATGCGCAAGGGCATTGATGTTTGCAGTGTCCGGAGACTTCTAATATCTAGACAGGGCTATTTGTTCTGCGGATTGTGTACTTCATTCTTGACAGACGGTTATCTAATGCTCAATGCCACCGACACCAAAGCCTATATTCTCTTCAATATCATAGAGGCCACTCGATCTGACACTCAAAAATTACTTAAATAAATGCTGAAAACAGCAAGAAATACAAGAATTAGTGTGAGGAGCCCCTGCCTTAGACTGGAGAGCCCCACTACTGAAGTGATGCTGCATTTTTTTCTTCAAAGTGAAGTCCAATGATTCTTGCCAACTTCTTGGAAGACTGTTAACATCTCTCATCAACTGGAACCTAATTGCGTTGTGGTATCAGTGGAGCGTCTCTCATCTTCAAGATGTGTTCGTTTGTCCTTGTTGCTTTCATACTTGTGCTTCTCCTTGCTTTAGGAACGTGGACAGCTCCCCTTTGGGTGCACCTTGACAATCACAGACTTGAAATCAAAGTTCTTATACCCATTCCTTGCAGTATCTTCAATATCTTTTACATGACTTATAATAAAAAGCCCATACGCTTGGAGGAGTCCATTCTCCGGAACCTGAGGCATTGCTGATTTGCACAGTGTGGGCGTGTTCATCGTCTTGGCCATAGGCTGGTGCATTGTAGCCGTACGTATAAGCCGTGGGTTCTGTGTGCCAGAAACATTTTTGTTTTGCCAACTTTTTGAAGGTACATGTAGGCCTGTTTATAAAGTTGTTATTCGTCTGCTTACTGTTTTATTAAGATATTAATTTCTGTATTAAAACTCTTGCCAAATCATGGAGATTAGAGAAAAATGAGTTTGTTGAAACATTTACATGTACCACTACCAGACATAGAGAAATTATGTCTGGATATGATACATTGTATCTTAGTTTATTTTACAAAAATTGTTTTGACCTTTTTGTTTCAAGTACAAATATTTAGCAAACTATTTGCTTAAATGTTCATAGCGTGTAGCTTGTGCTCAGAGATTTCTTTCCTTTTGGAGCTGCGAAACTTGACTCGGTCATTTATGTTTTAGCCGTATCATTATTTATTCCATTTCCCTTCTCTTCCAAAATAAGAGTTTTTATCAGCATCAAATGCAGACCAGGGCCTTGTCTTACAAAGAGTTCTGATTGATCCAAATCAATCACAAGTTTTTAGTCTCCTATCTCTTACATGTATGTCATTGCGATTGATATCAATCGCAAATAAGTTGCGATTAATATCAACTCTTTGTAAGACAGGGCCCAGGACCCTGCTTCATAATTTTTTTTTATAACAAGTACCAAACTTCTTTTTACAAGTTACTGTATCTTGTTTTCTTGTTATTGATTAAAAAAGGTCCATGAAACGGTGGCCCTACTATAATAACAGCAACCTAGTTCCAATGTGGACCACCGACGACGTGTGAATAGGAATTTGTTTACTGTCAGAAAAAATACGAAGCTTTAGATCCAAAGTGTCATTTTCACCCCTGTCCATCAGAAAGTCACCACCTCGTTTGCAGTTGATTTAGCATAGCCTTGACGATCTATCATTTATGCATGAAAACTGAATCTAAATTCATTCATCCTGTACATGTAGCTGCATTTCATGCATTTGAACAGTGAATTCATATTTCATGCACCATTTAACATGCAGTTGCTCTTTGTGGTTTTATAGGAAAAGCTGATTGCAGTCGTTGTGATTTAGAGCTCCTATTTAACCACTGATGTGAAGTTAAATGTCAACGGGAATGTTTCAAGGATTGATATTTTGGTATCCCTGCCCTCTGTTGTACATGTACATGTACATGTGCATCATGACAAGTGAAATTAGAGGTTTCTTCAAATTATTTTCTTACTTGATATAATTTATATGCAGATTGTAAATGTATACTGATTAATTGGATAAATTTGTTTACTTTTGTTTTTTATAGCCATGATATCTCTCTCTTTGCCCAATTTGGGTGGAATTAGATATTGACCCAAATCACAATATATACTACCCATATTTTCATGTATCCTATTTTACATTACCTGATTGATATTATGTTTTTGTATTTAAAAATGTCTTCTTCTTTTCAATTTATATTTCAGTATCACTTAAAATGCCCTTTAGTTTTATTATTATTTTTAGAAATTAAGAATGACAATGACAATGAAAAAATTAAGTGATGAACTACTTGATCTTTAACAATATAGATAAATTTATTCTTAATGTTTGTTTTATTTATATCCAAAGCATCTTACAAACGACCGAGACCAAAAGGTAACATGTGAAACAACTTATCTTGTGTGTGTCTCATTGTAGATTGTACATGTATCTGTGCGACAATGAACACTGTCTTCAACAAGAAATCGTTCTGCATTCTATCCATACAAGCCTCTTTCATACATGAAGCAATGAAATGTTACAAAGACCTGCTGCGGCAAAAATTGAAATTTTGCAATTTGGCAACAATTATTCTACAAAAACAATTCTACAATTTATGGTTTGGTTCATAAAATTTTTATTCTGAGCCCCAACAAATATTTCAGAGATTTTGCAGAGGGGGCAAAAACTTCATCTATCACTGCATCTACTTTTGTTCCATGACTATATTGCATTTGGTGCAAGGAATTTAAAAAAAAAAAAAAAAAAATTCCTGAAATTGGCAACAAGTTAACAAATTTAAAACCATTGTTTTTCCATCAAAGCTATCCGTTAAAAACTTTTCTTCAACATTCTCTCCCATGTATATTGTTTCTGAGACACTGCATTTTATTCTAGCATTGTAGCGATAAAAGAAAAATATTATTGTTGCCAATTTGAAAATCAGTGCGTGATCGATTTAGCCCTAATAATAAATCCTGTCTAGAATGGGTTAAATGGCCAGTTGAGGTGAAAAAAGCATTTACATGTACATGCAGCTAAGGCCCATTTAATAGCGTACATGTACATCTACTCACTGTAGATGTGTGTGTGCTCTATTAATTAAAGATGCAGAATTTTTGTATATATCTCATGAAGCTTATGCTACATGTATTTATTTCACTGCAGTACATACATTTCGATAATGGTCTTATTGCATCATGTGTGAGAGAGTCTTTATTGCAATAAGTTTGGTACATAATACCGGTATCTTGTATTGTGTATGTTTATGACTGTTTTCAAGGACGTGAATCATTCATACAAGTATGTAGATATAGTCATGGATGTATAGGTTGTGGTGGAAGTCTGTGCATACTGTACATTTTAAACAGTCTAGACAAAAAATTTGTTATCTTCCAGAATTCGTTTTTTCTTGCACTGCATGTTTGTTTATCAGTATCACACATTGTATGCCTTCATATTATCTACTCCTTTTTTAAAAACTTTTAGAAAGCTGTTAAATTTTTTGTATTTAATTTCATATTTCGGACTTAATCATTGATCATTCAGTGCTTGCCTCACATTGCAACAAAATTACAATATATAGTTAAAACTTTAAAAACATGAAACCTAAACAAAAATCAACATTAGATTAGATGACTTCAATATTCTATTATTAGATCATCCTCATAAAAAAAATCTTAAAAATAAACAGGAAAGGAAGTTTCACTTTTCACAATATTCTTTCTCTGATATCTTAATTCCTTATCACTTTTGCAAAAGGAGGGATACTAAGAAGGGATAAATGAATCAACCTTTTCCTTCTTATGAATATGATTAAAATACCCTTAATCATTCAAGAGTAATACTTTAGTATGACCCAATGATTGCTAGGACCACCCATCTATCTACCGGGTACTTCAAAAAACAAAAACAGAACAAAATATTTTAAGTTGATTCTTTAATTGCCTTCCTCCTTTCAATTCAGTTCAAAATTATTACCATCTAATCTCAATCACTTCACCCCCTCGAAAAAAAAACCTAAATAGTTTTACCGTACTTAAAGCCCCACTGTACTACTTATAGCTACTTGTGCCCTCTATATAGCAAACAATGCCTACTTGGTGCTTGTTGGTCCCCCATGATCCCCTTTTTCTTATGTTAATTGAGAGCTGATTTGATAAGATAACCACCTGTCAGTGACCTTGCAGTGAGGTCTAATCCCCCCTGGCCAAACTAGTGCAGACACCTTTAAATGGTCCATCATTTACTTATCCAGACGACACTGACATGCGCTGATATCTTAATTACTCAGGAGTCTCATGGGAGTCTAGACTTTGAAGGTAAAAAAAAAAGAGATCCGAATTCTTTAATTTTGGCACATTCTTATCATATGTTTCCCCTGCCCCAAGCAGACCATTACATTAATCAGTGATGATGCTCGCTCTGCTCCCAGGGGACAATCATTGTGTTGTTGGGGGGGGGGGGGTGTTTCACAAAGATCCACGTTTTATTCGATTAGCACCTTCGCTGGATGTCTTCCGAAAATGTCTAAAAACTCTCCTCTTTGACCATGATCAACAATAGATTCTTTGATAACTTTTATGTAAAGCGCTGTGAAACAACAGTTAGTTTTTTTTTTTTTTTTGATTTGATTTATTTACCAACAGCAATACATTTCATACATTTCATACATTTCATACATTTTATACAATAATTACATATACAGGAAGAGAAACTATTGGTTGGTAAAAGGGGCCAGATAATAGCACATGTGCTAGTCGAGCCTAACCCCTTAAACAGCTAAACAAAGTATTTTGGTACAAATCAGTTTAGAGAATGTAACCAAACAAAAAATAATGAATTTACTTTTACAATCGATGCTTTAAAAAAAACAAGAATCAGTACTCAACAATGTCTTACAATATACAAACTAATAATGTAAAATATGAATTATGAATTGTGTACACTTGATATTTCATTCATGACTTGTTCAACAAATGACTTGTAACATAATTCCGAAACCTATTTCTAGACCTTGTTAGTTAGTTTGTAAGAGCGCTATAGCAATGACTTTATTGTATTGTATTGTATTGTATCCTAAGTTGAACTTATCTCCAAGTTGGACTTAACAAGTATGGAAAGCCGTTAGCATCTTTGAAAATATTTTGTAAAAGTTATTTTAAAAGGCATAAAATGTTGATTCAAATCATTCATGTTTTCTATTACCATGGGAGATTTCATGTACTTGATGTGGAATTCATGAAAAGTCTAAAATACTTGAATGTTTTGCTCTTCAATATATTTTATTTAAGGCTACAAATGGCTCTCCATAAATTTTAAGTCCAACTTAGAGTTAAGTTTGACTTAGTATCTTTGTGAAACACCCCCCAGATGTGAGATCCAGTAGGTTGTTAAACTCATTTACTGTTATAAAGATTTAAAGCCCTTCTGGCTCCGAGTAGACGGTATTGTCTGTTGAGCCAGAAGGGTGTCAACATTCCCTGCTGGAACTTATTGCAGTGAGAGAATTCAGTAGTCAAGGGGTCAACATACTTTTCGTTTAGGCTCTCGGGAGGGGGGGGGGGAGGGGGGGGAGGGGGGGAGGGGGGGGGGGGGGGAGGGAGGGGAGTGGGGGGGGGGAGGCAATATGTGAATGGTTTGTGAAGGCCAATAGGCAAATATTAAAAATGATTAGTGTCTTGTCCATTTAAGGTCAAATACTTGTAGCTAAACATGCACTTTTACAGTAGTTATGCACAATTTTAGGAATCATCGCAAAATTTCCCTAGTAAAATAAAAGATAAATATTGCACACTTCTTGTATACTCTGTGAAATAGATACATGTACAGTTACAACTAAATTATTCATACCCTTACCAAGTTTTGTAATATTTTAAGTACAGGTACCGGTATGTGAAAATTTGACTTCTCCTGCTTTATGTTTCTTGAAAATGGTACATATTAAAGATACTATGTCCCTTTTGCAGCCAACATCAAATTCTGCAGAACTTTGCAAGAATTATGAATATGTCATGTATGTCCTATCTGTGAAATTTAAACATTAGCAGTGTCCTAATATTCAAATTATGCAAGGAAACCAGTTTACTTGCTAGACTTCACTGTCAGACACTTTTGAGTGACTGACTGGCTTTTTTTCTTCTTTGGTAATAACATACATGAAAAGAGTTGTAAAGGGTACATGAGCATTTGTCTACATCAATAACCCACTTCTTGTGATGGCCAAGATTAAACTGATTGAATCTTTGCGCAGCATAAAACGTATTGCCATTCGGTACAATGGTCTGAACATCAAGACTATTACTTTTGGGCTCTATAGCCCTAAAGTTGATTTGACAACTAATAGTCATTATTTTCCCACTTGAAGACATTTTTAGGCCCCACCTTTTTTAGGGAAGTTCTAAATAAGTATTATCTTTCAAATGCAGTTAGAATTTAACTTTTTCATTTTTTTGGCCTGCAAATGGGACATAGTACCTTTAAAGCTTACATCTAAAAGTATTCAACAAATGCATCAAATCAACCAGTTCACCTTTCATTCTTTGAGTTTATACTAGAAACATTAAAAAACATCAAATTTACAAGGGGTGTGAACATCTTAGTTGTTAACTGTATATTTGTGCTCATCGAGTGTAGATGTCTAGTAGAAGCAAAATAGCATGTTTGTCATGTATCGTCGTCATACAGTATAGAGCCTTCCACTAGTTAATGTTTGCTGATGCAAGGAAGTGGATGATTATTTTCCCAGCCCTTTAAATATCGCAAGACTATCTCTGGTTATGACCTACATGTAGGGGTGCGTTCAGGCAATTTTTTGAAGCTAGAATCACAAACATGAATCATGAATCAAAACGCCGTCAAAAAACATGGTTACAGTGGGAGAGCGATTTTTCAAAGCTGATTCTCGCTCATTTCAAGCCCAGCCACTGCTCATTACACTGTGCAGTTTGACCCAGGAAGTATAGGTCAACTTCGCCGTGTGCTTTCTGAATTTGATTACGGTCTACTGTCGGCCAAACTGGAAGCAGGCCACGATAATGATGTTATAAAATCATTATTGAGATCTCTGTTCGTTCAAGCGATTTTTAACAAGATACAAAACCGTCTTTTTCAGCGTTTCATGTTTGCGTTTTTAAACACGTTTATTTTTACGATAGGCAAAAAATCGCTAGAAATTACTTGAACGCAACCGTTTTTAAAACTAATCGTCTTTGAAAACCGTGTTTCTAGGGTGAAAAAGTGGCACTTGAACGCACCCTTAATCATAGCCTGCATTTAATACAGGATGTACTTTTGGCATGCTTTTACGTGTATGTGTTTTTCTTGAAAATTTGTTCACGTGTTATATCACTAGAGGTGTGTATCTTGTACAAGTAAGCAAGTCACCTTTGAACTCCTGAAGTGTTTTTTATTGTATGCATTTCCCTCTTGTTTACTCTATATACCGGTGTATAGCGCCTTGAGTAAGTTATTAGATAAGTGCGCCTTATAAGTAATTATGATTATTATTAATAATAGTGGGTTCTTGTATAGCGCTCATGTCTGTCAGACTTGACACTCCTGGTGCTCCCAGTTATTACCCTGGCTTTACACGGCTGCTATTACGGCGCTCTAGCATTTCAAGGAGTTAATTCCTGCCAGGTACCCATTTACATCACCTGGGCTGAGTGTGGCAAATGTAGATCAATGTCTTGCGAAAGGACATTAGTGCCGCGGCAGGACTTGAACCCGGACCTTGTGATCTACAGTCCGGTGACATATCCACTCGACCACAACACCTCTACATTATTATTATTATTATTATTATTGAATGTACGCATACATGTATCAGTGAAAAAAGGAAAGAATTATTCAGGTTGTAATTAAAGTATGAACCAAATTTTATTAATTCCTGGCAGGGCCCTGTTTCATAAAATTGTTATCAATAACAAATGCTAAATGTCTATGATCAATTAGCACTCAGCCAATCAAATGCCATGATTTCAGTAGCTTATAACATTTATTGTAACTAGTTATTGATTGCAAGTTTCATGAAACAGGGCCCAGAACTACATGTAACTTATACAGGAGAATAAATGTAAACATAGTTTTAATGTTAGAAAAAGCACTTAATTCTGACGAACCCAACAAGTTTCACTTGGGATGATATTAATGTTTAATTAGCATGGAATCGGTAACAATTTGAAATACAAATTATTACAAACACTTTAGTTACTTTATTGATCAAAAGTTATTTGGAACAATCAATCAAATAAAATTGATTTTGTCCGTCGTACTTGTACAATGTATACCTAACAGCTGTGTGAGACCATGGACTACAATGTTCCTGGAGATGGCGCAGATGCGTCTTTTGAAGAATTGATTTCTAAACCAAATGTTTGCTATTAGACCAACCCTGATGAATTGTTTCACTGGACACCTGATGTTTGATGTAGTCGTGACTCATTCTTTCATGCTTGTAGTCTCGCCCTCAGCAAGTTTTCACTTAATTATTTGCGGCGAAAGACTGCATTTATTCTTTATTGGCTCCTTTACTGAAATTTATGACAAAAAACAAAAAGGAAAAGCAACAACAAAGTTTGTAGTAACATTATAATTTGCTGGAAAGGATTATTTTTGTTCTCTGTCCTTGTGACTGAAAAAGTGAAGAAATCTGCTTCGGGAGATCTCTGTAGTAATGAAATTAGAATTTTTATCCGAATTTTTCATCACATGCTAATGATTTGTCAGGAATTAGAAAACTATTTCTAAGAATATCTGAAATAATTTCTCAACTAATATATGTAACCTGCATAGACTAATAGGCAGTGCCTTGTACATGTACTCTCGAGTCTCAAGGAAACAAACACTACCAGTCTACCAGCAAAGTGTACATGTACATTCATTTCATTTACTTGTTATTATAACCGTTGATTATAAATGTCCTTACTTCGTTCAGCAATTAATAATAATAATCTTTTTAAGTCCACTCCAAATTTTATTAAGTTAAACCAAAAATGGAAATTCTTTTTGCCTAATTGATCGTGAGCCCGGCAGCCACTGAGCAGCGCCAGGTCGACGTTGCTCTATCCCTTATTGTTGAACGCCAAACAAGGTAGCAGCATCTCCCGTCTTTTAACGTCTTTTGGTATGACGCGGCCAGGGGTTCGAACCCACGACCTCATGGTTGTTAGGCGGACGCTCTACTGACTGAGCCAACACAGTCAACAAAAAAGATTGGTGATAATTAATTCTCCTTTTATTCTTTCTCCAGCATTTACTCCACGGGACACTAAATCTTCACACTCAACTCCTACCCACGGGCCACGCCCGTCGCCAGCGGCAGTCACAGAGAGACTATCGAGGCCCAAGCCCGGAATGAAATCACCCTCATCTAGTACCACTAATCTATCAACTCCACCTCCCAGCTCATCATCAAAGGTATGTAAAAGTAGTAATAATTGTGGTAGTAGTAGTGGTAGTGGTAGTGGTGGTGGTGGTAGAGACAGTTGCAGGCCCAGAGAGATTATCGAGGCCCAAGTCGGGAATGAAATCACCCTCATCTAGTTCCACTAATTTATCAACTCCATCTCCAAGCTCATAATCAAAAGCTACTGTCAATTAAAATTTGGAATATTAGTGGTAGTGGTAGTGGTAGTGGTTGCAGCAGATTCAGTCACAACTTAACTAACCTAAACCCATGGAGCTAATTCCAGACCACCACCATATGCTTTAGAATCCCTCCAGTTTGGAATACTGCATATTTCATTCTTTGTAGGGACATCAAATCATGACTTATATTTTCTCTGTTATTCCACATGCCAACGACCACTTAAAGGCATCGTTTATTAATGTTAAATCTGAGATGCACAGCCCTACGTGTTATCAGTGTCTGTGATATGGTTGAAGCCAAAATTGTTCTTCAAAGTGATCAAGAAGTGCCTCAAAAAAGTATTAAAAAATGAGTGACCGGTGTTACCATACTAGTTTTCCCAAATAGACGGTAGTGTTATGAAAACCGTTAGGAAACGCAAAATTTGGTTCCGATTTCAAATCGGATATCTTGATAATCAGACAGGCGATCGGCTTGTAAAAGTCATGGGGTTCTTGACTGACCTAAAGGTTTATAATTATAATTGCAGCATGAGTTAAATCAAGGATTTTTCTAAAAGGATCTAAAGACAAAGTTACCGGATCCATTTAAAACCCAACCTTCTTTTGACTGTTTTATCGACAGAGGGCGCCGTCACCCCGCACCGTCGGCAGACCGCAGTCACCCCGGCAGAGAACGCCCCTCTCTGCCCGATCGTCCAACGCTTCAAATGCTTCAGCGGACAGCCAGACGAGCGGCGGTTCCACCACGCCCAAAAGACCGCCCTCTCCGAGGAATACGACGAGGGATAAGTCGTCAGACTCACATTCGAGCGGTAAGACGCCAAGTAAGTCACAAGCCAAGGGTAGTTGCATGTGGCGTTCTAACTCTCCTTTTAACGTAGTTGTACTGTACTGTATATCGATACAAGACATTTGTAGATTCCTTCGGTTTGCCAGTTATCACCATGTGAACTTTTGAATGTTACATGTTCGTTTAACAGTGGTCATAGGGGATAGTGCTTCACAAACTAATACCCTCTTATCTACATGTACCTTGTTTTACTACCCTCTTATCTACCTTGTTGTACTACATCTACCTTATTGTAATCAGTGATTTTTTATTTAGTTGATCAATCCTCTCACTCATTATGTAATTTATAATCTCTTCTTCCTCTAGATTGTCACACTTCTGCCTCTTAATGATTGTGTCTTTCTGTCTCGTCTCTCACTTTCTTTCTCTCTCTCTCTGTCTCTCCTCTCTCTTCTCTCTTTCTCCCCTTCTCTCTCCTTCTCTCTCTCTCTCCTCTCTCTCTTTCTCTCTCTCCTCTCTCTCTCTCCTCTCCCTCTCCTCTCCCTCTCCTCTCCCTCTTTCTACCTCCCCCTCTCTCTTCTCCCTCTCTATCCAATGTTTCTCTCCCTAATATAATTGTATGACTAAGATATATGTATAGATTTGTAAGACATATTGTGTTTTGTCACTTTACTTTGTAAACTCCATGTGGATTTAAAAAACCCACACCAAATACCAATTTACCATTGGCAAAAGTATTGTTGCAGCTTTTTATAGAATACTTTTGTATGTATACTTTGATAACTATTGACTTTAGAGTGTGATTAATAATGATCTTTCTGGAGAAATAATTGCCCATAATTCTATATCAACGATTGAATATCATTGACTGTAAAATCAGAGACTGTTGCATACACGAAACGCACAATTTTTTGACTTATGTGTTTAATCCAGTTTCGAAAGTTTCATGGAGCGAACAAATTAAATCACATAGGAACACAAAATTTTGAAAACTCACAAAAATCTCTTTTGAAGGAAATAGGCAGGATGAACTATTCATGAGAGTCTCATGTCGCCTAAGTTCATGGCTTGACAATGGCTTGACAATGGTATCCTTGATTTGTTCTCCCTGGGTTGTCTGTACTACTTTAGTAATATTTCCTAACTTATCCTTTATCTGATGTAATACATGTGCATTGCTTTACTGTACAGGTAACAAGTCTACCAGCAGTAACCCTCCACCCATCAAGAAAGCCCTGACCCCATCGGCAGGGGTCGTCAAACCCACCCCTACCAAGGCAGGCCAGACAGCAGCCAGGTCCAAATCCAGTACTCCAGCCAAGAAAGAGTCGCCAACGACGCCCACGCCGCAAGACAAAACCAAGGCCGCGCCCGCCGACAAACCCAAGGCCCCACCCGCCGACAAGACCAAGGCGACACCTGCAGAGAAACCGAAGCCTGCACCAGCCGCCGCCAAGGCACCAGCAGCACCGGCGGCGGCGGCGAAGCCAAAAGCCAGTGAGGCCAAGCAGAATGGCAGTGAGTAGATATGTTCCTGCCGTTTACTCTGAGGATTGAAAGACAAACATGCTTCTGTGTTTTAATCAAAAGATTTATGTATTCGGCATTAATATTGTTTGATTACAGAGAATGAAACCAAATGTTATGCTGTTCAAAGAACTGATATTACCATTACTAAAATAGGAGCACTCATGTATATGTTGCAATTGGTCATTTATCCACTTAGAAAGTTGATATATGTACAGTTTTCCTCTTGTTATGTAGGAATCCATTCTCTAGCGTATTGCTGTTTTGATAAATGTCAGTAGTCCTGAACCCTTTTGTTTAGACATTGCAGTTCCAACATGATACATTGTAAGAGTTATGCAGTGTTTCTTGGAGTGTAACTTGTAAAGCCCCACTGCACTACTTATAGCTACTTGCGCCCTCTATATAGCAAACGATGCCTAATCGGTGACTGTTGGTCCCCCATGGTCCCCTTTTTCTTATGTTATTTGAGAGCTGATTTGATGAGATAATCACCTGTCAGTGACCATGCAGGGAGGTCTTATCCCTCCTGGCCAAACTAGTGCAGTGGGGCCTTAATGCATCCAGACAAAATTGAGCCTAAGGAGAAAAGGATCTACACAGACAAATACATGAACATGTGAAATGTCATTTTGTGATTAGCCATATTTTTGTCTATAATTAAAGATAAAGTTCTGGTAAAAAAAGAAATTGAATTGTCACAGAATCCAACAAAACTTACACTTAATGTTCAAGATTACAAATAAATGTCATTTGCCGAACAATTTTGGTAGAAAATGTATACTGGCTGAGTAATGAGCATAGAAAGGTAAGGAAATCACAGTAAGTAGACCTGACACCATTTGTGTAGTCCCATATACATCTTTATGTGTACATTGTTTGTTACCTTACTAAGACTGAGCCAAATTTATTATGATTTTGATGACTCCAGAACCTTGCAGTACACACCAATACTTACTTGCTACATGATCCACTTTTTCTGATCCATTCCACACCTTTTCTTTCACAATGAAATCGCATGACCAGAACTCAACTTTATCTTTAATGTGTCGTTATGATTGCTTCCATTACCTTAGGTGACAATGGAGACAAGTCAGAACTTTCAGCAGAGGATAGAGCAAAGCAAGCCTTGGCTGAGCGGAGGAGACAGGCCAGGGAGAAGGCCGAGAAGGAGGCGGAGCTAGAGAAACAGAGACAAGAACAGTTGAAGTAAGCAAGATCAAGAACGCTTTAATAATTCTGTGCTCTTCCTATCATTAATAGCAATAGTAATAATTTCAATTTCAGTATTAGCTGTTTGACTTATTTGTATTTTATGTATTGTACTGTTTTTAATCAACAATTATTATTACTATTGTCAATAGATTTTTTAAATGTAAATAATATATAGTGATTGATTTTAAGTAGCTACACATGAGTAATGTTAAGTACAGGTATTACCAATACTGTTTGAATGATTGTAACAAATGAAATATAATGTTATGTAATGGAGCTCATGTATATGTAAACATGCACAATTCAGCATTTTGGCTGCGAGGCATCGTTTTTTAATAAAACCATTATTGGGTTCTTGTATAGTGCTCATATCTGTCAGACTTGACACTTCTGGGGAGTATTTCACAAAGACTAAGATCGACTTTAAGTTGGACTTACATGTAACTATGGCAGGCCATTTATGCCGCTGGTTGCTCTCACCATTGGTCTCTCGATTATGATCTTTAGATTATATTTTTTTCTTCAATAATGAATTATCAAAAAAAGTGAATTCTGTAGATACATGACCACGATTTATACGTCCCTCGAGAGACCAATGCCAGTAAATGGTGAGAGCAAACAGTGGCATGAAGGGCCTGCCATAGTTAAGTCTAACTTAAAGCCAATCTTAGTGTTTGTGAAACACTCTCCTGGTGCTCCCGATTTGTCTGCCATGGTCTGACATTTTTTTCCTGACATCTATTTCAATCTTTTCAAAACATGTCCACATTACTTTTAACATCACCCAATCCTCGTGAATAATCTGTGGCTTTTATGTATTCGGCTTGATTAAGCATTACATTCCCTCTAGACAGCTACTGTACGTTCTCAAAACTCTGGCTTACTTGTTACTTCTAGGGTTAAAACAAAGTGAGGGGAGCGAACCTTCGCTCATGCTGGGACGTCATTATGGAATACTCTCCCTCAATGGATTAAAAATAGCAGTTCTGGTGAAGTGTTAAAAAAACAATCTTAAGAAACATCTGTTTAATTTAGCCTATAATTGGTTACCATTACCTTTCACGTCTGTACCTTTCCTATCACACTTTTGTATATATTTATCATGTATTTCATCTTTTGCACAAGCTGCGCCTTCAGCATTTGATTGTCAAGTGGATTTGGCGCCATACAAATCTTATGTATCAATATTATTATTATTATTCAGGATTGAGGAGGAAGAGATGAAAAAGAAGGCAGAAGAGGAGAGGTTAAAGGCCGAGCAGGAAGCGGTCAAGCTAGCCGAGGAGCTAAGACTGGCCGACATCGAGCGTCAGAGGCAGGAGGAGGAAGATAGAATGAGGGAGATGGTAGAGGAAGAACAGAGACTGGAGGAAGAGGAGAAGATGGTGAGATGATTTTTTTATGCTATTTTATTCTTTTGAAAAAGAACCTGCTGATTTCAGCAGCTTTCGTGACAGGAAATGGTTTACCCTTGATCCAAACCGTGAAAAGTGAAGTATGATCTAGTAGTATTGTCTTTATTTGTTTAATTTAATTATATTAATTAATTAATTTATTGAGGATTGGAGCAACTTTTGAAGCTTCAATTGGCATGGTAATCGGAATTCCCCACCTGACTGTATTGTGGCCTGTGGGGCCAGCAAGCCATGCTAGAGTGACCTCACTATTTGATTATTATTACATGTATAGACTCCCTGTATCTATCATGACGATGTCATTTGTGAGACATACTAAAAGTTTCTCTGGGCTCAAACATTAACAGTGAGACAGATTCAGTATTCAATTATGGAAGATCTTTAATTTGACTCTCAAGCATGTTACAATTTCTACCTTTTTCTAGCTGGTCGATGACGGCTTATTCTATGTAAAAAAAAAAAAAAAAAATAACCTAAGAAGCTTCAAAGTATACATTGGACCTATCTCTTACTCTTCTCTGTACTCGCTTTAGAGAAAATTTGCCCTTGGTATTTTTTTCTCCTGAAATCCCCACACTTTGTATTAGCGCCAAGGATGAAATGTTTGCCAAGAACCTTGATGTTTGATTATCAAGATATTTATGATTGGAATTCGAAATTTCAAAAACCATTTTCCCGATGTTTTTTTATAACACTACAGTCTTTGGGGGAAAATGAATATGGTAAAACCGGTCGCTCAAAGATCTTTACTTTTTTTTTAAGCACTTCATGATCATTTTGAAGCGCAATCTTTTTAGGGCTTCAATATTACACCAAATCACAGGCACTGATAGCACGTAGGGCCATGCATCTCAGATTTGTAAAACTGGAAACATTGTTAAAAGATAAAGACCATTTATGGTCATGCGATTGCATTGTGAAAGAAACTTTGTGGATCGATCAGAAAAGGTTGATCATCTAGCATATAAGTATTGATGTGTACTGCAAGGTTCTGGAATCATCAAAATGATAAGAAATTTGGCCCAGTCTTGGTAAAGTTACAAGCACTGTACACAGCAAGATGTATATGGGACTATGCGACACGTGCACGACACGTGTGCAATATCTATCAGGTAGTAGTAGTAGTAGCTCTATACAGAGCGAATTTATTTTTCATTTCCAAATAGATATAATAATTTACCAAATACATCAATAAGTAGGCGGTTTCTCGGCAAAATTTGTATCATCACATGTTAATCAAAACATATTCTTTCACATGGTTGGTAATGAGAGCTTCTATTTCATTTTTTGAGAGGGGGGCATTTCCAAAACTGATCTTTACCTTTAAACAATGCCTTTAATAAGATAAGAAACATGGAGCTCAACACAGAGTCTGATGTGTTTTCTTGTTTGTTTGATTTTCAGAGGGAAGAAGAGGAGAGGATGAAGCAAGAAGAGATGGCTAAGAAGGAAGAGGAAAGGAAAAAGCAAGAAGAGGAGCTGGCTGCCAAACACAAGAAGGAAGATGAGGAAAGGGATGCAAGGAGAAAGGTAATGTATTACCGTAAATCTTTGTGTATAAGGCGCACCCCTATTTTGGGGGCAAAAAACCCACGCGGGAAGGACTTTCATTTAACATCGAGGTGCAGTCGAAGGCGCCGATTTGTGTTTGTGAACTTGTCACAAATAATAGTAACAATGTCGTTTTTAGAATAATGTGTAAGATCATTAATGTAAATTAAAAACATTAGAGTACCTAGGATAGAACCTTGTGGTACGCCATGAATTATTATTATAAACTACATATTGGGATCTATTAGGAAGATTACTTTCAAACCAAGATGACAGACAAATTTGAGTGTTGTTGTAGTTTCCGAATGGTGAGTCAACACACAGATTACTGAGCTGGGAGACATTGCCAGGCATAGCGCCGGGCATAAATTGAAACTTAAAAAACAAAAAACAAAATTGGCGGCAAAAAAGTGCGCCTTATACACAGAGATTTATTTGATTGATTTTTCTTGTTCTCCATAAACAGAGAGTGGATGAGATCATGAAGAGAGCAAGGAAAGGAGCACAAAACAAGGTAAGTTTGCTTTTTGCTTCATCAATTATTATTCAATCACAATTATTATCAGGATAAAAAAATAGATGATGAACCAAATTGTCCTGGTGCATTTTCAGAGACAGAATTTTTTTTTTTTTTTTTTTTTTTTTGGAGAATTAATTATGCCTTTCTTGGGACAACCTGTATCTATTTTGTTGAAACTAAAGACAATAAAGAATACTTGAAACATTTCTCTATAATGTAAGCATTTTTCCAGTGTATGCACTTGGAGAGCAAAATATTTTTTTATTTTTATTTACTAATGTAAAGCGCTTTGAGCATGTTTATGTGAAGGCGCTATATATATAAATATCAATATGTATGTACATGTATGTATGTAAGAATTGAATTCATATTTCATATTCATATTCATATTCATATTTATTTCATTTCCAACAGAAAGGTAAATTGGAATGGTTGTTAACATCTTCTGTCTTATTCTCAAATCATTTAATTTGCTAGGATGATTCCTCCCAGCCTGGCTCCCCTGACAGTGAGAAGAGCAACGACTCCCAGGGAAAGACCAACGGAGTCAACTCGTCTGCCATGCTCCTCAACGACAAATACCGCAATCTCCTGTCCGGCAACCGAAACATCGGTAGCAACCCCGCATCAGGTGACGAGGATAGCGCAGATGATCTGATCGATCAGGTGGAGGGAGGTCGCAAGGGATCAGATGCAGCCGCGATCTCGGACGCGCAGAGTAGCGCGGAGGACGAGACCGATGGCGCAACTGATGTTGATCTCATTGGTGGTGGTGGTGGTGGTGGTGATGGTGGAATTAACCTTGTATCTCAAGATAACACTCATGATGCTAATACAGGGGGTGATGATGATGATGATGCTGCTACCGGTGGTGGTGATGCAGTCCAAGAAGAAGAAGAAGAAGGCTCGAGCACGGATGGTAATGTTCTTCTAATGGAAGAGGAGCAGAAGCCAGTGGAGTCTAAGAAGGAAGATGCTTCCGATGTTGTTGAGCAGGAGGATACTGCACCCATCACAGATGCAGAATCAGGCGTCGTCATAGCAATTGATGATTTTAGCATTGAACAAACGGTAGAAGAACCGAGTGCTGGTGTACCGGCCTTAGTGGACGAGGCCACTGTTGATAATGGGCCCCAGCCGGAGCCCAGTATACCAGAGAACTCGCATGCTAGCCCTGAAACGGACTCGATAGAGCATGCCAATAACGGTCAGATGGACCAAGAATCTAGCCTAGTTATAGACCCCAAGGGTGGAGTAGACTCGTCCCTGCTAATAGAGCATCCGGCGGACAAAACTGAAATAGAGATCACAAACGGGGAGGGTGGTCTGATGGAGCACGGCAACGGGGACTCTGGCGTCGAAGAAGGGGTCAAGGTCGGTTTCAAGTTTAGTCACAGCCCTGAGGATTCTGGGATTGAAGGCAACAACCAATCAGGTGCTGTGTTGACCAGTGAGATTTGATATGATGGGTGATATGTAAGTATGTATTTATCACCTCAGACAGAGATGCCAACCAGTGGGATTAAATCGACAACAGTGAAAAAAGATAATACGTTATCACCTCTTAAAATATGATTTTTCATCTTTCAAAAAAAGAAAAGAAAGAAAGATAAAAAAGCCCATAGAAACTCATAAAAAACGCGGAATCGTATAGAAACATGTACAAGTTAATCCCCGCAACCCCCAAAAAAACTTTGCTTTACAATTTTCTCATTAAATTTTAATGAAAGAGCAAACATTTTACTTGACCGCTCTTACCAGTATAACATTTTTCTGAAATTTTACTGGCCCAGGGCCAACGCGCTAGTGGTAGTGTCGAGTTTTCGTGCAAATCTGATTTTTTAAGATACTCAATCTGTTGGCATCTCTGCTCAGGGAAAAGTAGTCAACTGGAATTGAAATACAGACTCCTCAACACTCTTATCATAGTAGATAGAGGCTCATTCTTATGGATGTATTGAACTGCAAAGAATGAATAGATTAATGTAATTTTATTCACGTCTTTCATATACATTAATCTAACACTATATTTTTTTATTGTAGAACACACTATCATACCATTTACTAATAAAATATATCATCATTTTAATACTAAAAATATGCAGTACTGGATAACCTAGTATATCATTCCATTATATCATATCATCAATTTAACTTTCTTTTTATTCATGGAAGGTATTATTCCTTTTTACATTTCACTCATGCATGTACTGAAGTTGGTAATCAGTCGTACACTCTTTTTAATCTTTGTATTGCCTATACTTTGAACTAAAAATCAATCTATTTGTTGTTTATTATTATTGTATGAATGTTCAAAATGACTTCATTGGCATGTCTTCTCATTTTTGGTGAGGTTTAAACCTAAGTGCATAGAAAACAGTATATCTGTAAAGCGCTTAGAGACGTCTGAGATGTATTAAGCGCTATATAAAAGCTGAATATTATTATTAAGTCCACTGATTTTAACAGAGTGCCGACTGTTTCTTCACCCTACACATATTGCCATTACTCTATATTACAATGAAAATCCAAACTCCTGTCACTATGAAACGACTATCCCACTTTCATTCCATAACCGAATTAACTTTATTTATTTTGTGACAGAATTATAGTAATTGATACAAAACTTGAAGAGGCATCTTCAATGGAGTAGTGGTTAAGCTAGCTTGCAGACCTTTTAGGGGAAAATATCGGTCATCGTCGTTACGATCATTCAGGTAGATATTTAAGTACTGTATAACCATATTGACCGGCAAATTACACACAAAATCCCATTGACTTTTCTGAGCGGGCTAAAATATTGTAATTTTGTTGGCTTATCCATCAAACCTTGAGGGCAATAACATTTAAAAATTGCCCTGCTCAGATGTCTGATACGGTTAATAATAATTCTTATCAATCATTTTGTAATTGCTCTTTATTTTTTATTCACCCTTATGAACTTCAGAATCCCATTGAAGCCAAGCGTCGCATCTTCGGATACGAGTAGCTTCGTCAGGTAGGGGACTCTGATCCCGGAGGGACGCTATCTGCCATGGCACTGCGTAGACTCCTCCCCCTTTCGGTTACCATGGCAACTATATCATCGCAAGCCTTCATCCAGCATGCTTTAATAGTATAATGTGTGTACATAACATTGACAAAGATATTGTATTAGCACTATGTTAAGAAACAATATGGAGTGTGCAAAGAGTGTATTGGTCGGCTGTTGAGATGGCGTGGGGCGCACGTTCACATCAAGTTCACCAATGACGGTCGATAAAAAACATTGAAAGTGATGATGGGCCTTCATCGGTTGACGAAAGGAGACACTAACTGCAAAATTTGAAGATTTCTCAAGTCGGGATGGCAGATGGAGTTGTGTGAGGTTGGAAGTTGACAAATAATTGCATACTGCTACTTGTGGTGTTATTGTTGCGGATTTTTTGAAAGTTGTGAGCTGTGGAGTGTTCAAATTTCGTGCAGATTGGTGGAGGTTCTCAATGGTTTACCGAGTGTGAACGTATGATTTAAACTTCTGGATCCGGGCAAGACACAAGTTGCTAGAGAAGTTGATTTACGTTAATAAAAAACACAAAACACCTATTTTTTCACAGGGATTTTCTTTCAGCTCTGCTAGGCAATAGAAGCTCAGTTGAGGGAAAAACATTTTTATTTGGTATTCAAACCACTTCAGATTATTCATTAAGAATTCAGAGGCATTCATTGATATTATTGTTTATTTCAATGAATTATTGTATTATTGGACAGGTTTGATTTGTCAAAATTGACTGAAAAAACAACAACCAACCTGGATGGTTTTAATCCAATATTAAAAACATTGAAATTATAATTGTAAGATGGCATTGGTATATTTTGTTGTGAGATTTGTAAGCTGTCTGCCATGCTTACAGCATTTCAGTGCAGATGAAGGGAGGGCGTGAATTTGGTTATCAAATTTATTTTTCCAAACTTTCTGTTCCACTTTATTTTCACTCTCTAAACTCTAGCAACATGTGCCTTTAATTTTTTGATGAAAAGAGAATAAAGTTGAAAGAAACTCGAAGCATTTTCTCTCCAGACTTGCTTCTTTCTTTAGCGTGTACATAGATAACAAACACAGAGAGTAAACCACTGCAGTGTGATCTGAAAAAGTATGATGAAAATTTGTCTTTTTATGTCACAATTTGTAAAATACACGAGTGTAGGCCAGAGTAGAAGCTAGCTTCATTTACTGATTAAGTGCCATGAAATATAAATCTATTTGGAATGCATTTTATTATCTGATGACTATACGATTATAATTTGGATGACTACTGTGAGATCCGAAGGAACGAATTACGAATATCTCTCTATGCGGTCATGGCTATATACAATAAAGGGGATATTGCGAGTCCCGGATGATTCAATTTATGAAATATGAATATAAAAGCAATGTTTCATTGTATGATGTGTTGACAATGTTGATTGCGTGCAGTTTTATCCATGCGTTTGCTGCAGTTACGCTTTGTGTGACCCATCTGTTTCATCTGGTGTTGTTTGAAAGAAGTATGATAAAAATATCAAGTCTATAATACACATGTAACTAATTTTTCTGAGTGTATATCTTATGAATAGCCCTCATTCCATAGAAACTAACCGGTATACCTAATTAGATTTCTTGAATATTTAAGAAAGTATTGTAGGTGAAATAAGTTTAATTCCCATTCGCAATGTATAACTGCACTGTAGATATGTACTTTTTTTTATAATGGGTATTAGAATGGTATACAACTAACGTGTAGGCTGTGGAGTAGGGGATTTAAATGTTAGGTGAGAAATTAATAGTTCGGAATCCACCTTTTTGAGAGGGGTGATGGGTTTTAAATTTTGTCCAGTTTTTCCCAAGCTGCAATGAAGAGTTCTATATTTACAGGATCGTAGTTTCTCCTTTACTTATTGGAGTTAGCCTCGATAGAAAAAAATGATTCCTGTGAAAGTGAATAATAGGTAGTGTACTGTGCTGAAACTAAGTATTCAATGTGCAATTATGTGGAAATTATAGATTCTGCACTGAGAGATTTCTTTACTGTCGGCAGTGCTTTGCGAAATGTACTTAATACAAGTTGCAAATTCAGAAAGAAAATATGGGATTCAAAACAAATGTGAAAAGTTCTACTTAAATTAATATAGATTAGAACAGATTCAAGTTTAAAGTCACCGTGATTAATAGTTATAGGCATTGAGAATTGAATTCAATGTTTTTAAGTATATTGTTATTTAAAATTTCTTGTTTAAAAAACGTTTGTGAAGAACAAATGGCGCAGTGCAGTTTTACTCGAGTTTGGGGTCGATCTAAAAACTTGCTCAAGTAATATATCTAAATTTGGTAGAAAGAAGACATATACAATATGAAGGCATTTAGAAAGTGAGCGATATCTCTATTTTGTCTTTATTTAATGTGTGTTCCCTCAGGATTTCCATGGATGTGCTATGTAATGAAATAATGATTATGTTTATTAGTATATTTACATAAGTCATCTAATTCTTTCCCTTGTTCTGTGAGATAAACTGGGTTATAACGAGGTTTACTAATGTTTGCGGGAAACTGAACTCTTGCTAGGAATTTTCCAAAAGAAACACATCGTTAGGTTTTGTGATTTTTGGTCAGTATTAGATATCTTTTATTAATTCTGGCTGCAGTAATTATTACAAGAATTATCCATGCAAGAAAAAGTTGTATAGATGAGAAAAAGAAAAAATATATATATTTACATTGAAGGACTTACGATTATACTTTTTCTTCCTGACCATTGATTATTCTATTTCTGAGATTTCCTACAAATGTATTTTAAGAATGTGTCTTGTTGGTCATTTTCCAATACTTCTTTCTTTTTGTATGTATTTGCATGTGAATGTTTATATCCAAATTAAGTTATTTTGAGAGTTTGAAGCTATATTATATAATGAAGAAGTGAACGCAGAGAGCGAGAGGAGTAAACTGCATAGAACATGAACGTCACAAATATGATAGAATAGAATTTTGTCAGAATTGAAGAACTATTGGCCAAGATGATGTTTTAATGATGTTGGTGAATAATTAAGAAGTGAGCTGAATAATTGCAGAGAAGTTTGAATGATGTATCATTACTTCAAAAGTAACATGTTTTATGATAAAGCCCTGTAATTTGAAATGGATCAAGGCCACAAAAGCGTTTGCAATGATACATTGTTAAAGGGACTGTCATTAATGTATTTTAACAAAGATTGTAAAGATATACAATGAATGAATGATTTATCTGACATTGATAGTTTTGTGCTGAAAGATATATCTTGCTTCGTTTACTCTCAATTCTGAGAGAGTGGTGGCAGAAAAGTTTGTCCGATTCAAACCATTCTACAAAGTATTTGATAAACTGATGTGAATTTGCTCAAATGCTTTGAATGTCGCAGCATTTTATAAATGCAATGTGTGCAGTATACCATGTGCGTTGTCGCAGTACCTTCCTGTACAAAAGGAATACCGTGTACGGTGAATCGGGGACATTTTGGAATCGTGTGGGCGAAAAGTAAAGTGGTTACTTCCACGGCATTGTCTTTGCAGTGAGTTTTGCTTTCAAGTTAAAATTCCGTAAGAGAAAAGAAAATCAAAGTTTTTACCCCATCAAAAATTACTAGGAATTTAAATGTAATGTCTTTGTGTAGGATAAAGTGCACTGTAGGCTAACTGCCCACAAGGCATCAGAGAAGTGGCGTTTTGACTTATCCTGCAGATTTTTTGCGTATACTTGTATGATCATATGAAATAGTAGGAATGCACAGCTTATCTTTCGTCAATTACATGTATTTAACACGAGATATGTATAGGGACCCATGTTATTATACCATTTGTAATTTATATACGGTACGTAAGAGACTGTGGAGTGATGCTCCTTCTGCTAACATCATTTAAAGAATACATGGAGAGTTTGTGAACGAGATTAACTTTCTAGTCATGATGTCGGGATAACAATGCTAGTAACATTTTACAGTGCAACATGTCTATTGTTATTAAAGATGGATCCAATATTTAAAAAAACGATGATCTTTTGTGCAGCCTAAATGGCAGATAATTGCTGTTTTATTATCATTATTACCATTATTGTTAATAAAGAAAAAAATAGAAAGGTGAAACACATGGGCCTCATGAAAAGACATCAAGAGTCTCTTAAAAGATATGTTATGTTGGAAGGAAAAGTAGGATGTGCCAGAATCAATCGGGAAGACGTGTAATGCTGCAATCAACCTCCAAGCTGGGAGAAAGTAGCAGGATACAGACAACTAAATTATTCATACCCCTTGCAAATTCGATTTTGTTATTTGTTATTTTTATTTTTTTTGTTATAATTTTATTATTATTATTTTTTTTTTTTTTTTGGGGGGGGGGGGATGTAATGATAGCAAAGTAATTTCACAGAATCCAACAAAACTTGATCTGAATATTTAAGATTTCAATTGAATGACATAGCTAAACGATTTTGGTAGAAAATGTATATAGGAGATAAGAAAATCAAGGTAAGTAGGCCAGACACTATGTGCTTAACACAGGTCAGGGCACTGTGCAAATGAGAGTTGTGGTTTTTATTGCAGATGATTCCAGCAAGTTTTTGTGAGGTTATTTTTATTTTCTCTCGACATACGATGCCCATACCAGAGCTCAAGATTGAAAGGTGGACTGGGGGGTGTTTCATATAGCTGTGCGTAAAGTTACGAATGACTTTACAAATGTTTTGAATATGAAGTGCCAAATGGGATGCCCAAAGTTTTTCCTGACATTTTTACAAAGTGTGACTGTATTTCCAATAATCTCAATTACATTGTAGCCCAAAATGCACATTGCATTAATTTGTTTGAAATAATGATAAGGTTAATCTACATCTGCATATTCAAGTCATGCGTAACTTTACGCACAGCTTTATGAAACACCCCCTGGTTTTATTAAGGCCTTTGTTCAAAACTTTTAGGAAGCTTTTATGCGTCACATTTTCAAAAAATGTATATCGGGACAAATCATTTTTGACATGCACATTTTGTTTTTAATTACTAAATTTGGTAAGGAGATGAGTAATTTAGTAGTTAACTGTAGATACATGTAGATGACAATTAAAATTGTTCATCTAAATATAAAATAACCCTCCAAATACCACCCCAGTATAGGACAGTACATTCTCTTTCTTTTCATCTTCTCTTTCTCCTGCCCTATGTCTCTAGAGCTCTCTCTCCCTCTCTCCACTTTAAAACAGTCTTCCCTTCTTCACACATTACTGTAACATAATTTTCACATATTTGTTTCTACTTTCTGTTACACATTAAAGTTAAAGACCAGTTTTGGAAATGCTCCCCTCTCAAAAGATGAAATGGAAGCTCTTATTACCATCATGTGAAAGAATATGTTTTGACTAATACGTGATGATACAAATCTTGCCGAGAAACCGCCTACTAATTGATATATTTGGTAAATTATTATATCTATCCGGCTTGGATAGATATCGCGTAGTCCTATATACATCTTTCTGAGTACAGTGCTTGTAACTTTATTAAGAAAAATTTCTTATCATTTTGACCAATACTTATATGCTAGATGATCAACCCTTTTTGATCGATTCCTCAACGTTTCTTTCACATGGCAATCGCATGACCCAAACTGGTCTATACCTTTAAACATAACTCGATGCTAAGTCTTGGACCCTTTGAACATACTGCAATCTAACTGCGTAATTGGAGACAACGAACACAAAGCTTCAGGACGAGCTTAGTTTGTAAATATGTAATTGTAATTCTTCTTGAATGAAGCATATACACAGACTGGTAACAAATAAACAGCCGTTACAAGGCTTGCAATTAAAACATTGTCCGTCTCAATTTACAAGGAACTTTATCTTAACACAGTTCTATACTAACGAATTGATCTTACCAAAATAAACAAAAGTTTGGAAAGCTGGGTCATTTTCCTCAAAATTGATAGCCTATCAAAGCAACAACAAAAAAATGCACACGGAAATGCTGATCCTGCCTACAGCGTTGTTCATAGTAGATAGAGGATCCGGTTGGGAGTTATTAAACATATTTTGAATTTCTAGGCTCTCTTTTTCGCTGGAGCCAGATGTAACATAAGTGGAACATACTCATTTTTGTATAGGTTCATGCTTGATATGCATGGTAAACCACCTACACAAATCCTACCAGTAAGTGACATGGGGAAATATGTTTCAGATTTCGGTACCTTGTATGTGACACACAGAAAAGCAAGTACGCTGCGAGGAGGGGAGGGGAGGAGATGCGCACAGCTACGTCTTTTTACCCCATGTTTTATCATCCCTAAATCAACTATCATTAATACAGTCTAACCTGTCTACAGCGACCGCCCAAGGGAAACACAAAAAGTGGTCTTTGTAGACAGGTTCCTTTAGTACATGTTTCAATGAGAAACCATTTTCAAAGGAAACAAAAAATGTGCTTGTTGTAGACAGGTGGTCACTAAAGCAGGTTTGACTGTATCAATAATCATCCATGATTGATATGCATACCTGCCAACATTTGAAAATGAGAATTAAGAATTTTTAGCACGGTATGTTTTCAAAAATAAGAAATCTGTACCCTTAACAGGCGTTCGCACATGCAGCGGCAGTGTAACTGGCGATACGCGCTAAATCTGTGCAAAAAAGCTAATACAAATTCGCTGCTCAATCATGCAGCCCTTCAACGCATGCAATACGTGAACTCTCACATCGCGGCATATGATAAAACAAGCTTAATTTGGCTTAAGCAACAAAAAAAAAAAAAAAAAAAAAATGAAATTTTGAAAATCCGGAATCTCCCGCATTTTGGGGTCCTAAAAATCCAGAAAAACGGGATATTCCACATTTTTCGGGAGGGTTGGCAGGTATGGATATGGTATCCAAGATTTGATTCTGTCGGGTTGTCAGGTTGTGTTCTTGAAGAGAGGGTTGGGTTTAATCGTTACACATGGGATATTAAATGAATATGTGCAATGCAGGTTGACAACATAATATTAATTATCAAACTTAAATTCTAAAAACTGTACATTCTAAAATTAACACTAAATCACAAACTAAGCAGTAGTAAGTATGCAAACTACACATCAACCCCCCCCCCCCCCCCCTCTCCAATGTAGTTAAAAAAATATTCAAACAAAATAAATGCTCATGATAGACGGGGTGAAATCAGAATTATCACAAATTGTTTGACACATTTTCCCAGAGAAGCAACACTCTACATCATACGCGTACTCTCAAAGCCAGGAAATGAATACTTTGTGTTCAGTCCAGTATATCGTTCTTTGACATCCCTCCCCCCCCCCCCCCAAAAAAAAAAAAAAATCTAAATGAGTGAATATCAATGTTGTTAATTGAAATCTTGAAGCAGCACATGATGGTCCTCTTCCAAAGAACCAGGCCCAACAGTCTGTTCCTCTCTCGATGTTGACATTCTCATTCATCTGGTCAGTGCTGCACCTGGCTCTATCCAGTATCCACAATGTTCAGGGCACTCTTAAAGAATGTTTCAAAACGATCACCCCTGAAACAACTGGAGCTTCTTGATATCGTGGCGATGCAGTCCTTGCTTTCCAAACGCAAAGGGCGTACTGGTTGGTTTGACATGGCGCTTGGAAACAACTTCCTTAACAATTCAGCTTACATTTATACCTAAGGATCCTAGTTTAAACTTATTTTTACAAGATACAAAAAGTGTCCTTTCCGATCGGAACGAGCGATTCCTGGAATGATCTCTTAGATGGGCTTGATCTTGAAGTGTAAGCCAATGAGAGAGAAGACGAGGCACTTGAGATCTTGGACTAGGTAGTAGAATGTGCGCAGGCCTTCTGCATCTCTGTGTAAAGAAAGAATGAAGAGAAGAATTTGTTTAAAGGGATCCGGTAACTTTGTCTCAGATTTTGAAACAAAATTCTGGATTTAGCTCATGATGCAATGATAATTATAAACCTTTAGGTCAGTCAGGAAACCCAGGACTTTTACAAGCCGATCGCCTGTCTGATTATCAAGATATTTATGATTGGAATTACAAATTTTGAAAACCGTTCGCCTGACGGTTTTCATAACACTACAGTCTATTGGGGAAAACGAGTATGGTAAAACCGGTCACTCACAAATTTTTACTTTTTTGAGGCACTTCTTGATCATTTTGAAGCGCAATATTTTTAGGGCTTCAATATTACACCATATCACAGACACTGATAACATGTAGGGCCGTGTATCTCAGATTTAACATTGTTAAACGATCCCTTTAAAGCCTCACTGTCCTACTTGTGTAGCTACTTGCTCCCTCTATATAGAAAACTTCCCTAATCGGTGCCTGTTGGTCCCCCATGATCCTCTTTTTCTTATGTTAGTTGAGAGCTGAGTTAATGAGATAGCCACCTGTCGGTGACCTCGCTGTGTGGTCTAATCCTTCTGGCCCAGTAGTATTGACGGTCTTTAAAAGCTTATCTGTACTAGTTTATAGGATGGATTAGACCACCCAGGAAGGCCACTGGACAGGTGGTTTTCTCATCAACTCTGCTCTCAATTAACATATTAAGAAAAAGAGCTTCATGGGGGACCAATGGTCACTGATTAGGCATTGTTTTCTACATGTATATAGAGGGAGCAAGTAGCTACTAGTAGGACAGTGTGGCTTTAAAAGAAGGGTTCCCAGGGTGAAAAGTTATTCTTAATCATGGCCTCTCTGAAATCCTGGAGCCTGAATAATAATAATAATTATAATGATGTAGATTTATATAGCACTTTACAGATATGATTACCCCGGTAGTCGGATTCATTCATGCACAATGTGCACAATCTCCAATCCCTGAGTAGTATTCCTAGTTCCTACCATATGGTCACCATGAGGCTGTTCACACCGGCAGAGATAGCGTGCGCTAGACCGCGCTATCTCTGCGGTGTGTGAGGTACAACGTCGTTTCGGTCCACCCAACAGCGAGCCACGGCGAGCCAAAACGGCGTGCCACTAGAGCACCTCTTGGGGGCGGTCCACGAGAGATAGCGGGGTCTAGCGCGCGCTAGAAAAAAGGGGGTGCTACGATAGACCGCGCTATCTCATTGCGGTGTGAACAGCCTCCATGACTAACTAAATTACTAACACAATGGCCTTTGGCATTCTACCATGATTCCATTTCTCTCCTGTGCATGGAGTGGCAAATGTAGAGTAATGCCTTGCCACAGGACATTAGCACCGTGAATTTGTGACAGAGGTTTAATGGCAAGTCCGCGCTATTTTGTCCCATACATTGCCGACCACATCTAAGAATTAAGTATATCTGATAATTGAATTAGGTTAACAGTTCTACTGGAGTTTAGACCACACCATGGGAAACAACACATCTAATGTCAATTTATGGGCAGAACTCCACAATAATTGGTAATGTATGGGGAGTTGCCCTTATGTTGAAACCATGGTCTAAACTCACTGCAGACTACAATAACAATGTACTGCTTTTTACATTTATTGGACAAGGCAGCACACATTTGATGTTTGATTGTATTACCCAGGGGTGATCGTGAGCACTAAAAAAAAAATAAAAAAAAACCTCAACCACGCCCCCCCCCCCCCCCCCCCCCCCCCCCCTTTGAGTAAAAAAAAAGAAGAAGAGGATTCGGGGGCAAGAAAAAAATGGTATCTAACACCTTCCGCCCTTTTGAGTAAGAAAAATGGGATAAGAAAATGGGGGGAAATAGGGAAAAATAGAGAAAATAAGGGGAAAATAGGGATAAATCGGAAGACGAAAAAAAATTGGGGGGAAAATATATTTAAAAAATAAATAAAAAATAAATAAAATAAAAATGGGGAACCAATTTAAATCGGGTTATTATCAGGCCTGATAACCTGACTGCTCAGAAAGCTTATGCTTGTAAGTACGTAACCAGGGACCTGACTGCTTTCAGTCCCGTCTGAGGGACTTGGTGATGAGGATTAATGCCATACCAAAAGACACGAGCGCATTGGCTAGGTATTGAACCTGGGACCTCCCGGTTATGAGACCACTGCTCTACCACTCAGTGACTCGGCCATGTGTATGGAGCTTTAAACCATAAACCTTTGAGAATTCAGGCAGCTACAGTTACCTCGGTTCAAAGGCTTCCAATGACTACTTCATAAATTAAAACATTTTAGCATTCAAACATTTACATATTACAGAATGACTACTTATTGTGATGAGAAAACTTGTGGCTATGTAAAAGGTTCTTTCTACACCTAGAATTTGCTATAAAACAGTAATTCAATTCGTTTGAGTAAGCATGGGTATCGGGGATTGCCAACGACTCAAATTTTCATGAGAGAGAGGAAAAGAGAAAGAGAGACAGAGAGGAAAAGATAAAGAGAGACATAGAGAGAGATAGAAAGAGAGGGAACCAATTTCATGTCCTTTACAAATAGCAAGGATCGACTTGCATGCAATAGGCTTCGTTGATTGGCAGTTTAAAAAACAGGATATAGGTTCCAATCAAATCTGGGCAATGTGGTTAAAAGTCATGAGGGAATTCCCCTAACCCCAAAGAAAGGCTGTGCCAAGACTGATTAAGGGCGTGTTCATGCTTCACTTTTTCTGGCCAGAATCAGGCATCTGTTACGCATTTAGTTTAAAACACGGTTGCGTCCATGCTTACTTTTGTAGAATCACCGAAAAACGGCGATCACGATCGCCGATCGTAAACTCACAAAAAGATGCGTTTACAATTTGTAAACGCATTTATAATTATATGGGATCAACGCAATGATCTCTATTTGGTCTACGTAGCATGCACAGTGAAGGTTTGCGAATCCAGCAGGAAGACCAATTAAGGCCACACAAGGAGAATTGCCTGGATGAGCCAGAGAAGTAAACAGTACACCGTGGAACTGCGATCACGATTAGCGTTTACGATGAGCGTTTCAGATCGCTCATTCTACGTTCAAAATCAAGCATGAACGCGCCCTTAGACGAGTCACCTCATAGTTCATAGTTCATACTAAAATTTAATTAGTTTACCAGTAATTTTATCCCAAATGACGCCTGTGGTGTCGCCCAACTATGCACAGAACTTTTACAGTATCAGCATTCTGTTTTTAAAGCCCATGCTCAGCTCCAACACAGCAGTAATTTGTTTTATTTTTTAAATCATGAACAATGAACAAGTGTTGATGACCTACTCTTTTCAATTGTACAGATTCATTGAATATTTAGTATATTTTGTCTCGAGGATGTACAAAAGAAAAAAAATCAGTACCGGTATCAGCATTCTGATTTTAAAGCCCATGCTCAGCTCCAACACAGCAGTAATTTGTTTTAATATCTAAAAATCATGCACAATGAACAAGTCTTGATGACCTACTTTATTCAATTGTACAGATTCATTGAATATTTAGTATATTTTCTCTGAGGATGTACAAAAGAAATAAATCAGTACCGGTATCAGTATTCTGATTTTATAGCCCATGCTCTGCTCTAACACAGCAGTGATTTGTTTTATTTTTTTAAATCATGCACAATGAACAAGTCTTGATGACCTACTCTTTTCAATTGTACAGATTCATTGAATATTTACAGTAGTTTATTTTGTCTTGAGGATGTACAAAAGAAATAAATCAGTACCGGTATCAGTATTCTGATTTTATAGCCCATGCTCAGCTCCAACACAGCAGTGATTTGTTTTATGTTTAAAAATCATGCACAATGAACAAGTCTTGATGACCTACTTTATTCAATTGTACAGATTCATTGAATATTTAGTATATTTTGTCTCGAGGATGTACAAAAGAAATAAACATTCAAGTGGTGTCAATTTTAGCCGATTTGAAAAACCTACCTGACTAGATTTTAAATAACAAAATGGCAATAAGACAATAACAGGCCTTAAATTTCAATATTTTTAGGGCAAGGCCACCTTTCTGTAGGGCACATTCCTATATTACAGCACAAATAGGAAGAATTGGAAAGGGCACAAAAAATCTCCAAGGCCAATGGGAGGGGCATTGAGGCCAATCAAAGGGGCATCCACGGCCATGGCCTTGGTGGCCTTGGATTAATTTAAGCCCTGCTCGATATATAATAATAATAATAATATAATAATAATCTTTAAAGTCCACTCCAAATTTTATTGAACCTAAACGGAAATTCATTTTGCCCAATTGATCGTGAGCCCAGCAGCCACTGAGCAGCGCCAGATCGACGTTGCTCTATCCCTTATTGTTGAACGCCAAACAAGGTAGCAACTAGCAACAACTCTCATCTTTTGGTATGACGCGGCCGGGTTCGAACCCACGACCTCCTGGTTGTGAAGAGACGCTCTACTGACTCAACCAACACACCGGTATAACTCCAAAATGTAAATAGTATGAGACTGAGGACCCTGTTAATTCTTTGTTAGCAAAATAGTACAACAATTCGTCCCTATTTTCAAGAAGTGACGGTAATGAATGAAAAATCGCATACAATTTGCGTGCAGATTTTCCTCACTACCGTCAATTAGTGAAAATACTTCACATAATTAGGAACCTTCATCACGAAGCATTCACATTTAGTAAATTTTCCATCTAAAAGTATTTCAATTACTTTCAAAAATCTGGTTGTAGTAATATTTGTACGATTTGCATTAATGCTAAATGGTCATGGCACTATGAACATGATGGACAAAGAAAGCAGACAAAATATACAGTTCCTCATTCTACCCTCAACAATTGCTATGGTAGACAAACGAACATCCCTTCACTGCTATTATGTAAAAATCTGTAGAACAGGTGTCACATGCATATTCACCTGTTCTACACATTTTTACATAATAGCAGTGAAGGGATGTTCCTTTGTCTACCATAGCAATTGTTGAGGGTAGAATGAGGTACTGTATATTTTGTCCTCTTTCTTTGTCCGTCATGTTCATAGTGTGGGTTTGAGATGCAGGACGGCACTTGTATCCCTGAGCAAGGCATTTAATCTTCATTGCTCTTTAATATCAACCCAGGAGTGTTTAATGGGTACCCAATAGGATGTGAATGTAATTGGGTTGGACTAGCATACATGTATGCCTGCCAGTAAACAGAAGACTAGCTGGAATTCTCCCCAGGGAGTGGAGAATGTGCACTGTAAATAAATAATGTGCAGAAAGGTAATGGAATCTAGTGACCAGGGGCCTGTTTCTCGAAACCGTCATAAGTCTAACTTCTTGACTAGCCAATTGAAACGTGTGTTATAGAATTATTTAACACACGTTTCAATGGGATAATCAAGAAGTTAGACTTATGACGAATTCGAGAAACGGGCCTGGGGGTAATAATAACACTGTTTATATTCCACATACTAAGAATCTTGCTCTACGATTGGTCAAAAGTAAATCACGTGATGAAAGATAGTTCGCCCATTATTAATGGGAGAAGCAAAAAGTTTGTTACACTGTGTAGATAGTACTACTACCGTATTTGCCGGCGTAAAGGCCGCAGTATTTTTGGAAGAGAAAATATCAAAAAGTTGGGGTGCGGCCTATGCGGCGAAAGAGTAAAAAAAAAAGTTTTTTTTTTTTTTTTTTTTTTTTTTTTTAGTTTCAATTTATGGCGCTATGCCTGGCAATGTCTCCCACCTCAGTAATCAGTGTGTTGACTCACCACTCGGAAACTACAACAACACTAAAATTTGTCTGTCATCTTGGTTTGAAAGTAATCTTTCTAATAGATCTCAATATGTAGTTTATAATAATAATTCCTCAATTTTTTTTATATAACAAATGGTGTACCACAAGGTTCTATCCTAGGACCTAGTACTCTATTGTTTTTAATTCACATTAATGATCTTACACATTCTTCTAAAAACGACATTGTAACTATTATTTGTGACAAGTTTACAAGCACAAATCAGCGCCTTTAACTGCACCTTGAAGTTAAATGAAGGTCCTTCCCCGCGTGGGTTTTCGGCAACAAAACAACAACAACAAAATTATTATTATTATTTTTTTTTTTAAATCGGGGGTGCGGCCTATACGGCGCTGCGACCTTATCGCCGGCAAATAGGTATCTACACAGTGCAACGCACTTTCACTGAAGATAGAGGTACTATCTACACAGGGCAACGCACTTTCACTGAAGATTATCCAAAAGCGCACTAAAACAGGCGTAATTAAGCGCGCATTACCATTGAGCGCAATTAAAGAAAACACATGCGCGCACCGTACCCTCAAGGGGTTGGGTTAAACTTAAACTTTTTTGGTGTGAATTTGGGCCTACCGTAATTAACGGTGTATTAACCGCACCTTTTTGCCGCCGAAAAAAAATTCAAAGTCGGGGGTGCAGTTTATACACGGTACACCCCCCCCCCCCCCCAAAAAAAAAAAAAAGTTTTAAAGTTTCGATTTATGCCCCTACACCTGGCGCTATGCCTGGCAATGTCTTCCAGCTCGGTAATCGGTGTGTTGACTCACCACTCGGAAACTAGAACAACACTCAAATTTTTCTTCTATTATACATGGTGTACCACAAGGTTCTATCCTAGGTCCCCTACTATTTTCTTTTTTTTTAAGGGCGAAAAAGCGGGGTGCGGTTAATACACGAGGGCGGTTTATACAACGTTAATTACGGTAGGTGTCTTTTATGTAAATGCATACACGTCCTTTTCTTTTTGTAGTTAAATTGTTTTAGATGTGGAGTATAAAGCAAATAATCACCTTTTTGTTTCAGGCCATGGCAAACTATCACTTCCTCGTCGATCAGAATGTATACGCTATCTTTCCTCAGCTTAGCTTTGGAAAGATAGCTACATCCAGATCGCCTCGGAAGTGATAGTTTGTCCCATCAACTTCACCAACGGTAATTATTTGCTTAATAGCAATTTGGTCAGGTTATTGTAAAGCCCTTTATGAGAAACAAATATTATTGAATTGAAATGACGTGGTATTCATTAAGAATCCCCATGGCAGCACAAGGGTTGGATTGCATGAAGTTTACAAAGTAAAATGACGAAGAAAAAAAAAGTCTTGCAAATAATCATACAACAATATGAAGGAGAGAAACATAGAGAGAGAGAGAGAGGAGAGATAAGGAGAGAGAGTGCGAGAGAGAGATGACTGAAATAAAGAAAGGGAGGAACAAAACAGAAAGGAGAGACAGAAGAACAACGATATGGAGGCAGAGGTGTGACAGTCTAGAGGAAGAAGAGATTGTAAATTAAATAATAAATGAATCTAAATAATCATCCGTTATGTCACTTGATACAGTTTTGATTACTGAATAACATATTATTATCATTATCATCCAGTCGAAACTGAATCTGGCTTGCATTACCTGCTGTTGTTGACATCGATCAGGGAACCAAACTTGGTGGTAGCGAACGAGATGTGCTCATCGCCCATCACGATCTCCAGCTCCTGCCGCCCCACGCGGTCGGGGGGCGGCCACAGAGCATCATCCTCCTGCATCACCTCGGAATCTTCAACGACGCGTTTCAGCTCATCGACCACGGCCTTGTGTACATAGGCCTGTCATGTTGGATGGTGTCACAAAGAATGAAAGAAGGACATGAATTATTTATTTCTTGAAAAGGGAGAGATCCACAACATAAGTACTAGAGGTTTTGTTCAGCCCTTACAAGTGAATATCATTTTTTTCTTTTAAAGACTAAAGACTCGGCAATTTCAATTTTTCACATCAATTTTAACTAAAACTGCATTGCCTGGAAAATCTTAGAAATTGTTCTCTCTGAAATTCAAGGCATCCATGATCCACGGCCCCATAACAGCACTGAATCCAATGACCGGGGTAATAGTATATTTGTAAAGGGCTTAGAGACATTTGTATTAAGCGCTAAATAAAAGCTAAATATTATTATTTTATTATTACCTCTTTTCTGATCATGACATCATTCTTGTAGTTGGAGTTGTTGGCATAGCGAAGCTTTCCTGTGGAGTAAAAGGAATAGCATTCAATGTCAAAGCCATATTCTTCTTTTAAAACAGTGCGTCCCAGAAAAAACGAATCCGAGAAATATTGAAGTTTTATCATAACCTTGAATCTTGAATTTGTTGCACCCAAAAAGCTACGTTGACAGCTGTCCAGGGTGGAGTAATTATAGCTAATTACAATTAGACCTATAGCTAATGACACATATTAAAATTGCGTGCTGCGGAGCTCCGAAGGTGCGTTGGTATCGCTGGCAAACTCTCAGCCGGCTAGCTCCCCACGACGGACCATTCGCGGTATGGCGAGAGTGTGTGTGTGAGGTATGATTTTGGATTCGAGAACGCACATAACGCAACCGTGCGCGTCATTTTCAGACATTTTTACATTTACAATTTTTAGTACAGATACTTGGTCAGTTTTCTTCTTATATCTTTGGTTTTACAACATTTTAAAATATAATTTCTTCAAATTTGCTCCTGACTCGGTTCAGACTAATTGTCTGATGTGTTTTCAAGTCAATTTTTTGAATATATTTTTTTGCATGAATTTGCCTAGACCGAATTTGGGGTAGGGTCGGCCGGCTCTCTCTTTAGAGACGGAAACCGTTTAATCACATGTCCTTGCTAACGCCACGACCAACTCTGGTCGTAGCGTTTTGCCCCCAAAATCCCCCTAAATGTCATTTTACCTCGTGTATATCCAAATGTAAATTAGGCCTAGGGTATAATAATTCGGTTCCACTTACTAACTTGCTTGAAATAATCCGTTTAATGGTCCCTTTTAAGGAAATTATGGGTCTAAATTGACAGCCGTGTTGAAAATCTTGCAAGTCGTGTTAAACTCTCGCTGCCGGAGTCATCTAAATCAATCTCATGTGATAACGCCATTACGAACGTGTAGATGGCGCACAGTTTTTCTTTCATAATCATTTTGCCTTCGGCGTAGACTAGAAGGGATGAGATTGATTTAGATGACTCCGGCAGCGAGAGTTTAACACGACTTGCAAGATTTTCAACACGGCTGTCAATTTAGACCCATAATTTCCTTAAAAGGGACCATTAAACGGATTATTTCAAGCAAGTTAGTAAGTGGAACCGAATTATTATACCCTAGGCCTAATTTACATTTGGATATACACGAGGTAAAATGACATTTAGGGGGATTTTGGGGGCAAAACGCTACGACCAGAGTTGGTCGTGGCGTTAGCAAGGACATGTGATTAAACGGTTTCCGTCTCTAAAGAGAGAGCCGGCCGACCCTACCCCAATAAGAGGCTAACGAACGAAAGAGACGGAAAATTCGGTCTAGAATTTGCCTAGCAAGACTTTGTTGCCTCTACGGAGATTGCCTCTACCCAAATTTGATGTAATTCGAGGCCTGCTTTATTAAGATAAGAATTCAGACAATGAGACATGACACTTGATATGCTTGACATGACAGAGGCTGTGAGGCAGGCATTTGAAAACAGCCCAAAAGCCAGGTTATTCTTCAATTCATAGCCAGCCAGCCAGGGACCGCAGCGATATCGCTGCCTGCCTAGACTAGCTGAACTTGTGGAGTTGTGAAGTCCGATTCCCCGCGATAACTATATTGTTGCCCCACTAATTACAATTCGTGTTTGTATTTCGACCATATTGTCACACCACGTTGACAAACTTCATCATTAACATTTACTGCAATGTACCTCTTTATAAAAAATGTACCGAATACAATCTTAGTAAGATACTATGCCTCACCATCTGGTCGAAACTCAAATTCAAGAAATTCATGGCCGAATTTCCCTTTGTGTCCCACGTAGTATCGAAGATAAAATTCGCTTGATGCCATGTTGCCCGCTTTCTTTCTCACACAATTATATAGCGACCTCTAACGTTATTATCTGAAATGAATTTCTTCCTTTAGTTTCGATCCTCGCGCCTCATCTCCCCACCCCCCCCCCCCCCCCCCCCCCCGCCGGCGTTATTTTATTAGATTGGGGTTAGGTGCGTGTTGAGCCTATGGGAAAGTTTAGGGTTAGGGTTAGGGTTATGGTTAGGGTTAAATCAAGACCTCCTTTTTTTTTTTTTTAAAGCCCCAATCTGTGCCGCCCTCCTTTGGAAAAAGAAAAAGGTGAAGGGTGAGGAAGAACCGGACGAGGGCGATGTTATGGATCATCATTGTTTGAAACTGAAATGAATTTCTCTTCAACCATAGGGAAAGGAGGATTTCTCTTCAACCATAGGGAAAGGAGGGGGTATGAACAGATTTCAAGACGTGCCATCCCCCGGTCTCCATCGACCCTTGCCCCTCCCCCTAAGCGGGCGCACAGATGTTTCTACAAAATTCAACTATATCCCCCCCCCCCCTCTCAAAAAAATGCTTCCTTTACCGCGTAGGCCTACGTGTAGTAGAACTGCCTTAATTTGGTTTGATCAGGGATCACAAATCCCTGGTTTGATTTTACGCGGCCTACCGGTCCCAAGTTTTGGAACTTCCTATTGATGTAACTCGCTCTATCAGTGTCTCTGTTTTAAACGCAAACTGAGATTACATTGATTGAGCAATTATGCTGAAAATATTTAATGTAAAAACTATGTCATCACATGATAAAGTATGTAATTACTTTTTTTGTCTTGCCTTAATTCATAATTGCCCCCCCCCCCCTCTTTTCCAGGCTGGCCTTTATATCTTGCCTTACCAACATTTCTTCATTTATTAGCAAACTCGCTTTGTTCTGTTTTGCTCTAGTATTGTTTTCTCTCTCTCGATCTCTCTCTCTAGTATTTCTTCCCCCAAATCATTTCCCCTATTTGTTCTGTTTTGCTCTATTGTACTTTGTCTTTTCTCTCTCTCGATCTCTCGATCTCTCTCTCTTCTATTTCTTCCCCAGAATCATTTCCCCTATATAACCTTTTCTCTTGTTGTTTTGCTCCGTTTTGCGCTTTCGCTCTCCATCTTTTTGTATATATCTTCACACCTTCTCTTATTCATGAATACACCAATCTATCTCTTTTGTAAATGTTTCTCATGTGTAATTGTTTTTAGTCTTATAAGGTAGTTTAGTTGTTAATTTTTTTTCTTCTTCAAAGTAATTAAAGCATTCAGGTATTATGTTTAGGAACCTGCTCTAACGAGCCCAGCTTCTATAAGGTCTCCTCTTTCTTTCATGTACAGAACATGATCTTACATCAGTAACTTTTTATAGAATTTCTTTAGTTAATGGCAAGAGTTGAATGTCGAAATTTGTTGCAAATACATGTAATATAAACGCATCATGATTATTTCACTATGTTCTGATTTCTACATTGTGCCTCGCCTGCTCACAATATCAACTCCACATTGTAGTGTTTCTACCGTTAGATGGCGCTAGACCTCTAACTACGACATGTGGCCGTACCGTGGGCGATGGGTTTTGTATCTTGTGCCCACATCAATAAACATGTCTTGCATTTGTGTCGCGCGCTAGCGAAAACTCGCCATACGACTCCGCCCAAACTAGACCGTGCGATGATCACTAGCTTGCGGTCCCCGGTGTACCATTCTCCGTAAGAAGGCTGTTTGCAAGGGAACCTATTAGTTAGATCATTATTTCCGGATAATTTATTGGGCACAAAACTTGACAATGAGGTCAAACAAAAAGCGTAAGAAATCAAAGAAACCAGTTACAGTGATGAACACCAACGAGATTAGTAGGTGAGCAGAAATTTAGAAAATATTCAAATTGAGTCGGTGAGTGAGATGAGACCAGGGCAGGGAGGTGAGACTGAGTGAGATGAGAGTGAGAGTCTTGAGTGTCGCATCACAATTTATCAGATTCCTTCTTCCTTCTTCTTCCTTTTTAAGTACAGACCTCTTTACAGAGTATTATCGTGCTATACTCAGATACTGGGGGTGTAGATGCTGAACAGGCGTTGATGAGTATCACCATAGAAGAAGTACTAGAAGTATGTGCAGGTGGACCATGCTACAACGGGGTTTCCCCCTACTCTTATACGAATAGTGCAGTGGGTTCTTAACCTGCAAAGGTAGTGACTTTTCACTACACAGGGCCTCCATTTAACGTCCTATCCGAGGGACGGAGTGTTTTCCACTTAACATAACCTGCATCTATGAACAAGGGAAGGGGCACGTAACACACAACGCAGGCTTCAGTCATCCGCCTGGGTGGGAGTCGAACCCGGGATCTTTGGTTCGTCAGGCGGACGCTTTACCGACTGAGCCAACTCGCCAACTTAGACTTAGGATCTAGTTCTAGAGTTAGAGTTCCCAATTTTCCATGTAGACATAAAATATTGTCTGCTTGGAGGAGTTCTTAAACATACTTTGTCCGTTGATGGTCTCCATGGAGAGGGATTTGCAGCGCGTAATCTTCGTTGCATGAAGTAGCATTTAATGAGGAAGAGAAGAAGATCGAGTTAACATTAGGGATATTAGATTTGCCCGACGGCATAGTGGACTGGTACGTGTGACGTCCTTTAATTTAAGGCACTGTCAGTGCCTTAAAAAAATGATGTCACACGTGACTGCCAGTGCCTTAAAAGGACGTTACACGTAGCAGTCCTCGCAAATCTAAAAGTCCCTAATAACAGCTAGATTCTAGGTGAAGTGCCAGGGTAAACCTAGTCTCGGTCGAGTCGGCGGAACGTATTCCCAAACAAAATATTGAAAATGAAATACATGTTTATGTAGATTGATATTTCGGTCTAGTTTCCATATTGCATTTTGGTGGCATTACTTTTGTTTGTGTGTTTTTAATTTTTCACTGAGTAGGCTACGTACTGCAGACCGGGCAGTGTTTCATATATGTCATGATACAGGGTGTTATTGTTAAACAGATACTTGTAAGTTATAACATACAACTTACAAGTCTAATTCAGACTATTATTTAAGGTGAACAAAATCTAGAATAATAACCTATTTACCTCTGTCTGCATTTTTTTTTAATATCGACCCTTATCAATATCATACTCTTGAATTGAGTTAACATACGTTGAATTGTATTGAAAGATTTTGCTGATGGTTTAACTTTTATGCTCATGATTTTCTGGCCTTACATTCCATATACATGTATTTCTGTTCTGTTATTTATTTCATTTTTAAAAATTCATCAGCATTCTCGGCTCCAAGGTCAGCAAGAGGAAGGTCATATCAAGGTTACACACCATCATGAAGGACATTGACAAGGTCAAACAAGAACCCACTGTCTCTCAGGAAGAAAAGAAGATGAAGGTTCAGCAGTTGGAACTCAAGATAGAAGAGGTACAGTTTTAGGCGCTAGTTCAGAAGTATATCCAGATATTGACCCGTAACTCCGGCGTGGAGATACCCTACTAAGACATACCGTATTTGCCGGCGTAAAGGCCGCAGTATTTTTGGAAGAGAAAATATAAAAAAGTCGGGGTGCGGCCTTTACGGCGAAAGGGTAATAAAAAATTTAAAAAACGAAAGTCAAAACCAGCACGAATTTGCACATATGGGACTATGACTGGTAAAATAACTATACCACTATTGTACAGGACATTTCCAGACATCTTACCGACAATTTTATCTTGCATTGTTGACATGAAGACGAAAATAAACGTCCCAACACAACATTTGCCGATAGATCTTGATCTAACTTCGTGCCAATGCATTGCAAAAGTAAAGGAAGGGACCATGTAACGGAGCTGCCGCGAACATCCATCCGAAGTCACCATTTTGTTTTCCATTTCATTCAGTTTCGCATTACACCGTACATTGTGGTAGGGGTATATATCGGACACCAAATCTGCCTGCGATCACTTTTTTAGCTAAACTTCCGGTAAATTATAAGAATATTGATGAATTCGGTATCAGTTTGTAAAAAAAAATAGTGTTTTCAAGAAAATTATGATTATTTTGTTTTGTCCGTTTTTTTTTTTTTCGTTTTTTTTTCCTCTTTGAAATGTCACAGTTGGGGTGCGGCCTATGCGGCCTTATCGCCGGCAAATACGGTACCCAAAATTAAGTAAATATTCATAATATGTCCAAATAAAGGTCATGATTTAAAAGTCGTTATGTTTCTTACCTGTTTCGTGTCAATTTTCTTGTTGTTTTTTTGAGTATTTTTCGGACCTTTATCCCAAATGGCCAAGAATGACTTTCTTTAGAGTCGGTGTAGAGTTGATTTTGTTTTGTGACTGAGGCATAAAGCCTAAAATAAAACTTGTTGGGTGCCAAAACATGGGTCGGTCGGTCAGAATTTTTTTTTTTCTTAAACTTTTTTTTGTCGCCCTCTTTGGGCCGATATTTTTCAGATTTGAATGTTTTGGTTTTTTTCTTCAGTATTTTCCCATTTTTTTTCCCGCCCTCTTTTGCTAATGCTTTAATACATGTGTTTCGGTGTCATCATTCCATTGATATCCTTCACCTCATAATTATCCATGGTTTGCATGAGTCAGAATTTTGGAATAATTTGATTTTATGCATTTATAACCCATTTAAACAAACAAAATACATATTTTTTTATTCATTAATAAAAAAAAAAATCTAAAAAGATGGTTTAAAAAAAAAAAAACTTTTTTAAGATGCTGAGCATAGATTTTCAGATTTTTGGGTCGGTCGCAAAGGGCAATACAACAAGTTTTTATTTTAGGCCTAATATCGAAGATAAATATCTGTTTTTTTTTTCCTGCAGCTAGGGGGACTACATGCCTACCAGCAAAGTTCCCTCCTCGGTGAGCATCTCCATGGCAACATAAACACATCAAAATGGGTGCTGCAAAAACTCAAGGAATCCAATGTCAGAGCCACACAGGTAACTTCAATAAGAGATCACTTGACCCACATTCCAGAGGCAGAGGTCGAGATGGATGAATTGCCATTTTTTGTGTTCAATCTGAGCACTGCACGACCATGGAAATACAGTCAGACTTGCTTTTAAAGTGACTACGGAGACCACTTTCTTGTTGTTGGTTTCCCTTGAATAGGGACTTACGTTAAAATATGAATTAAAGGAACCTGTACGTTAAAGATGATTTATAGAATACAGCATGGACAAAATGGTAGTTTTATATGATGTAGGAAGAAATCAGTTTGCATATTTATAATTCTAGTAAGTAAGTGGGCACCAGGTCATTTCGGTAAAATGACTGTTCTACTGATCGCAAGATTATGATGAACCACTGGAATTCTATTTGGGAAAGGGGGAAAAGGGGAGGGGGAGGGGGGGGGGGGGGGGGGGGTTGATGCCTATAGGACAGAAGGGGTCAAAGCTCAATCTGTTTAATACAAATGTACAATGTTTCTCTTCAGGGATCCAAGCTGTGTCTCCTGGATGTTGGAGCCCTGCAGCTGAACTACACCAAACACACCAAGTGGTTGGATGCAGCGGCCATAGACCTAAATCCGCAGTGTGAAGGCATCGTCCAGTCAGACTTCTTTGACTTCAAGGTATAAACTTATACATCAGGGCATTATCCCCAACGGCTAGAAATTCCTTGGATTGGGGTCAGGGTTGGAATCATTGGCATTGTGACCGAGGTTATGATTTGAATCCTTTTATAGAAAGGGTTGTGACATAAATGTCCACATTTTTTAAACAAACTGCATTCAAATTCTCTCCGTTTAGAACATTCAGACGCCCTTTGCTCTTGAATAAAAATGTTGCATAATAGTGGGAAAAATGGTGTTCAAATCGTGGGTTGTCGTAAGGCCATTAAAAAAAATATACATGTTTAGCGTCCCCGCCCGCTTCCTTTTTGGGGGCCGCCTCCTATTTTTTTTATTTGTAATTTTTTTTTTTTTTTTTTTTTTTTTGAAAGAAAAAAAACATGAAAAACACTGCTAAAATGGCTCTATTTCTGATTTAACAAAAAAAAAAAATTGTCGGCGGCCATCTTGAAAAAAAATAGCCCCGACTGTCAAGGAAAATGTACTGAGCGGCCATTTTGAAATAAAAAATAAAAAGGGCCCCCTCCTTCCTATTTTTCGAAAAAACAGGACGCTAAACATGTTTTTTTCTTATTTGGCCTAATTGTTCTTTAAAGTGTTGCTAACCTCTGTGTTCTAGTAGTGACAGCCTACAGCAGCAATGACCAAGTGAAAGCCTAGGAAGGTTCTACAACACAGGATCCAGTGACAATTAAGCAGGCCTGATAAAAACCCGATTTTTTCCGGATTTTTTTTCTTCTTCCCGATAAAAAAAAAAAAAAAAAAAATCCAGATTATTTTTTTTACCAATTTTTTTTTCTTCCCTATTTTATCCTGATTTTCCCGATTTCCCTCTTATTTTCTCTATTCTTCCCTATTTTTTCTCCAATTTTGTCCCAATTTTCTTACTCAAAAGGGGGGAATGTTGTTAGATGCCATTTTTCCCCGCGAATCCTCTTTTTTTTTTTTACTCAAGGGGGGCGTGGTTGAGGGGAAAACAAAAAGTGCTCACTATCACCCCTGATTGAGCCACTATCAATTCTTGCACTGTTAAATTTTCAAAACTTAATCCCATGTACCTAACCCTAAACCTAGAGTGAAGCCCATTTGCAATCATATCTTTGACATAATACATCAAATCCTGGAGTAAATGTTGCATACCCCTGCATAACTACAATAAAGTCAGCTTGATGGATAATTTCAATGACTTAGACTAAAAGTGTCACTATTATGTTCCAGAAAATATAAGAAGATATTCCAGCACAGCAACAAATCTACAGGGTGAGACGGAGAGAAAAGATGGAGGAGTCTGGGGGCCGTTGGGGTGGGGTGGGGGGGGGGGGGGGTAGAGAATGAAAACATGATAGTGCCCTCTGTAACAGTTGGCCTTGTTAATTCTGATTTAATTCATCTAGAAAGACCTTGTATTATTATTGTATCTAAATGATGCAAATTTCCCAAAAGTGTTGAGTGTTGAACTTTGATTGGTTTCAGGTTGGCGAGTCCGATGCCTACGATATTATTGTCCTGAGTTTGGTCCTCAACTTCGTGAGTTCTGCATCTCAGAGGGGGGAGATGTTGAAGAGATGCCAGAAACTCTGCCGGCAGGATGGACACATCTTTGTAAGTTTTGTCGTCTACAGGTGTCGTTGTCGAACTTGGCACGAAATACAATTTGCTGTGGGTTTTATCCCCTGGCATGGCACTAATGTCATATATTATGACATATTCTCTTTCACCAGAGCAATTCTACAAATTAGTTGACAAACATGGCTCGGCTGTTGTGTAAAAACAATTCACTACCAGGTGAAGGGATGCCTGTTTTCAGACTTGTGCCCATTTTCAGGCTCTGTTGCCTCTTAGCGAATCAGGAATATAGGACAATTATATCATATCCAAATTGCTAAATTCAAATTTTGTTTAGATTTACAAATCATATTTCCATCTTCCTAGTAAAGTGCGCCCACTCGATTATTAATGACCTTTCACACGTCACTTTCATCTGCAGGTCGTTCTACCTCGCGCGTGTCTAGACAACTCACGCTACTTAGACCACGCCCTCTTTCAACGGATGATGGACAGTTTGAACTTTGACCTGGTGGCCCAGCATGACAGCAAGAAGCTCAGTTATCAGATGTTCAGGAAGGCAGAGCGGAGGAGAGGCAGCGGAGAGGGGAAGGCTAGTTTCAACAAGCGGGAAGTCAAAAACGGAAAGCAGTGTAACAACTTTTGCATATTGATGAGATGAGAACTCTTCCTATAACTCAATAGAACTTTGAACATGATCAGGCTTAGGCTATTTCGACGGCCTTAATTGCCCATCATAGATTGAATTATGCAAACGATTTTTACAGCAACGTACATAATCTGAACACGATTTCTTTGAGATATTTGAAATTGACCTCCAGTTGATTGTCAAGCCTTTTGTGTGATCTTGTTTTTTATGTTCGTATATTCATGAAGATTACCATATTTTCTTTTCCCCCAGTGTTTGTTTGGCAAATCGCCAATGATATTAGGGACACATTAGGTCTTGATGTATGTGGACCCTTGATCAATGTAAGCAAATAATAATATGTTGTATAAAAAGATATTAATCAAGAGATTTAGGATTAATCAGATGAAATATGTACATAATCGTGTAATTGTCAATAAAGCAATGGGCCTACCACACTCATAGTCTGATAGAATAGAATCAAGTTTCCTTTTTATTCCACAAAATTGCGGTTCATCACAATAATAATAATAGTGGTTACTTGTTTAGCGCACAGGTCCACCTTTCGGTGCTCATGGCGCTTAGAGAAAAGTACATGTAACGGACATAAGAAAGAAAAAATAATAAACCGAAAAACAAATTCAAAATTCTCCTAGAAATAGTAAATTAGAATATTGCAATAATTACAATGAAAGAAACAAATAAGTTTTTAGTTGTAATTTGAATGTTTCTGTCGATGACAGTTCAAGTGTACACACCTCAAAAGTCAAATCCAAATTACTGATATACTTCCAAATTTCTGAATTACTTAGCACAAAAATGGTCCAGGAGATTCACAAAGCACATGCAATACAGGTGACACAGAAATACAAGAATGATTTTCTAAAACAACACCAAAATATGACAAAACTTAAGAGCACATAGTGGAAGGCTCACTCACACCACATCAAACTTCCAAAATTTATAATTGCGGTTTCTATAAACGTGCATGTATTGACCTTGATAATTTGTTTCTTCTTCAAATTAATCACAATATTTACAGAAAACCACAATACATTCTTTACAGTAGTACTGAATCATTTATGCATCTGCAATTTAAAAACGATCATCAGAACTGGAAGTAATTTTTCAATAAATCTTAAATTTAACTGTAGCGAGGTGATAATGTACATGATATATATGTATATGTATATACATGTATATATTGTTTGTTTGATTGATTTTATTTCTGCATTCAAAAATATACAAATTCAAAGTCAAAGTACAAAATTTCGAACAATAACAAATACAATGAATACAATGTTTACAAAAGTAATTAAATAAAAAATCATGTACAATTATATCATTCGATAAACATGTACGAAGCATACAATAACATAAGAAATATGAAATATTTTCAATAAATTAGAGAGGTAATTTGGAACGCAGGAGACCACCATCGTGAGCGGTTAGGCTGGAAATGGATGGCGGCCTCGTAAAAGAATTGGCGACATAACTCTATTGCTATGCAACATCAAAATTAAGGCTAAATATTTTTTCTTTAAAGGTACTATGTCCCATTTGCAGGCCAAAAAAATGAAAAAGTTAAATTCCAACTGCATTTGAAAGATAATACTAATTTAGAACTTCCCTAAAAAAGGTGGGGCTTGAAAAAGTCTTCAAGTGGGAAAATAACGACTATTAGTTGTCAAATCGACTTTAGGGCTATAGAGCCCAAAAGTAATAGTCTTGATTTTCAGACAATTGTACCGGAGGGTCACACGTTTTATGCTGCGCAAAGATTCAATCAGTTTAATCTTGGCCATCACAAGAAGTGGGTTATTGATGTAGACAAATGCTCATATACCCTTTACAACTCATTTCATGTATGTTATTACCAAAGAAGAAAAAAAGTGAGTCAGTCACTCAATAGTGTCTGACAATGAAGTCTAGCAAGTAAACGGGTTTCCTTGAATAATTTGAATATGAGGACACTGCTAACGTTTAAATTTCACAGATAGGACATACATGAAATATTCATAATTCCTGCAAAGTTCTACAGAATTTGAGGTTGGCTGCAAAAGGGACATAGTACCTTTAAAGGGAAAGTCCACCCTAATTTAAGTTGGTTTTAATAGAAGCAAAAAAACAAGAGGAACAACCCAAATTAGCAACTCTGTGATATATCTTGCGAGGTCCCCTCCCATTTGCTCTGTACTGAAAAAAAGTCATCACTTTCCTACATTTAATTGGAAATTGCTAAAACTTGCCTTAATTTGTTTATCTCGTCTTTCTGCTTTTATTAAAACCAGGGTGGACTTCCCCTTTAAATAAACAAGGTAAATAGAGGTAAAGATATAAACTTTTCTTTTTTATACATGTATTTCTGAGTTTCTCAAGATTCCTTCCAATTGAAAGATAGGATTCACACTTATCTCAAAGATCTTTCTCGAAGCAAAGATTGTCTAAATTCACACACTCTTTCTGGGAATCGATCAAATATTTAAAGGGCAGACCAACCCTTTGAACGAGTTGAATTGATTGATTGAAATCAGAATAATCAGAAGAAAATAGTTGTAAAGAATTGAGCAAAATAATAAAAAACAATAGAGAAATATGCGATTTTGAATACGAGATAAATACATTTCTTAGCTTAGACATTTACTTAGTAAATTGCTTACTTATAAAAGTATTTTGTAAAAGTTATTTTAAAAGGCATAAAATGTTGATTCAAATCATGTATATTCTCTATTATCAAGGAGATTTCATGTTCTAGATGTGGAATTTATAAAAAATTGAAAATACTTGAATTTTCGCTTTTGAATATAATTTATTTTAAGGCTACAAACGACTTGGGATCTTTGTGAAACACCCCCCTGGTCTTTTCTTGGTTAGTCCTGGTCTTCTTCACAGGCCATCTTCAGGTTTAATTAGCCCATCCTCCGTCTATTTTGATTTCGGACCCGGTGATGAAGCTGGACTGTAGGGATCAATCAAAGATTAGGATTAGGATTAGGAAACACATCAAATAATATCTAACATGCATAAACCAGTGATTATAATTCTGGTAGCTTTCTTCGCCTCTCTCCATGGTCACTCGTTCGCCACACATGCAAGTTTGCACAAACAGTAGGGACCACCTGACGGAGGGATTGCTATGGCAAACACAATAGAATGGTGAAGTGTGACGTCATCAAATCCATTTTCAGAATTTCTCAATTTTTTCTTCATTTTCCGAAAGAGCATCAAAATAATGTCCAAATGTTGAAAACCAATTGAATATGTTAAGTGTCGGCTGAGATATGACCATCTGAATAAATGAGCCAGAGCATATAACACTGAATTCCTATAGGAAATCTATTCATTCAAATGGTCATATCTCAGCCAATACAAAAATTGAGAAATTCTAAAAATAGATTTGTATGACGTCACAGCTTAGGTACTCTATGGCTTTGCAGAATTTCCCATTTCTGCACTAGCTGCAAAACAATCTTGAAGCCTTGTTTATACCTATGCCATGATGAATAAAATAGAGTGGCATAGGGAGATGATTTTGGTGGCAGATAAGGAGTTTTTTTTTTGCAGTATGTTTTTATTGAAAGCCCATAACAGAAAAATATAGACATATAAGGAGTTACATGTACACTAGACTGCAAGGATAAGAGATACATACATGAGTAAAGATCAGTGATTTAACTGGACTACATCAAAGACAAGACGGTATTACATCCACAAATAGTCATAATTAATATTCCATCCAACGATCTGTATATAGATCTAAGCCTACATGTAGTTCCAATAATGTAATAAATAATTGAATATAAAAAGCTTCAACAATCTCTATATACATGTAAGCCTAGTTCCAATAATGTAATAAATAATTGAATATAAAAAGCTTCAACAATCTCTAAATCAGCCTATATAGTTTCAATAATGTATCAAAAAATTGAATATAAAAAGCTTCAACAATCTCTATATAAGCCTAGTTTCAATAATGTATCAAATAATTGAATTTAAAAAGCTTCAACGATCTCTAAATCAGCCTAGTTTCAATAATGTATCAAATAATTGAATACAAAAAAACTTTTTACTAAAAAAAGGCAAGGTGAGTACTTCAGGCCGAAGACCCGTTTATATCCAAATTGTACGCATACTTTTAGAAGAATAAAGGTTCTTCTTGTCAACCCAAGGGCTTGCCCGACAAAGCAACAGATAATGTATGCAGCCTGGATTCCAAGTCTTGTAGTTAACTCATTAATAACGGGTTAATGGAATACGGCCTCCTGATTAGGTCCCCAGGAAAGAAACATCCATGAATTTGGAAAGGCTTGTAAACGGGTCTATTCTCATATGCAGCTGTATGTCTTTGAAAATATAAACATTGTCCAACCCCCCCCCCCCCCCCCCTAAAAAAATGACAACAAAAAATTAAAATATACATGTAACACAGCAGCAAAAGAAAAAAATATGAGATAAGCATAGCGGGGTTTCAATTCCTGGAATTTAAATCAATGGTTACTCCCCAAATATTGCCTTTTTGCCACTTTATTCATACATGTACATAAAATTTGCTGCAGTGGTTTGACAATGTACCAGCAACGTGACTTTGTGGTTAAAGGACGGGATCAAGCATGTTTACCTCATCAGATGCGAGAAAGACTACTGTATTGGCGACTTCCTCAGGAGTACCAAGTCTACCCGAGGGCTGACGGGCAAGGAATGACTTCATGGCCTAGATGAGACAGATGGAAAGAGAGAGAGAGAGAGAGAGTTGGAGAAATAGAAAGAGAGATGGAGAGAGAGAGTTGGAGAAATAGAAAGAGAGAGATGGAGAGAGAGTGGGAAGATGGAGATGGAGAGAAAGAAAGAGATGGAGAGAAAGAAAGAGAGGCAGAGAGAGAGAGGGACAGAAGAGAAACATAAAAAGAGTGGGGAGGGAGAAAGGGAGCGAAAGAGAGGGTGAGAGTAAGCAAGAGAGAGGTTGGGAGACACAGAGGAAAGAGAAGAGGACGGAGGAGTGTGGGTGTGTTTGTGTGAGATAGAGAGAGGTAGAGATAGAGAGGGTGAAAGAGAATGTAAGAAAGAGAGAAAAAGAGAAAAAGAGGGTAGGAGAGATGGAGCCGGAGGAGAGAGAGGTAGAGATAGAGAGGGAGGGAGAGAGCATGTAAGTTAGAGAGATAGAGAGAAAAAGAGGGTAGGATAGATGGAGAGAGGGAGCCAGAGGAGAGAGGTAGAGGTAGAGATAGAGAGGGTGAGAGAGAGCATGCAAGAAAGGGAGATGGAGAGAAAAAGAGGGTAGGAGAGATGGAGCCGGAGGAGAGAGAGGTAGAGATAGAGAGGGAGGGAGAGAGCATGTAAGTTAGAGAGATAGAGAGAAAAAGAGGGTAGGATAGATGGAGAGAGGGAGCCAGAGGAGAGAGGTAGAGGTAGAGATAGAGAGGGTGGGAGAGAGCATGCAAGAAAGGGAGATGGAGAGAAAAAGAGGGTAGGAGAGATGGAGCCGGAGGAGAGATGGAGCCGGAGGAGAGAGAGGTAGAGATAGAGAGGGTGGGAGAGAGCATGCAAGTTAGAGAGATAGAGAGAAAAAGAGGGTAGGAGAGATGGAGCCGGAGGAGAGAGAGGTAGAGATAGAGAGGGAGGGAGAGAGCATGCAAGTTAGAGAGATAGAGAGAAAAAGAGGGTAGGAGAGATGGAGAGAGGGAGCCAGAGGAGAGGGGTAGAGATAGAGAGGGTGGGAGCATGCAAGAAAGGGAGATGGAGAGAAAAAGAGAGATGGAGAGAAAAAGAGGGTAGGAGAGAAAAAGAGGGTAGGAGAGATAGACGGAGAGGAAGCGGGAGGAGAAGGGAGAGATTATCAATATTACAAATTGGGTACTATCTCAACAACTAGAAGAGTCGTCATGCCACTGCCATTTAGGGACTTTTAGATTTGCACAAAGACAATGTGGATTGCTACGGTCGACGTCCTTTTAATGCACTGCCTTGAAAGGATGTCACACATATCAGTATCAGTCCACGCAAATCTAAAAGTCCCTAATGTCAGACATATAGAACACAAGCAAAGGCCTCCATGCACTCTCCGTTATCTTGAAATGTAGAGAAACTAAATCAATTACAATACTTACAAACATATCCCTTAAGTCTTGTTCACATACATGTATGCCCACAGTAAGCCGCGATGGTTTTTCAAGGCAAGGGAGGGAGGGGGAAGGGGAAGGGGAAGGGGAGGGAAGGGGAAGGGGAGGGAAGGGGAAGGGGGGGGGGGGGGGAAGGGGAGGGAAGGGGGAAGGGGGGGGGGGGGGGGAGGTTGTTATCTTTATTATTTCAAATGTTCATGCTGATCAAACAGCCGGACTTCATATTTTTTGTAGAAGATCATACATAGACAAAAGGGTTCTAGGACACCTACCCCCTGGACATCGATCCACCCCAAGTCAATTACCCCCTATAGGGCAACCACCCTCTAGGACAACTACCCCCGAGACAACTCCCCCCCGGACAACTACCCCCTAGGACAACTACCCCCCGAACAACTATCCCAGGGGGTACTTTTTTCGGGGGTAGTTGTCCGTCGGTTAGTTGTCCAGGGGGTAGTTGTCCCGGGGGTAGTCGTCCTAAAGGGTAATTATCCTAGGGGGTAGTTGTCCTAGGGGGTAGTTGTCCTAGGGGGTGGTTGTTCTAGGGGGTAGTTGTCCGGGGGTAGTTGTTCTAGGGGGTAGTTGACTGGGGTTGGTTTTCCTGGGGGTGTATATCCAGGGGAAGGTGTCCCGATTCGAGACAAAAAGTTATAGATCAAATTAGAATATCACCTGTCATTACTGTTGTGACATGCTAATAAATTTTCATGCATTTTTACTAGACTCCGACAGGCATAATTCGTCCCTGTTCTCACGAAGTGACGGTAGTGAGGAAAATCGTAACGCAAAGTGTATGCGATTTTCATTCACTACCGTCACTTCGTGAAAATAGGGACGAATTGTATCTTGATTTGATTTGATTTGATTTGATTTGATTTGATCACAATACCTGCTCCTTATCCCCCGTAGCTTCCATTCTCTGATGAAGGGAGGGTGTATCTATGGTCCCGGGACAGATGGCGTTGCATCGGATCCCCTTGGAGACAAAGTCTCCTGCGACCGCCTTGGTGAAGCCTATCACTGCTGCCTTGGTTGTTGAATACAAGCACCTATTGGGAGGACCTGGGGGGTGTTTCACAAAGATGAATTTGGTTCAAATGAACATATTGGAAGCATATGCGATTTTACAATATTCAATGATCGTTGTCGCGGTTGAAATCGAGTCTAAAGTGATGAAATCGTAGATAGTAAACTCTTTATGTTGTATAGCGCCCTCTCAAGACTGATATTACTTTAGCTCTTAAACAGTGTTTCTTGACTACGATGGACCGATTTGCTATTACCGTTTGGAAATTATATATCAAAACTGCATATTCTGAGATTTTCATGGTCGCAGCTACCATGGAATGGCCTTACGCGCTATTTGAAATATTTGAAATTACCGGGAGCACCATTAAATTTTTTATCATTCAAGTTCTCGAAAGCAGAAGTGTTTTAGGAGCTAAAAGTTCTTGTGCTTATAATACACCCACAGAGGCATACAAATATATCAAAATTGTAAAGAATTACTATCAATCCAATTTTTCGAAATTTCCCAAAACTCTGCATTACACAAAGATAATTTTTCTCTCAGAAACATTTGTCCTACTAAATAAGTAAGTTGGCTCTTATTCCTCTACAGATATATATCATTTTGATTCAATTACAGTTTTCTGATGAAAATATGGAGGTTTAGTTGACCTCCATTTTTTGCAATCATTTTAACGAGGTACCTTTTATACTTGATGCTACGGAAGACATGTTGATAATACTGCCACTCTTCTGCTCCAACATCTGGGGAGAATAAAAAGACAATCATGGATTAAATAGTATTAAATGGATAAATCTGTAACATTGCCATCACTGCCAGGAGTAGGTCAAGTTTCTTGTTGTACTCGTGCAGATCGTGTGGTTTGGTGGAGTGTGTCCAGGCTTCGGTGGCCCTTGACAGGACGTTTTTGGTCTTGGCAGCTAGGGGGACTCCCGTTATAATAAACAGTCTTCTATTTTTTTTCTCTCTGTGGCTTCATATTATCATATTAGGCATTATATTATGTTTATTGATTGAAATATATCTTGTATTTCTTGTCACTTTTTATTTTTTATTTTTTATATGTATCTTTTTTTTGTTATGTACCAATCATTTTTGATGACCTGAAAATATTGTGAAATTATTTTTGATTTAATAAAACTTACAAATAATAACAAATAAAAAAAGTTTCTCGTTGTATTTGCATCGTTTATGAACGATTTCTGGAGGGTTGAATACTTGAATGGGTAAGAGTTAAAGTGTGTCGAGTTTGCACGTTGGATCATGTGAATTTCGGAAGTAAATTGTGGAATAATAATGATAACATTATTTCAGTGCTAAAAAGCTCTTCTGAAGCTCTGCTGAGCTAACTCGCTTTAACCATTTCCATATAATTAATTGCCATTGATATACATGTACTCACCTTGGGCAAGACAGCTTTTGTGAGGAAGAACATGGATTTGACGTTCAAGTTGAAAGAAAAGTCAAAGTCTTTTTCCTCCGTGTCCAGAACTGTACCATTGAAGACAAATCTACAAAGAGTTGCCAGAAAGGAAATAAAAATAAAAAGTATTAAAATATGAATTTTATCAACCTGATAATTCTGAGTCCTTGTATTGAACACATAGAGCATAAAAATACAGCAGATATCCTACTTGCAAAAGAATTATTGGGAAAAAACTGTAAAAATGTGTGTCTAATCTATTTATAACAAATGTATGTAAAACTGAATATATATAGAACAGTACTAATTTACAAGTTACGCAATTTGCCTTAACAGAATAGTATACAAATATACACTGTCTTGAGAGGTTCTGGTTAAAACTATGCGCAAGAGGTGACTCCAATAGTACTATTTGCTGAGGGGTGCAGCCCCGAAGCAAATGGTACATTTGGAGTCACCGAGGCCCATAGTTTTAACCAGTAACTCGAATAGAAGGCATGGTATATATATTTGTTTTATATCCTGCATCAAAAATTTATTTTATTTAAAAAAATATATAAAAAAATGTCAATTTTTATCTAAAAAGATTTAAAATATTTTGTTTTCATTAAATTAAGATTTGAAGATTTTTTTTTTTTTTTCAACTCCCAAATAGTACTCCCAAATAGTACTCTCATATACCTAGTACTTTCTAAAAATAGTTCAAATATTTTTGGTCATGTGACGAGCTCTCAACTAATCAAAAGCCAACAAATTTTTGATGCAGGATATAAATATATATATATAAATTCAAGTTTTAAGTTCAAGTTATTTTGTTTTAACAAATTGTTAAAATACCTTAAATTATTAAATTTCCTGATTTCTAAATTGATCTCCAATCTTTGAGCATTAAATTGCATTTTGTTTTAGCTGTATTGATAAGCCTACAGTGAAACTTCCCAGCCTATTTTTCATTTAAAAAGTCCATGTTTATTATTACTATTATTATCATTCATCTCATGCAAAGGCCCAACCATTATTTGGAAATATGGGGGTGTTTCATTAAAGTTGATACTCTAAGACAATCCCAAATACTGAGATAATTACATAAATAGAAAGCTTTTAACCCCCATAATAACACCAAATGGTGTCCACCCGACAAAACAAGTTTAGAATAATGAATTTATTCGAGTAAACTCTACCAAAATATCTAAGTCTGAAACCCGGAAGTGCACGTAGAGTCGGGCCTCTATCCGTGACGTCACGAACGGGAGTCATGGGCTCAGTGAGAGTGAATGGCAGTGATATCCCTACGTAAATGCTATCCTGTCAGAGCTTAGATTTGTTGTTGTTAAGGAGTATATTAGATGGATTTTCTGTTTTCATTTGAATGAAGAATAACAAAGCAACATTTTCCAGTCGTTGATTTCTTTTTATATCCTCATATTCACCTATTTGGTAGAGATTTAAGACGAGTTTACTGCTTAGGAATTAAAGTTAAATCGTGCACGTATGAATAGGCGGATGCATTATATTGTCATCAGATAAGGAACAGGAGCAGTTTTGTAAAACGAATAGGTCTAGAACTATGATAGTAATTATCATAGATGCGTGTGACTGCCTCAAAAAAGGATACAGTACCAGTTAAACATTTTATGTGGTAAAATATCAAACTTAATTGAACGAGATCATGCAAGCGCGCTTCCTCTATAATATTTTGGCGAGTGATGCGGCTCTTGCATGAACGTTCGTGAAGCGAGCAGAATCGGGAGGTAAGACCAAGCCGCTGCTCTAGGCGCTGCTTGCTTGTGATGGAACGTACGTGCGCTAGTTATATGTTTATCGGCAATTGCAAGAGAATGAAAGCGACGTTGCCAGCTAAGAAAAACAACTAACAAAGACTTGCTCCTGACTACCGGTGTCAGAATTGGTAGATGAAGGATCTTCAGGGCCAAGAAAGGCGAAAGACATGGGAAAAAAGGAAGAAGAAACCATCGGGAGATCGCTGTAGTGTATGGTAATGAACTGTGCATGGGTAGACAGCTACTGTTCACTCCGTGCCTGGGCCGATTTCAACACCAAAACAAAAATTACATGGTGAAAATATCGACTAATAGCACATCGTTGGCATGTATATGTCATAATTTTTAAAAGGGGAATTGATATTAATACTATGAAGTACTAGGGGGAGGTAAAGAATTGTACATAGAATTATGATTTATTAGACTTTTCAGCCTTTGAAACAAAAATATGCAGAAAATCGTATCACTCTGCACATGTTTGCTATGGAACATCCGGGTACGTGAATATACTCTCTCCCGGACGTGAGGTCATAAATAGTAGACCAGCGCCGTGACTGATTTTCTATGCAAAGAGAGGCGGATATTTTCAACATTTCAATTGAGGATTTCGAGTAGACAGAATTTTTTTGTGATATACTAAGTAATTGAAAAACTTACTAAAATAACATATACTTGCCGTAGGTAACAAATTAAGGGACATTTATTTGCTTAGAGTATCAACTTTAAGATCCTTAGTCAAACTTAACTCTGAGTTGGACTTAAAAATTATGGAGAGCCATTTGTAGCCTTAAAATTAAATATTTACAAAAGCAAAAATTCAAGTATTTTAGACTTTTTATAAATTCCATCTAAAGAACATGAAATATCCTTGATAATAGAAGATATGAATGATTTGAATCAACATTTTATGCCTTTTAAAATAACTTTTACAAAATATTTTCAAAGATGCTAACGGCTCTCCATAATTTTTAAGTCCAACTTAGAGTTAAGTTCAACTTAGGATCTTTGTGAAACACCCCCATGATCTTTATTATTCATGCTTGAGGAGGTATTCACCCTGCACAGTTGAAGAGAATGTCAATTTTGGGAATTCCTGCCAGAAATGTTGTCACCTCCTCCTTGTTTGTGACATCTAGTTTGCTCACGGTGAGACCTGCACAGGAGAGAGAGAGAGAGAGAGAAAGAGAGAGAGAGAGAGAGAGAGAGGGAGAGAGAGGGAGAGAGAGAGAGAGAGAGAGAGAGAAAGAGAGAGAGAGAGGGGGAGAGAAAGAGAGAGAGAGAGAGAGAGAGAGAGAGAGAGAGAGAGAGAGAGAGAGGGATAGACAATAATTGGCAGTCATAATGTTCATATCATGAACCTAATGTACATGTAAGTAACCTCACCATGAATTATGGTATTACTACTAGTGCACAGCTGCAGCACTGGAAGTGAAATGGGGTGAACATTCATAACAAAAACAACAACCTTAAAAAAACAATTATAATAATGATAGTAATAATAATAATAATAGTAACAATGATATTTTTACTACCAACTAGTATTAATTTTTCATCAGTCACTATTCATTGTGACAGTGTATGTTTGCATCCCATTGCTGCCATATTAGACAATGATTGGCAGTCATAATGTTCATATCATGTACCTAAGTAACCTAACCATGAATTGTGGTATTACTGTGGACAGCTACAGCACTGAAAGTGAAAGTTAGTGAACATTCATTAAAAAAAAAAAAATAATAATAATAATGATAATACTAATAATCCAAAGATAATAATAATATCAATAACAATAATAACAATAATACTAATAATGGCAATAACAACAATTATAGTAATGATGATAATATTGATAATAATTATAATAATAATGATAACAATAATACTAATACTACATGTAATAACTAACTCCAAACTTTGCCTCCCTAACCTGTTGATGTCTCTGCCAGCCATCAGAGGGCACCAAGTAGACTTGAAAAAAAAACAACGGTAGAAGCAGCTACATGTACATGTAGATAACCTCAAAATCGAGGCGCAACCACCATCATTCCGCATGCTACATTTCAATAATCGTAACCCTGAATTACCTTTTGTATCCTTGAGTTCATTCAGCTTCTCCAGATTGATATCTGTCGCATGAACAGTAGCACCTTCTCGAGCAAAGGCCTGTCAAGTTTATAAAAAGAAAATATACATGTTTTCCAGTCGAAAGATATTCCAGTGAAACCGCCAAGCACAAACTAATAGATAAGCGATACGATGAATAGAGTTAACATTCATTATTGATACACTGTACACCTTGTAAATTTGATGTTTTATTGTTGTTTTGTAACTCAAAAATTAAAGGTATAGACGAACGGAGGAATAGGGCTTTTGTTGAATATGTTTAGATGTTAAAGCTTTCATATGTTGCAATTTTCACATACTTAAAAAATGACAACACTTAGTAAGGGTTTAAATAATTTAGTTTTTAACTGCATGTATTCCTTTAAAAATTAATTATCAAATGAATGATCAATATCAAATTATAAATCGTCATTTAGAAAAGAACTTAAATTTTCACAAGCATTTTAGAAATGCAAAATATAAGTACACACTGTCTCGACTCCTATTTTTTAAGTCTGCTGATTAAAAAATTAGCTGGATTCAATGATTGAAGGAGACTAGTTTCAATTTATAAACAAAAAAAGGATGGGGGCACCGACGACAAACTAGGAATTATATTTCATTGGCCTTAAATCTATAGAGTTCTTACTGTTAGGTGAGAATGTCTGTTTAATGGGGAAATAAAAAAATGTTAATTATTATTATAATTAGATACATGTTTATTATCATTCCTTTACTATTAATTATAGTATTATTACAGTAAAACCTGTGAATAGCAACTGCCCAAGGGAAACACAAAAAGTGGTCTTTGTAGACAGGTTCCTTTAGTATACTGTATATGTTTCAATGAGAAACCATTTTCAAGGGGAACAAAAAATGTGGTCTACCAATGTATTGAATGTAGACAGGTGGTCACTAAAGCAGGTTTGACTGTATTAAAATATTAGTATTCTTGGTTTAAGTATTAATATTATTATTATTATTATTATTATTATGATTCACTGTTTCACGTCATCATTATAAAAGAAGGAATTCCTCATATTTCTGTCCTCGTACTTCAACTCTTATGGCTGTAGGCTTCAGGCTCAGCTCCCTGAAATTTAAATTAGCTCTGACCTTGACCACACTTAAACAAGCACCACTCCGATCTTTCTGATGTATCTACAGGTCTTGATAGCTCAGCTCAGTCCCCATCGCTGACCATGTAGGCCATCATCATTTCATAGAAAATACATTTTGCCTGGTTTCTTCAGAACAATGGCAGCTTCTTACATGTATATAGAGTGATGAAGTGCGACGTCATCAAAAATCTATTTTTAGGATGTCTAAATTTTTTCTTCATTTTCTGAATGAGCATCAAAAATAATGTCCAAATGTCGAAAACCAAATGAATATGTTAAGTATTGCTTGAGATATGACCATCTACCGGTAAATAAAAAAGTTTACTATAGGGACTCAGTGTTATTTGCTCTGGTTCATAACAATTAGGAACCAGAGCAAATAACACTGGGTTCCTATAGGAAACTTATTTATTCAGATGGTCATATCTCAACCAATACTTAACATATTCATTTGGTTTTCGACATTTGGACATTTTTTTTGATGCTCTTTTGGAAAATGAAGAAAAAATTGAGAAATTCTAAAAATAGATTTGTATGATGTCACAGCTTCGGTACTCTATAGCGCCATGGCACTCCTGGGGCTCCAACATTATTACCCTAGTCATATATGAAGCCTTCTTATACATATCGGGTACCTTACACCAGATCGAGCCCCGTCTTTAAAGAGTTGATATCAATCGCAACTACTGTATGTATATAAGAGATAAGAGACTACAAACTTGCGATTGATTGGAGGACTTGCAACTGATTTGGATCAATCGCAACTCTTTGTATAAAGACAGGGCCCTCCCTTACCAAACAGGAATACAAAATAAGTCTTCTGAATATATTCGCTTAATATTCAGAATACAAAATAAGTGGTATTTTAGTGGTTGCATGTATTTCTCCAATTTGAATACTAAAAATCTTATTGTCAGAACCACTAAAATCAATTTAAGTATTCAAATTGTTGTGCTTCGAATACTAACATCCATTTAAAGGAATTTTAGTCTTCTATTATTAGTATTCTGCATGTACTAGTATTCAAAACTGGTTAGGTTTGAATACTAGTAGAATTGAGTCTTTGATTATTAGTATTCCTCCAATTTGAATACTAAAAATCTGATGTTTGTTGTGGTACTATATTAACAACACCAATAGTTCATTAATGTGCGTAATGAGGCTGTGATTGGCGGAGGAATACCAGAATAAAGCACTTCCAAGATGGCCACTTATACATGAACATTTTCTACAGCAATGATCTCTTATTGATCTGTACATCTGATCATTCAACATGGTGGCAGCGGTCAAAAGGATTGCCATATTTATTATTATATACCTCACTTAAGAAATCCAGCCATCTGATTGGTCGAAATTGCATTCATAAACTTTAACTATTCCTGTAAAATTCCCGGTAAAATTCCAAACCCATCTGAAGACTATCTGAAGAGCTATTTTGATTTTTAAAATGGGATGTTTTTGATCAAATTTGCATTATATTGCCCATAGCAGCACGCGCAGATTTTGTGGTTTGACGCGCGCTCACGGCCTTATGAAAAGTCAAGAGTGACTGAAATTAATGTAAATTGTCATTTACAGTAAGAGGAAGCTAAATCATGTGAAAAAAATTGAATTTGACCTTTAACGCGCATTGTGAGCACGCGCACTGTGCGCGGGGACACGTACGGACGGAAAATTTCGAAATGCTTAAAATGACCTGATTCGTACTCTCCTTTAATAGTTAAGTGATTTTGAGCTTTTTAAAATTTTGACGCACACGTACGCGCGCGTCATGACCTTTATGTGACCTTTGATGACATGACCTAAAGTATATGTGATATGAATATGAATGACCTTTGCTTATGCATCATGAAGATATGATGGATACCGTGATTTCACAAAATGGCGCCTAGATGACGTCATGATAATTTGATGACCTTGAAAATGTTCCTGTCACGTCTCATGACAATGACCTATAATTGTGCCGAAATTTAATGAAATTAAGTAAACCAAACTTGAGTTATCCGGGTCACAAAAAACGGGAAGAAATAAAAATAAAGAATAAACTAGAAATTTAATTCGTCATGGGGACGAATTAGGTGGTCTGTCTTCAATTTTCATGATCGTTGACACGTCAAAAAGTAAAAAAATTGATGAAAAAAAATTGTTGGAGACGCCCGGACTCGATCCAGGGACCTCGAGGTCGGAAGTCAAGTGCGTTACCGATATACTAAAATATTTCCCATAGAGATTACACGGAAACGGAAAATACAATTCTCAAATCCCACTTTGTAAGTGAAATATGAGCATGATACCGGCATCTGATCGAAAAATAAAGGGCACACTTGTGATAGCTTATTGTCTCAGCTACAACATACTCAAAGCTCTGCATAAACAAAGATAAAACGACGGAGATATTGCTCGCGAAAGACAAGAATGTAGAATCCAGTTTTGAGAAAAAGTCATGTCTTGTAGAGAATACACGCAAAATGTGAAAATTGACATACCTCCTTTAATCGCAAAAATACGCCATGATGCCATTGTCAAAATGAAAAATACGTTAGACTTTATTTGTAGAGATTTGTCTCAGCTAAAACATATCAAAATTTAGATGAAAATTGATCAATATTTACAGAGATACAATCAATTTTCCCAAAAATGTGCTGACGTCATAATATGCAAATTGAAATTTTGAGTTCGGAGGCTATTACGATGACGTCATGAGTCAATTGAGGGGCAAATGAGACATGAAATCATATCTACAATTCATACTCTATCAAAACGCTTAAAATGGCCTGAAACGTATGCAAAATTAATTTCAAACAATTTGGAGCATTTTTATTTTTTGCGCGCGCGCTGACGCGCGGACGTACGCATGCGCGCGCGTTTTTTGACCTGAAATTGACCGGACGGATATTGACCTTAATCATGATAAATATGAATAAGAAATGCCTTTTCGTTATGAAGATATGATCACGAGTTGAAAGTACCAAAAAAAAAAAAAAATGGCGCCTGGATGACGTCATGAAGATTTGATGACCTTGAAAATGTTACTGTCACGTCTCATGGCAATGACCTATGACTGTGCCAAAATTGAACGAAATTGATTGAACCGATCTTGAGTTATCCTGTGAACAAAAAAGTGTGAAGAAATAAATAAAAATAAATAAATAAATAAATAAATAAATAAATAAATAAATAAAGAAAGAAAGAAAATTCTGACGAAAACAATAGGTGATCTGTTTTCAACAGACCACCTAACAGTTAGCACCTAATATTTATAAAGAAAATTCTGACGAAAACAATACATAGATCTACTAGGCCTATAGACTTTATAGTAGTCTATAGGTGATCTGTCGAAAACGACAGACCACCTAATAATATGACCACGATCACGACACCCGGGCACGACACCTCCAGATATGAAGCGTCAACATGACTTGTCTTTACCTGAGCAGTGGCTCTTCCAATGCCTTGAGCAGCTGCCGTCACAACTGCAACTTTTCCAGCTAAACGACCCATTTTTTCGTACACTTGCTGTTATGTTAGTAATGCCTGGGCTTAGGGGGAGGTACTGGCTGGCCTGGCCTGGATGATATGATCGTCGGGTGCTTGCACGTTCGATTGATCGTGATCGAGTGAACAGCTGGTGACCGGCACGCGTGACCGGCACGTGAATTGTCACGTGATTATAAGGACATTAATGCAGCGTACGTATATGGCGCGCCATTTGACCAATAACCCCGATAAACCTTGTTTATCGCCGAAAAACAAGGTTTATCGACGAAAAACAAGGTTTATCGAGCGATAAACCTTGTTTATCGTGAGAAACTCTGTATATCGACTGATAAACACAGTTTCTCTCGATAAACAAGGTTTATCGATAAACAAGGTTTATCGAAAAACACGGTTATTCGTATTTCGTCAGGAGTTGGCCCATTTTAAAGTTGCACCCAGCTCAGAGCACTGCTCTGCACGTGCGCTTTACACCGTAGAATATACCAACACCGTAACACTTGCTCGCGCTCATGACCACGATCGACATTTTCTGAGTGGAGGTATGGCGACGTATTCTTAATTCCAGGCTTTTCCCCCAACTTTTGAAATGTTATGTTTATATATCTCTCTCTAGCTCGCTCTCTCTCTCTTTCAAACTTTCTAGGTTTTCCCCTTCTCTTATCTCTCTCACTCTCCCCATTTCTTTCTCTCAGTCTCTCTTTCTCCTACCCTCTCAATATAACCCTTCTGTCTCTAGCTCCCTCTCTTTCTTCTAATTATCTCTTTCCCTTTCTCTTTCCCTTTCTCTGCACTCCCTCTCTGCCTCCTCCCCTTTTATCTATTTCCCCCGGTATGAGAAATAGGGTAGAGATCGATGGTTGGAGAGAGAGGAGAGATAAAATCAGATAAAGGACAGATAGGGTAGAGATGGATGGATGGAGTATAGAGGACAGATAGAGGGGAGATAGAGGAGAGATAGATCAGGAATAGATGGATGGAGAGATAGAGGAGAGTTAAGGTAGAGATAGATGGATGGAGAGATAGAGGAGAGATGAATGAGAGATAGAGGAGAGATAGAGCAGGCTAGATGGATGGAGAGAGAGAGAGGAGAGATAAAGGAGAGAGAGGAGAGATGAAGGAGAGATAGAGGAGAGATAGAGCAGGGATAGATAGATGGAGATAAAGGAGATAATATAGAGCAGGGTAGATGGATGGAGAGAGAGGAGAGATAGAGGAGAGATAGAGGAGAGATATCGATCTATCCCCGCTCTATCTCTCCTTTATATCTCTCTCTCTCTCTCCATCTTTATCCATCCATCTATCCCCGCTCTATCACTCCTCTATCTCTGCTCTATCTCTCCTCTATCTCCTCCATCTCTCATTTATATCTCCTCTCTCTCCATCCATCTATCTCTACCCTATATCTCCTCTTTCTCTATCTCTCTCTCAACATCCATCTATCCCTGCTCTATCTCTCCTCTATTTATCCTCAATAACCATCCATTTATCCCCGCTCTACCTCTCCTCTATCTTCATCCATCTATCTTTAAAATATCTCTCCTCTATTTCTCCTCTCTCTCCATCTATATCCATCCATCTATCCCCGCTCTATCTCTCATTTTCCCATGCTCTATCTCTCATTTATCTCTCCAACCATCTATCTCTACCCTATTTCTCATACCGGGGGAAATAGATAAAAGGGGAGGAGGCAGAGAGGGAGTGCAGAGAAAGAAAAAGGAAAGAGAAAGGGAAAGAGAGACAGAAGAAAAAGAGGGAAAGACAGAAGGGTTATATTGAGAGGGTAGGAGAAAGAGAGAGTGAGAGAAAGAAAGGGGGAGAGTGAGGGACAGGGGCGTCGCTAGACCTTTTTCAGTGGGGGGGGGGGGGGGGTGTAGAGGCCAACGATTACCGACAACCTAGCCACCAATTACCGACAACATTAAATGTCCAATATCTACAAATTTAACCCTATAAACCCGGGGCCGAAGGCTAAATTGTTTTTCCTCTTTCGTCAACTTAGTCAGCATCATAGCTATATATTGTAATGCAGGCGCGGAGCTATGATCTTATTTTAGGGTGGGACGGTAGAGAGCAAGCGAATTAGTGGGTGTGGGTGATAGGCCTCCCGCGCGAAGCGGAAGCTTAGACGTTTCCTTAAATTATTAGGAAAAGAAGACGATTTGCTGTACCGTTTTCGACTCGTCTAAATGAATTTTTTCCCTTCCGCGCAAAGCGCGGATTTTTTAGCGTTCCATCACAATTATAGAGAAAGGAAGACGATTCGTCGTACCATTGTTGACTCTTAAACCTTGTTTGAATTTAGTATTGTATCGTAGTTGTAGTCACTTCGGATAAAAAGTCACAGTTCGTAGGTAAAAAAACTTGTCGGCCGACCGACAAAAATATACATCTCACCGACTTCAAACTTCTGCATTGATATAGTACACGGGGTTTGAGCAAGAATACCGACACAGCTGACCCGACACAGCATATTTACCCGTTTCTTTCTTGCTCCCTCGACGAGACGACTCCACCCAACCATAGGCGCCGGAAGTGGAGGGGGGGGGGGGGGGGGCAAAACGCATTTTTGCCCCCCCCCCCAAAAAAAACGCCCCCCCCCCCCCCTCCTCCCCCCCCAAAAAAAAGCAGTAAAGGAGTAAACATGGTTTGTATTTTTAATCCAAAAGAACGTAACAATAATAAAAAACTGAATTAAATCACATATACAATTCCATTCAAAGAAAAAGGTAAGTTTACAGGAATTAAATTTCATAAACATTGTGCATGCCACCTATACGGTATTTATCAATGGAGGTCTCTATAATAGCGATAGGCTCATATCGTGGACATATTGTGCGAGAATGGGAAAGCGTGTCCGTTTTTTTGTTATAGGGGTGAGAAGACATGAGACCCTGAACGCTGGCGTACTGATTGGGGGGGGGGGGGGGGGTTATTTCTTATTCGAAACAAGTGATTTACAAATGTTGATGTTGTGACATGATTTTCCGGCATTTTTTCTCCATTTTTTTGTAAAAACTCATACCTTTTTATGCGTTCGTTGGAAAATAAGAAATACCCAAATTACAGTCAGGCAAAATACGCTTATTTAGAAGCCTTTATGGCATGGTCTGCAAAGTGGCTGGGCTCGATTCCCCCCCCCCCCCTCCTTTTTGAAAAAGTATGTTAAAGAGAAAAAGAAAGAAAGACGGAGACAAAAATAAGTGACCTGCCAATGTCACAAATAAGGCAAAAAAATGCTCATCTGACCGTAATTAAATGCTTAAAATCCCAGAGCTTACGGGGGCTCCGCCCCCGGACCCCACCAAGGGACCTAAGGCGGGCCCCTGGATGCTCATCTGACCGTAATTAAATACCTAAAACCCCCGAGCTTCCAGGGGCTCTGCCCCTTGGACACCACCAAGGGCTCTGCAAGGCGGGCCCCTGGATGCTCATCTGACCGTAATTAAATACCTAAAACCCCTGAGCTCGATAAACCTTGTTTTTCTCTCGATAAGGCCCAACAAAAAAAAATCATTTGGTTGTCCTCGACCGCCCGCTCGTCATTTTCGGGCCGCTCGTATTTTTTTTTTTTTTTTTAATTCATTTTTTTTTTTTTTTTAATACTTATTTTTGGGGGAGCATTTGCAAGGATCAAAATGCGTCCCGTTGCCAGTTTGGTCTTTTCAGTACGCAATTAGGTATTTATTAAACTTGCCATTGTTATTTTTCTATGTCAAAATGCCGTACATTCAAATCAGGTTCTGAGCATTCTTAAACTCATTTTAAAGCCCATCTGTACTGGTTTACAGGAGGGATTAGACCACCCTGCAAGGTCACTGGACAGGTGGTTATCTCATCAAATCAGCTCTCAGTTAATATAAGATAAAGAGGATCATGGGGGACCAATGGTCACCGATTAGGCATTGTTTGCTACATAAAGGGCGCAAGTAGCTATACGTAGTACAATGGAGATTTAAAAGGTGCTGTATTTCAAAGCCCAAAATACTTTCTGTGTTGGTCTTGATATTCATTGTACATTAAACTAGTCTTTTACCATATTAAAGTGTTTTATAGACTCTGTGGCCCGAATTCACAAAGCAAGGTTTGAGCTCAGACCGGGTTTGAGCTCAAACCTCCTTTTGTTTCGCCAAACCTCCTTTTGTTATTTACAAACCAGGTTTGTAAATAACAAAAGAAGGTTTGGCGAAACAAAAGGAGGTTTGACCTCAAACCTTGGTCTGAGCTCAAACCTTGCTTTGTGAATTCGGGCCTGTTTGTTTAAATGCTTGACAATCCCAATGATTTTTATTTTTTATGGACAAAAAATTATTAAAAAAAAAAAATTAAAAAAATGGGGGAAAAAAAGAGAAAAAAGAGAAAAAATCAAAAAAAGACACACAAAAAATGAATAAAAAAAAATAAATAAATAAATAAATAAATAAAAAAATCCGCCCGCCCGCCCCTACTCCAGAAAAATAATCGAGGACAACCAAACAATTTTTTTTTTTGGCCTAAACCTTGTTTTTCGTCGATAAACCTTGTTTATCGGCGATAAACAAGGTTCATCGGGGTTATTGGTCAAATGGCGTGCCATATACGTACGTTCGTACACATGTAGTTCTAGTCCCATGCGAGCATATAATCGTTTGTTGAGACTCTCAGACTGCTGTATAGTGTCTGTGCACTTCTAGATCAAGATCTTAGTATAAAACTCCAAACATGGCACTTCCTGACCATAGAGTGATTTCAATCCAGAGTCATGTTGTCTCAGGATATGTTGGGAACAAGTCTGCTGTTTTTCCAATGCAGGTGAGTTACGCAATAGATCTAACAGTTAGGTCTACGTGCGTATTACTAAGTATTAGTAGGTATGTTACAATGTGTGTGCTTTCACCAAGAAGGTTTCTGCCATGGGGCTGTTATGCACTATTGGAGACCAATTTGGATAGCCTACGTAAATGTGATCTTTTGATGGGCTGATTAGATTTTTGTTTCATGATTTCTATTGGATGAGAAGAATGACATTGTTATCTTTCATTTCATACTAAACTTTTTATGATTTATGTTTTCGGCGCGGCGGTTTGTTTTGCTGCACTGTTTCACAAGAGCCGTGTTTAGTGCCATTCTGTACCCTGATCCTACCTACAGGATTTGAAAAAAAGTATCTAGACCGATTGGTTAACATGTGAATTTGCTTTTGGTGAAATTTCAGCAAAATCTAACGATTAGAAATATGTTTTTTTGGATGAGGAATGTGAACATGTCATGCAAAAATGACGGCCCGATAAATGTTTTTTGTGTATTTACATACATTTTGGGGTAATTTTATGTCATGAAATAGAATCTTTCGGTCACATTTGAGATCACAACTTTGCGTTTACAAACAAAGGAAAACAAAGAAATTAAATACATGATTTCCGGGCGTTTAAAATTGGCATAACTTTCTTATTACTGGGGCTATTATGATGAATGGGGCATCAAATAAAGGTCTTATCAAGCTCTGTCGAATGGCATAAAGCAGGAGCTTGAATTCTGAGATTTAATTTTTTTGTAACATCCCTACTATTAGACCGAAAACTTCAGTCTCTCTAATCGTCGGTTGTTCCGCTGAGACTACGTCTGGCTCCACTAGACCTCCGATTATAGAGACTGAAGGATGGGGACCTCTTAGTACTGTGAGGGACTGTACAGAACAAATGGTTCGGTTCGACCGGACCGCGATGAATGAGATATGCAACGAAATTTTCACTCTTTACATCCTCATAACTGCTGCAATTATATAATAAAAATTAAAAATAACATAGATCTAGATCTAGGCCTAGATCTATAATATTTAGCTTATTTGACTTAGATCTATTTCTACGATAGCTTGCTCATTTAGATCCTAAATATTAATGATTAATCCGAGAAAGTCTTGTCGACAACATTATCCGTCTTGGTTTTAGTTGATGAATATTCATTTTTTCTTTTCGAACGTCCAATAGCTACCGTAGCTACGTACGAGTCGGCCCGGCTTGACCAACGAACTCCCACGAAACGAGTGCTCTGATTGGCCATTGGCGTAGGTTGACCCTGGTAGCCTAGTATAGTAGTAGTAGTAGTAGTAGTAGTACTACTAGTACTAGTACTAGCACTGCACTAGCAGCTAGAGACGTCTAGACCCCATTGAATTACGAATCATCAACTTAGGCCAAGATTAGAATGCGAGATTCAAAAACGCGCTGAGATCTGAGTGAGAGTGAGAACTGAAGCCAAAGGAGGGGGGGGGGGGGCGTATTTTTTGTTTACACGCTAGCGAGGGGAATTTCTTGATTAATTTCAATGAAACCGCTCCCGAAGGGTCTCGCGGAGAGCCTATTTAAAAACCTTTATGTACACTTTTTCGTACTGTAAGCTGTAGGCCTATCTTTGTATTGAAAAGATGTAATAAAATTGTTTTGTCTATGGTTTTGACGACCATGCAAATCAAAACGTTGGTGAAGTACACGTTACAGTTACCCCTGAGTTTACCGATGCAACAGAAACAGAAACGGAATGAGTGTTGTGTGTACATGTGTGTGTATGTCCACGCTCGCTGCGCTGATTTCTGCTCTCATATTCAACAGCAAATTGCAAAATAAATACCAATATTTTTGTTTAATTTCTGTAACTGCTAGGAATCTTGTTTCTGTTTCTGTTTCTGTTTTGGTTGCGCGGAAGCTTTGACGTTTCATTAAATCATTAGAGAAAGAAGACGATTCGTTGTACCATTCTCGACTCTTAATCCTTGTCTGAATTCGGTCCCCCCCCCCCCTCCCGCGCAAAGCTCGAAAGCTTTGACGTTTCATTAAAAATTATTAAAGAAGAAGACGATTCACTGTACCGTTCTCGAATCGGCTCAAGGGTTTTAGGCACTAAATTACGTTCAGATGAGTATCATGGGACCCGCCTTAGGGCCCTCGGTTGTGTCCAGGGCCAGAGCCCCGGAAGCTCAGGGGCTTTAGGCGTTTAATTACAGTTAATACCTTATTTTGTTGTGACACTGGCAGTTATCTATTTTTCTTTCTTGCTCTCTTTCTTTCCATTTCTCTTTATAAACTATTTCAAAAAAGTGGAGGAGGGGGGGGGGGGGGGAGGGACCCCGATGTTCCCGATCCCCGCCGTTCCGCGGGCCCTGACTTATAGGCCCCTAGGCAGCTCAAGAAGCATATTTCTTGCCTGGCTGTAAATTTAGGAATTTGTCATTTTACAACAAACGCATAAAAAAGTATAATTTACTAAAAATCTCGGAAATTTTGTAATTTCAGCATTATGTGTAAACCACCGTTATGGAATTAGAAATAAACCACGTTTGAATTTTATTTCCCCCGAGCCCCCTCCCCAATCAGTACGCCAGTGCCTCCCCCCCTCCCCTGATTTACACTTAGTTGGCAACTGATCTCCCCTACCTTTTTTCTTTCCCTTTCTTTCCTCTTTCCCTTTCCCTTCCCCTTCCCTTCCTTCTCTCTCTTTTAGGTTTGATGGGGGAGGGGGGGGGGGGGGGGGGGAGGCAAGGTCCTTTTGGCCCCTACCCTTCTCCACACATTGCTGGGGGGATTAACCGCAACTGATCTATCTCCCCCTTCTTTTCAACCTTTTTTTTTTCTTCTTCCTCTTATTTGGTTCCTTTTAGCTCTCCTTTTTTCCTTTTCCTTCCTTCTCTCTTTTTTATATAGCGGGGGAGGCAAAGGCCTTTTGCCCCACCCCGATCCGCAACTTGTTGGCGGGAAAATTGCAACTGGTATCCCCCTTCTTTTCTTTACTTCTTCCTCAATTTTCCTTCCCTTTATCTCCTCTTCAGTGACTGGTCCCTCAGAAACTAGTGCTAAGCCAGTCACAGAGAATTCATGATATCAACTGATGCCTGTTAGTGCATTGTAAATTTAAATTTTCTTCAAATTTCATTTAAAAATCTTTTCATATTTTATGAATATGGTGCATTGGCATATGGGCTATGGTTGGAGCGTTAAATGCGTTGAACAGCGTTGGTGTATTATGTGGATTTATCATATTCATATTCTGAATATTTTCAGCGAATATTGAAAAGGATGCAATATATGGTTGTACTCAATAATTCTCACTTAACATATTCTCTCTCTCTCTCCCTGTCTTGCATAAAGAAAATATGAAAATAATATTTTGCCTTGATTAAGAAAAATTAAAAATTGTATCAGTATTAAACAGGGAGAAGGAAAGGGGAGGAAATTAATCAAAACAAACATTGAAGAATCCAATTCAGTGTTCTTTTGTGATGCATAAGAATGAAAGTACATTAAAAGGTGAAATAATAAATTGAAGAGCGATGATAAATCAATTCTTTGAAGTTGATTGAATGAATAAAAAATAATGAAACCATATGGTCTGAGGGTCATATATCTTCGAATATTAAAAGTTTCATCCACCATTGTGTTGTTGAAAACTATTTGCAATTTAATTTTCATGCGGTGACTTGTCGGTTACGAGCAGAAGGTCATTTCAGGCTTCTATATTCTGCAATACTATCAACAGATACATGTATCTGGATAGAAACACTTTCGTCACATCAAGCTACGAGTCAGAAAGTTTATCATCATCTCACAGAATTCTACTCGAACAGTGCATCGGTATTCTTTTCACCCTTTTTTTTTCTTCTTCCTCTTTTTTGGTCCCTTTTAGTTCTCCATTCTTCCTTTTCCTTCCTTCTCTCTCTTTTTTTTAGCGGGGGCGGGGGGAGGCAAAGGCCTTTTGCCTCAACCCCACATCCGCAACTTGTTGGCGGGAAAATTGCAACTGATATCCCCCTTCTTTTCTTTACTTCTTCCTCAATTGTCCTTCCCTTTATCTCCTCTTTTCCTTTTTTTCTTTCCATTTCCTTCCTTTCTTCTCTCTTATTTTGTTTTATTGGGGGAGGCAACAGCCTGGGAGGCAAGGCCTTTTCGCCCCCCCCCCCCCCGATCTTCTTCTTCCCCCTTTTCTTTTCTTCTTCCTCTTCTCTCTTTCCCTTTCTCTCCTTTTGCCCTTTCCCTTCTTTGCCTTTTCTCTCTAACTAACATTAGACCCTAATAATGGATCTAGAAGATTGATTGACCTGGTCTCAGTGACAGGTAAACTTTTTTTTTCTCAATTACTTGGTCTAACCATGAAAACTTCTTATTTCACTTTAGATTTTCAAACAGTAACAGTTACGACCTAAATAAGGCCTAAGGCCAAGGGCTGTACTCTACATTTTAATAACAAATTAACGTTAACGTTAGACTTAACTTAAACTGTTGTTTCTCTGTGATACAAGTGGGAAAGGAACACTTTTTTTCAAAAAAAAAAAATCTTTCCCCTTTTTTCCCCTTTTTTTTCCCCTTCTTTTTCCGGGGGGGGGGGGGGGGGGGGGGGCGGCCACCGGGCTCCCCTGGCTCCGCCACTGATCACGGGGATAAAAGTGTACAGATATGTAACAAGTAAATTTTTAAGAGGGAAAATGCCAACTTAAATAAATGATAATGATAAAATACCAAGGAATTTAGGAGTTTCATGGGTACCAATTCAATAGTAATTTGTATTAAATTAAGAGCCCCCGTCAGCACTAAAAGAGCCCCCGTGAGAAGACTCACGGGGCTCTTTTTTTTTTTGGAAGAGCCCCTGTGGACAAAAAATTAATTTGAGCCCTGGTTCTCACATTGTATGATAATTGTTACAACAGTGATGTGCAAGTTCAGTTGTTTTTATCATGTAAATTAAATGTAATTCAGCCTATGGGCTGCCAGGTTCAGTATTTTAATAAACCATACACCAAATATCGTTATAAAGGACCTTTCAGTCTTTTGACTCGAGGAGAGACGATCTGGAGTATGAGTTGAATCAAAGCTAAATTTAAAAAAAAGGTAAAGCACAAACATGCGTGTTGGAGCATTTTCCAAATTAGGGGGGGGGGGGGCACCATCAAAATAGGGCACTTTCTGGAATACAGTGCGTCCCAGGAAAAACGCAACCGAGAAGAACATTGGTAGGCCTATATATATATTCCCTACAATTTTATGATTGTGATTACATTATCAGGGATGATTTCAATATTTGTTTCTCTCGATCTTTACCCAATATTAGGAAATTCAAAATAGTCCTCATGAGAGATAGAAATTGTAATTTCCTCCTTGAAACTCACATAGCCCCTTTCATTTCATTTTAGAAATAACCTCTCTTTCTCTCTTAAAGACAATTATATATCACTTTTGTTTTCGTATTGTTGTACTTTCGTCCGCAGAGTTCTTAGGCCAGGGCTGTCAACTTTGGGAAACTGCTTGGAGGGAGATTTTTTTTGGAGAAAAAGGGGTGGGGGGGGGGGGAGGAAGAGCACATTTAAAAACATAGTTTGGTCCAGTTTTTTATGACAAATTTCGCAACGACGCAGCCACCCGCTGAATAACCGGGGGGGGGGGGGAGGGGGGGAGGGGGGGGAGGGGGGGGGGGGGAGGGGGGGGGGGAGGGGGGGGGGGAGGGGGAGGGCTAAGAGCACATATATATTTTTTTGGGGGGCGGGAGGTTTTTTTCATAAACCGGGAGATTCTACATCGTTGGCGGGAGAGCGGGAGAAAGTTGTAGTGGCGGGAGTCTCCCACTACAAGCTTTTGGGGCGGCGGGAGAATGAGCGTGGTGGTGTGAGACTCCCTTCAAATGCGGGAGGGGTTGACAGCCCTGCTTAGGCACGTGTCGAGCCAACTCAGTCGGAGATGTAATCTGTAGGCCTAAAGTGTCTCTCATCTCTCTGTCTCTCTCCTTTTCCTCTATCCTCTATCTTCTTCTCTTTTACATTATTCTCTCTTTTCTTCTCATATTTCTGTGTGTGACATGCGTTACCCCCACGTGTGACATCGCTGTAAATGCTAGTTGAAGATTCCCCCATTCGGTACATTTATTGATCTCAATTTTAAAAAAAATTATAACTTTCTCATTAATTCTATTTCCGATATTTCTAATGTCTTACACTAATCTCCAATTAAAAATAAAATTGTCTACTTTCTCTCCAGACAACATTACATAAAGGATTCATTAATGCAAGGCTACATGTATCTCGCGAGTCATCTTTCAATTTCATAAACTTCTTGCATTCCTCATCCCCCAGTTTCCCTTGCTTTAATATTCCTCCCTACTTCCTTCCAATTGAGCTCCAACTTTAATAATTGATTTCTCCACATCTCCATATATTCCAGTTTATGCACTGTACATGTATCTATCCTTCATCTACAGTTAGATGCAAATATTACTCAAAAAATATAAATCACACTCAGGATACGGCCAATTGACGAGAATGTTAGTTCTGCCGCAAACGCAAATTCATGCAGTGTTCGCAAATTGGTTATTTTCATGTTGCCGACATGATACATACAATAGCGATAAGTGTAAAAGGTTGCACGCATGGAGTTTGCTCAATTTACAAACCCATGCGTGCGCCTTAGTACACCAAACTTATAGTTTTTTGTCTCGCCTGCGTAGCAAAAAAGCGAGACATACATGTAGGCGCCGCTTTTCCGGTAACGGCAGCGACGGCGTCAACATCAAAAACTAATAACCTAAGGTTAAGTTTTTGAATTTTTGATATAATTTTGAAAGTATAAGACCTTAGTCAATGAAACTTAGACTATAGGGTTATCAAGTATCCCTAATCCTGTGAGTTGAATTTCAGGTCACAAAGTCCAGGTCAAAGGTCATTTCAGGTCAACAGACTTAGAATTATGTTGTGGCATCATTATCGAAAACTTAACCTAAGGTTAGGTTTTTGAATTTTTGATATAATTTTGAAAGTATAAGTTCTTAGTCAACGAAACTTGGACTATATGGTTATCAAGTATCCCTAATCCTGTGAGTTGAATTTCAGGTCACAAAGTCAAGGTCAAAGGTCATTTCAGTTCAACAGACTTAGAATTATGTTGTGGCATCATTATTGAAAACTTAACCTAAGGTTAAGTTTTTGAATATTTGATATAATTTTGAAAGTATAAGTTCTTAGTCAATGAAACTTGGACTATAGTGTAATCAAGTATCCCCAATCATGTGAGTAGAATTCAAGTCACCATGTTAAGGTCATAGGTCATATAAGTTCAACAAACTTAGACTTTTTTGTGGCATCAACATCAAGATTTTGAATTTTTAGCATATGTTCAAAAGTGTTTGTTCAAATTCCATGAAACTTGTACCCAAGGCTTATCAAGTATCACAAGTCATATGATACAAATTCCAGGTCACAAGGTCAAAGGTCATTTTAGGTCAGTAGACTTGGATTATGTTTTCACAACTTAATATGAGAATAAATGAATCAATTTTTGTTATTTGTTCATGATTCTTAATCAATATTCACTTCAAAATGCTGATTATATTCAGAGGATTTCATTTTTTGGGGCCTGCTAATGGGCCACCCTGCCTATAAATAATGTTCCAACCTCAATTTTTCATCATATCGAATTGCGTACTGCAGGCGAGACCGCCGAGAGCGTTTCCCTTGTTTTGTTTTTATCATAAGGTCAGCAATTCCTTGGACTTTATCATGTTATTTTACTTTTTCAAGGTTCTAGGATATGAAGTGGATGCCATCAACTCTGTCCAGCTGTGCTGTCACACCGGCTACAAACACTTCCAAGGCCAAGTACTAAATGATTCCGATCTGAAGACCCTCTTTGAAGGCCTGAAGCTGAATGATATCCATCGATACTCCCATCTCCTCACAGGTATTAAACAGCACTTGAACAGTCATTAAATGGCAATCCAACCTTAAAGCCCCACTGTACTGTTTGTAGCTACTCGCTCCCTCTATATAGAAACAATGCCTCATCAGTGACCATTGGTCCCCCATGATCCTCTTTTTCATATGTTAAGTGAGAGCTGAGTTGATATGATAGCCACCTGTCAGTGACCACCTTGGGTGGTCTAATCTCTCCTAGCCAAACTAGTACAGACGGTCTTTAACCCCCCTCATGCCATGGTCATTTAACTTCATTCCAAGGAGCATGGGGTGAAAAAATTGTTCTTAGAATGAAAAGGAGGACACATAATTGTACTCTAGTTTTTTTCGACAAGCCCCCCAAAATTGGAACTATTTTTCACATTTACTAGAACTAATTCTGTCTTTTGCTATCCTCAGGTTACGTTGGATCCGAGTCGTTCCTGTACGAAGTCATACGAGCCGTCAAAGAGTTGAAAGAAGCCAACTCTGCCATTACCTACGTCTGCGATCCAGTGCTGGGAGACGCGGGAAAGTTCTACGTACCCAAGGAGCTGATGCCCATCTACAGAGACCAACTCCTACCTCTTGCTGATATCATCACGCCAAACCAGTTTGAAGCAGAGTGAGTGCAGAACTTGTTCACATTATGGTGTAATAAAAATAATAATAATAATAACAATATTTATAAAGCGCAACATACCCATCTCATTCTCTAGAGATGCTTATACAAATAATTTAAATTAATATTCAACATTAAAGATTAAAGAAATATTAAATGTTAACGCAGCAGTTTCTGTATAATAATGATTAAAATAATGGATTTATATAGCGCTTAATACGAAATACCATCTCTAAGCGCTTTATAGATATTATTACCCCGGTAATCACGCCGAATCAGTTTGAAGCAGAGCGAGACTAGAGCTTGTTCACATTATGGTGTAGGAACGCAGTGGTTTCTGTATTGATAATGGATTTATACCGCGCTTAAAGGGATAGTTGTGTTCTGTTGCAGAGGGCGCTACACAAAATAATTTTTTTGTGAGATAATGAAAAACTGAATGTCAAATTAGAAAGAACATAATATTTAAATGACAAAATCATCTTTGTTTGATCAAAATCGGTTCAGAGACGGCTGAAATATAACGATTTCTAATACTTGTGTACCACCACAAATATTAGGTATTTTGAAAAATTTGAAAAAAACAGCCGGCCCATGTATTGTTATTTTTAATTAAATAATTAATTAACGGTCACCATGTTTTTTTAGTGTGGAGCTGAATTGGTATTCCCATATTGGCTAAATTTCACACATTTTGGGGTCTAAAATTACCTTCATAGCAATTTTAGGTCCTCACAGGGCACTAGAAATATCATAGATAAGAGTAAAAGCAATAACCATGCACTTTGAAGGCATTTGCGGTCTGAAAACAGAACTCAACTATCCCTTTAATACGAAATACCATCTCTAAGTGCTTTATAGATATTATTACTCCGGTTATCGGATTCATTGACACACAATGTACACCATCTCTAAAAGAGGACTTGTTTTATTTTTTCTATCTACCGGAGCTAGATCACTCTCTGCCCCCACATATTTTCTTCGCTGATGTTAACATTATAAGATGAAAATGTGAAGCAAATTATGCTTACCGTAGATCAATGGCTATACCTTATCCTAAGCCTAACCTATAACCCATTTAAAACCCCAACCCTAACCTTTTATCTTTGTCAAATTAAAGTCGAGGGCAAATGATGTGTTACCTTTTCTACTCCTTGGTAGGAATTTATTCCTTGAGCGCCAGGAGGGTCAAATCTGACTGACATAAGCGCTATACAAGAACCCACTATTATTATTATTATTATTATTCACTGAAACAGAAAAAAATACCCGCATAACTCTGGGATTTATCATTTTCAATCCTTCTTCTTAGGTTATTATCAGGTGTAACGATTACAAATCAAGAGTCGGCCCTGGAGGCTCTCAGTATCCTCCATGACAAAGGTGTTGGGACAGTTATACTCAGCAGCTATGAAGCCGGCAACGAGGAAACGTTAGTCACTCTTGCTTCAACGCTAAAAGGTGAGCATATTTTCAATGCTAAGTTTTTTTTGGGTACAGTCAAACCTGTCTATAGCGACCACCCAAGGGAAACACAAAAAGTGGCCTTTGTAGACAGGTGGTCTTTGTAGACCGGTTCCTTTAGTAGATGATTCAATGAGAAACCATTTTCAAGTGAAACAACAAATGTGGCCTTTGTAGACAGGTGGTCACTAAAGCAGGTTTGACTGTGTTTCATGTTTTGTTGATCCTTTTCATCTCAAATTAAACATCACATAGTAGCGTCATAAATTATGGTGGATCATACAATACAATATAAATGATGTGAAATGTACACATGTCAAACATACGTAAAGACGACATCAATCGAACAACTATTCTTTGATTACTGGTACAGTCGAACCAAGTCTATAGCGACCGCTCAAGGGAAACACAAATAGTGGCCATTCTAGACAGGTTGGCGTCGGCGGCCATTTTGATTTTGAATGATTGATTGACAGCGCGTTGCCCACTCACAAGGCCTCTCGCAGACCCGCCAGTGCGCGAACAATTCTCTGTGGCTTTATGAGGGCTCAGTCAGGCAAAAAAGAGGCAGAGAAACGATCGACAAATCTAAAAACACAAACTTATTTTAAGGTGTTAGCAAATTTAATAATAAAGAGTGGTACGGTTACAAAATAAAATTACGAAATGATTTAACTTTATTTCTTTGAAATTGTCTGGCATCTTTGTTAAAGCATATCAACTTTTTTTTGAAAGAAATAAAAATGAACAAGCCTTAATATTTGATTGACAAACAGCGCGATCATCAGGCCTCTCTTATAAGGC